>JBBBDQ010028472.1:207500-521835 GCA_037127315.1 Ascarosepion bandense
ACCTTCTTTTTTTTTTTTTACCAGAGCTCATATTACAATCTTGGTGTTTGTAATTAGTTTTCTCTAGCACTCCATATTGTATTCATTTCTATGCTTGGCCAGCTTAGGAGATTTTTGTGGTATAGCATATGTACTGATTCTTTAAGTTTTTGTATTTTCCAGTGGTGTTCTCTGTCATTTCAACTTCATCTCACAAGGGTCAGTGATCTCCTTTTTTCCCCCCCCCATATGTGATCAGCCATGCCTGATTTTCTATTCCATGTCATAACAGCCAAAACATGGTAAATATGACAATAAAGACGAGCACAACAGTCCAAACAATGTAAATACCTCATTTCAGAAATATAGACAAATAACAATTTAATAAATGTTATTGTCAATTTTGTAGAACACTGTGCTCAATATCATAAGGATAGGGCCATATATAGTGTAATGTTACCATTTTTAGATCTTATTAAAAATGTGATAAGCATACACATGACTAAATTGAAATGTTGTGTGTTGATCATCATTGAAGCACATAGATTGTATTGTGTGCTCAATTTTACTTCCATGTATACTTGTCACATTTTTAATAATTTTTCTTGTGTGTGAACAAGTATGTTTTTTTCTGGACTTAATGAGTATAAAAATTGTCCAAATGTTGGTTGATTCTGAGTGTTTTCAGCCATTTTCAATCATTTTATCGTAGTTCTAAAACTAAAATGCTTGAAAAAGGCTAAAAGATTAGGTGTAAGCACTTGGAATTAACAAACATTCAGACAATTTCTACATTCATTAAGTGCAGAAAAGAAAACATTTGTTTGCATACAAGAAAATATAATGAAAAACTTAACAAAAGTACCTTGTTTGACAAAATACAGATTCAGCAACAAATAAAATTAAATGTTCAACTTGTGTTTCATTTCTTTTTTTTTCTTTTTTTTTCGAAACACAATCTTTATTACATATACAAACCTGTGCAAGCAAAAATAACATTTTTAAGGCTGAAGTTTTTTCACATTTATTTTTCCCCAGTTATTTTAGTTTAGCCATTTGCAGAGCCAGTGATAATTTTTTATTATTTCGGTATATATATTCAGAGATTAACTTTTCTTTGCATTATTCATTTGAATAACTGACTATTTAGCATAAAGACTTTGCCGCATGGAATCGCCGTTGAAAGGGAAATAACTAGTTATCTCCCTTGCAACGGCCATATTTGAATTTACAAATAAGACACAATTGGCCGAGATGATAATGGCTGCTTCGATCGTCAACTTATTTAAAACTTTATAAATGCCTCCAGTTGCACATCAAGATTGCGATAAAAGTCTAGAATTGGGACCATAAAACGGGCTATAAGTCGCAAGTTAAAATTTATATATATCATTTATTGTTTTAATTTTTATATTTTCAAATGCATTTCCATTCAGTCACAGCTTGTTGCTTCTTTTTTCTTGGCGAAAACGCTTTAGTTAGGTGAGGCCAGCTATTCTCTATTGCTAAAATATAGACTAAAACTAAAGATATATGTAAAAGCAAAAAGAAAAAAAATGAACACAATTATGTTATTTAAAAAAAAAAATAGATTGCATCCCCAGATAATTTTTAGCCAATTTTAAGCAGACCAACGGAAGGCCGAATTTGAATTCCAGTTGAATTCCTTACATTCACTTACGCGCAGATACCCATAGGAAAGGTAATTAATCCGTCTCTTCCCTTTAGTTATGGGTTAAATAACAGAACAGATTGGATTCTGTAATTGGCTGGCAACCAATATACCACAGAATGTAATGGCAACCTACTGCAGGATAATCTTCTGCCCAGTCAGTCATTCGAGACATGATCGCCCAAGCATGTATCACGTATGGCACTTAACTGACTGACTGAACTATCAGCAATGATTGTAGAACCTTGTTTAAATACGTCTTTAGATGACAACTTCTAAAGTGCTTCTCAATATATCAAGAAAAACACAAAATAATTTACTTCACTCAGCAGAATTTCCTTAAATTTCTCAAAAGAGCCATTTTAGTATTACAGAATTACTTTTATTTTGGCACATCTGAATTATGGTCTGTTTTATGGTCCCAGTTCTAGACGCTTAACAAAATTTCTATCAGGACATTTAATGTTAAATGAGGTGGGGGGGGGGGCAGGAATTATTGGCTCATGACGTTTCTAGTAATGACCTTGATGTATGTTGTCTCCAAGAATCCAAATGAAAGGACTTGAATGGGATATAGGTGGTACAATAGCTTTGGATTGAAAACAGTAAATAACACTTCTCTTTTGAATAGGAGTAGAGATTTATCTTTTGTTTCATGTTGAGAAGGAACCAGAAACCCAATTTTAAAGTCTTTTCATTCTCTTTTACTCTCAGTAGCTCTTTGCATCTTAGTGGTATTATTACCTTGCTTGGGGTGAATTGATTTAAAAAAAAAAAAAAAAGAAAAAAAAAAAGAAAGGAAATTGTTTTTTGCCATTAATACCAAATGCAAAAATAGCATCCATAGACATTGGATGAACAACCATAGTATCAAAATTGTCATTCCATGTAAAACGGTCGCTGCGGATGTTTCAAGCTCTTAATTTTTGTGAGTTAGCAGAGGAAAAATAAGAGTTATCTATAAATTTGCTGAAAATGCAAAACCACACAGTTTTAAAAAGTGTGCCTTCAAGTCAAAACAGTTCTGATGACAACACTTAGTATAGTGGATGTTAACAAGCTTGTAGTTATTTTGTGTGTATTTTTAAGTGAATGTACATGTTCAATATATAAATAAAGATAGCTTACAAAAAAAAACTTGTGTTTCTGCTATGGATGGTTTGTTTTTATTTTGACTGACATTTCCTTTTTGTTCTGAAAAGATTTATGGGAAGTAAGGATATGGATGGGTAAACATGGTCAAGTTCAAGTCAGCTTCTTGCTGAGTTGGAAAGAACAAACTTCTACTTCATGAGTAGGGCTAGAAAAAGTCAGTCACCAAGGGAGCAGGGAAACAAACACTATAACTGTGTGGTTCACATCCAAAAGCAGAAATATGAAAGAGTCTGTCCTTTCCAGAAGTGGGGTCATAAAATCGCACATATGATTAGAAACCTTTGAAATTTTTTTTTTTAAGTTGTTATTTTATGCATTGGTTTTATTTAGTAATCATTGATGTATTTTAGCTTTAATTACATTAATTCAGTGATGTAGATGAGCCCAGTACAATCTCTAAAAGCTGATTAAACATTAAAAAGTAAGAAATGGCAAATTACTTCAGAAAAATCTGCCTAGTCACTCATGGATTGAAAGATAGATGATCACGCAAGTGTGTATCATGTATGGCACTGAACTGACTATTACCTCACCTGGAGAATAAAGGGGATTGCTACCTGTAAAAAAATAAATAAGTTACAAAATTATTGATGACCCCCCTTGTTGATGGCCTATGCTCCACTGGGAGCAATGGACTTAAATAAGTTATATAGTAAACTAACAAAGCAAATTTTCATTCTGGACAGAATGGTCAATAGTAATCATGAACTTGATGTAGACAAACCCAGCACAGTCCTCTGAATACTAATTAAACATTCATGGTTGCAATATTTTATCTAAAATTTATTTGTACAAATTTTGACAGCCCCTCTTTATGATTTTGTAAACATACCTTAGATATTGCACAAGGCTAAAGTATAAGATACTCAATGAGGATCAATCTCACTATCCAGTTATAATTGATCAAGCACGACAAGCTTTCTAACCATTACACCACATCAAAGTGCTCCAGCTATTCTTGATATGTAAAAAAAAAAAAAAAAAAAAAAAAAAAAAAAAAGAGAAAAGGATTCAGTGATTGAAATTCTTTTAAATACAATTTAACCATTTACAGGCTATTTAAAGCTAGAAAATATTTTTAGATAAAAAAATTTATGGGAACAAACTGGCACAAATGGTCATCAATATGATCAGTATATTCGATAACAAGTGATCCAAGAAATAGAACTTTGGATAAGTCTTTCCAAAGCAGAAACTCGCATGTGATTGATTCTAGTTGCTGGTTATTTGAAACTAAAAAATATTTTTTTAGACTGTAGGAACTTAAAAAATAAAATAAGAGAGAGATAATAAAGACTTACTGCTACAAGTCCAAATAATTAACTAATAGCAGTGGGGAAAAGAAGTGATTTTCAACTTTTTCCAAAGAGGTTTGCAAGTGAACATGAATTTGACCAGAATTAAAACTCCAAGCCATTATCCATTACACCACCTGGTATTTCCAAGCAGTCACCCACACTGAATGTTGCTTAACTGCAAACAGTGAGATAATATCTCTATGAAAAAAATGTTAGTTTAAGTTTATTTTGTGACTTTTGATGTAGAACTAATTTGTTTTTTATCATCTTGGTTTAATGCTGCATCAAAGTGGTTAAACAATATTTAAAGGTTTCAAGGAACTAAACAGCTTATGTTAATTACAAATCTCATTCAATTAATGCATTTGCCAAGACACTCATTTAAATAAACAAAGGCTAATATTACAACCCAAGCATATTAAATGTAGTTTAAGTTAAAAACCAACTACCAAAGCTCAAAACAAGTTGCAAATAGACCCTACCCCAGTTTTTGCAACTTTGGTTTTATGGATCAGCAATAATAGTTGCTGCTCAACTGACAAGAAACAATGCAATGCAAAGTATCTTTTAGTTTTCTTCCATGTTTACTTATACATTTATAGAGAAAAAGCACTACCAAAACTAACTTGTTCAGATGCATAGTGCAGTTTCAACTCCATTTCAAGTTTTGGCATGCACAAGTATCATTTGAGCCTAGCATTTTCCTTCTCCTGGATCACATAGTATTTATTTTTTTTTTTAATCAGGTAAAACAAAACACCACATACACAGGTACTATACATATGATTTCTTCCCCCTCCCACAAACCTCTGATTTGTGAGGAAATATATATATATATATATATAACCCAATGAGAATCAAACTCAAATTTGGTACTGTATTGAAGTTCTGCACTTTTAAATAACATTTTTCTTTATAAGTTTAAGAGATTTGTTACACAATTTAATGACAAATGAAAATACAAAAAATGAAACTTTTATAATTTTTACTTTGGAAAATTTCAAGTTGATTTTTTTTTTAGGTTGTAGAAAGAAAAGTAAAATTTAAGGCAGAAAAGCCACAAAAAGAAAAATACACATTTGATGAAACCATTCACTGTACAAATAAAGAGGGGGGAAAAAGAATATATAGGGGGGAACTAGTAGAAAAATAAATTTTGTTAAAAATTATAATTATGCACCCCCACCATGTAATTTCAGGCAACTGCCATAGTTTTGAAGTTTCTCTGCATACAATTTTTTTTTGTTGTTTTCTACAACCTTGAAAATAGTTAAAGCATTTTAAATAAACTAAAAACAATAAAAAAAAAAGATAAAAATAGTAAAAACACTCACACAGAAACAAAATTGTACTATTTTTATTGATGCATTTGTAGGCAAAGATGTTTGCACGTCTGGAGGCTGGTTGTTGCCATAGCTACATACAGGCAGTCAGACTGTATTAGATTCAATCACTGAGGGAATCAATGCAAGGGAAGTAACTCAACTGGTCATCACAAATTCTAAACTAAAACCTCTTTTATGACGACAGAACCGTCGACCTTTTATTTATTTAAGAATCTGTTGAAGGAGAGAAAAATATCAAAGTAAACTGCGACGGGTACTCATTTCCCCATGAAGAGGCAAAAGTTGGGTGAGGGAGGGTTAGAAAACATATGTACAGATCATCTGGATAAAAATAGTTCCCAAATTTCAATCATAGCTTTCATGAAAAAATGAACTGAAAAATAATACTAATGCTACAAGTTTTTTTTTCTTTCAATTTTAAGAGCTTAGAAAAGTATAACAAAGTTATTTTGATAAAGAAAATAATTTTTAAGAATGAAAAATAAAGAGGAATTTAGAACCTGATTGATTATTGAGGCATGTTGTTGACTTGCCTTGTGTAAAACCACAACCAAATGTGAATATAAAATTTGCATTGAAATAGACTTATAATTTTCTTTCTCACTGCCACAATGCACAAATATGCATCATTTGAAACCTGACATTGTCTTTTCAAGATCACCAGAAACAAAGAAAAAAATAAAATGTCAACAGTTTGTGTTAACAGTGAAAAATAACTGAAAAACAAATTTAAAAGGGGAAGTAAAAGGGAAAAAAAAGACCAGTTTTTTTTTGTTTTAGAAAATTTGACATAAAAAAGACATTTCTGTAAATAGTGAACTTTTTTTTTTTTACTTTTATAAAAATTCACTAACGTGGAAAAAAAGAACTAATCATGCTGTGAAATGTTTTATGCAAGGTATATTTTTAAAAAAATGTAAAATAAACTACTCTAATGTCTACTACATGTCTAGGCACAAAACACAAAATGATAGTGGTTACAAAGTGCAATGAATGCAAAAGCTAGAGAGCATCTCATATTACAGGTCCTTGGGAGAGGAGGGCTTTGAGAGGCAGCTAAAAATCAAATAAAAATACAAGAGAACCCCCCCCCCCCACCAAAAAAAAAATCTAAAAGTATATGTAACACAAAATTCAGGTACAGGCTTAACCCATTGAACCCAGGGTTGTGACCACTTACTGATATGCAAAGTATCCAAGGGTAAGTTTCCCTATTTCACAACTGCCAGTGTAAGAGACGAAACAGCAATGGAGAACTGCAACTAGAGAGCAAAGTTGCTCATATGAACAGCTTTATTCTACTTACATGTTAGGATGGATTTTTTTTTTTATGATTAGACTCCAAAGCATTGGCACAAGTTCAGTGGGTTAAATCAAGAAGAAAAATAAAGATTAATTAAATTATGTTAGGTATCTAAATTAACAGGTTTTAAAAATTGCCATTTGGAGAAGAATAAAATAAAAAAAGTCACAGCCCATATTTTAATATTCAAAACTAGGTGAATAAGAAGTGAATAAATTGTATGTGTTCTTGAGGTAATTTCAGGAGGAAACCTAAATTTTAAATATTAACCTGGGAAGAGTGTAGTCTATACTTTAGCAAAGGTTAAAAAAAAAAAAAAAAAAGTTGGTTTGTGGGTGCACATGTTCATGTATGTATCTGTGTTCCACAGAAAAAGTTGGATCCAAAAATGGAAAAAAAATAAAATAAATATTTTTCGTTGCTTTTCATTCACGAACCAAGTTAAAGTTTTTCCCTCCACCTGAACATCTATGCATGTAGAATTCTTTATTGGTTAATCTGCACATAGAATTTGCAAAGTTCAAGCCATTTGGTTTTTTAACCATTCTTCCAATAATAAAGTAAAAGTAATAATTATTAAAATTATAATAAATTATGATTGTAATAGAAAAAGCCGTAACAACCTAATACTTATATTAGCACTAAGATGTCACAGTAATGCTACTAGTAATAGTCATATAAAAACCAATAGGAAAACAAAAGATAAGTTGTATTCCTAAATTTTAATTAAGGAGAAGACAAAATGCACACTGCTTCCTTCGTGTGCAAGGCCCAATTTCCACACTGAAGTAGAAAGAAAAAAAAATTAAAGGGGGAGGAGAAAAAGACATTCTACTACAATTGATAAAAATCTCAGCTATAACATTTCATAATTTATAGAAAGACAATTCAATGCTGGGAACTTGATCTTTAGGGTTCTGGGCAATACAGTTGCACACATGCACAAAAGACAAGTCATGTGAGACAGGAATAACAACATGTTTGGCTACATTTTACAAATCCCCCTTCCATTTTTGTTAAGTAATGAATGTTGAACGAAACTTTTTTTTTTTTTTTAAAGTTTTTATAAAGGTGAGAATAAAGTGATGATTTTTAAGATAGCCGATGCTCAAACCCCCGATTAAAATTGTATATATGAGTGTAAGGAGAATTCCGATTGCTTTATATTTTAAGTAATCAAAAAGACAATATATTTTATTGACAATAGTCAAATCCAAACATTTTTGCTTTCATAAGAGTTGGGAGTAGGGGGTGTAATGTAAACTTAGAAATTTTTTATATATAAAAAAAAATAAATAAATAATTTCCCTCCATTTTTGCTGATGTCTTGAATTTAT
This sequence comes from Ascarosepion bandense, assembly GCA_037127315.1. NCBI lineage: Eukaryota > Metazoa > Mollusca > Cephalopoda > Sepiida > Sepiidae > Ascarosepion > Ascarosepion bandense. The sequence goes on from JBBBDQ010028472.1 coordinate 215,591, forward strand.
TTCTGCAGAGAGAATAAAAATATCTTTGAAATTTGAAATTGTGTGAAAAACGTCAGCTTAAATCAGCAGAGCAAGCCCTTCACAAAAAACAATCCCAATTTGGGATTAAAAAAAAAAAAAAAAAAAAGGAAAGAAAAAGTTTGCACAAAAAGAAAAACACAAGAATAGGGGCTGATTTGCTTATTTATGAATTTATTTGTTACGAGCAGTGCACTTAATTTAGAGTGGGCAATTTTTGAATTTGAATTTTATAAACAACTGCCCAGCTGTAAATGAGAGAACTGAAAAATTACAGAAAAATAACAAAGCAAGACAAAATAAGAGTAAGTGTTCGATGATTGCCCACAAAAGGGGGACAAATAACCATAAGAAGTGACGGGGGGAACAAAACAGAAGGGGAGCAAAGGAAGTGGTTCCTTTCAGATATTTCAGGGTGCAAGCACTTCAGAATTTATTGAAATATTTTTTTCTTTCATTTTTATTCATTCAAAAGAATATTGCTTACAGAATAATTAACAAAGTGGGGAAAGCCTCCAGATTCAATGCAATTTTTTAAAAGTTATTTTAAACAATTTTTTTGTCTTTATTCCAAGAGATCCAACTGGAGTTGACAAGTAATAAAAATTTATTTTTTTCTTGTTTTCAAATGTCAAATCTCAAATACTACAAGGTTACAAAAGCAACTTTGTGGCAGTTTGAGAATGTTGTCATTTTTTTAGGTTGGAAGATAAATTGGGCAACTTTTTTTTCTCCACTCATCTCTCCTTCAGTATCAGAAAGGGCCCAGGGAGGGGGGACACACCAGTTTTAATATCAGAGAATTGAAGAGCTACGAGCCTACAAAGACCCACTGAGTAAGTTGCCTCCCTTCTTCCGGCCTTTAAGTATTTGGGTTAAATTTTTTGCCATATGCAGCAAATAAGTTCATATACAACCCCACCCACCCTCCACACACAAAAAAAGGAAGATTAAAAAAAAAAAAAAAAGCGGGGGGAGGGGATACAAACTAGTAGAAAGCATGGGATCAATGCCCTCTGCCCACCCCCCAGAAATACTCAAGTTGAAGCAAATATCAAAGCTGTTATTTGAGTTGGTCACAAATATTTTTGTTGTCGATTCAATTATTCAAAGTTTAATCAGAAAGAAAGAAAAATAAACAAATTAGGATTCAATTCACAATCTTTGGTAAGAACAAGATGCCCCAACACTTTAAATTTTTATTTTTTTATTTTATGGACAAGCCAGTGATTCAGTTTTTCCAAGTTTATTTAGCAATAATCAATTTCTTCTTGTTGTTTAACTCTCTCCTCATTAAAATGGTGTGCAAATGTGTGTGTGTATTTTTCTTTCATTGAAGAAATCAATCATGTTGAAAGATTAAAGAAGCTGAAGAGTATTTACAAGCAAATATTAACAAATCAATGCTTGGCATTTATTTATCATTTTGGTCAGTCAATGACAGACAGAAAGACATACAAGCCAACAGCAGCAGCAGGAAAAGGGAATTGGATCAAAACCTGAACCCCACCCCACCTGCTTTCAAACCCTCTCATATATCAGATGCCATTCTGTTGGTTTAAGTACCAAAAAAGTGTTTTGGCTTTTCCCCTCCTTCTGATGACACAGCTGTGTCAATTTAAATAGGAAGCATATCTTCCACTGCTACTGCTGTTTTCATTTTGTTGTCATGGAGGCCCTGATTTTGTATTTAGATCCAGCAGGGAAACTTCAGGACAGAAATATTAGGGCTTCTGCCTGTGATGAGGAGGACAAGTTAGATTAGGCAAAATTAAAGCTGTGCAGAACAAGCAGAAGAGGAAGGGGGAGAAATCAAAATGGTAACAAATATTTTGTATAAAATAAGGACAGTGCACTGGTCACATATATAACTCTGGAATAAATTTGTCCAATTTTAATGGAGTTTCCTTTGATTTTAAATTTAAAACTGTAGTTTTCTTTTTGTTTTTAAACTAAATTTTTAATAAATCCTGAACATATAGCGAGTTAGGTTATGAAAACATTATACACAAGTTTCCCCTGAAGTGCAACTCACAAAAATACCAGCCATCAAATCAATAATTTTGTTTTTAACCAAAAAAATTTAATTACAGACTTTTTTTGTTTAGTTGTTTTTGTCTCTTTTTAGTCTTTAAATTTAAAAAAAAAAGTCCACTATTTGCTTTGTATGGAAATTGCTACTGAAAGGAAAACTAAATTCATTCAGAATATTTTTTTTTTTTAAACGGTCAAAACTTATAAAAATTATAAATCAACGGATTAGATTTTATCAGAGCCAGAATTAAGACATTGAATTATTTCAAAAAATAAACTTAATTAGCAACCGGATTTTTTTTAAAATTGGAAATGCAATACATTTTTACAGTTGATTCTTTTAAACAATTCCTACACGAGTTTCCAGGGTTTCATTTTTACCTAACAGCAGAAGAAATAAAATAAAGAAAAAAAAAAATTTCTGGAAATTTCCTAACACAAAACATTAAGCATCAAAGTGTGTTGCAGACCAGAGAAGAGAAAAGCATCTGAGAAGCATAAAAATAAACAAAAGTGTATAAAAAGAAAAAAAAAATAAACAAGGTTTTTCTCTAAAAGAGTCAAAGACACAAAAGTGCAGTGCCAATGGAAAAAAAATAATAAAAGAATTATACTAATGAGAGAGATTACAGCACTACAAGAGGATTCCACAGAACATAGTCCACTAAATATAGTTTGTCATAAATGTCACATGAGCCATGGCAAACAAAGGCCTGGCTGAGACTAGTTTTTTTTTTTTGTTTTTTTTTTAAAGCTTTTTTTTTTTGTTTTTTTTTTTGTGATGGGGGAAGTAGATAGGAATGTGGCAATAGAAAGTTGCCAGGTGAGGATGGGGGCATTGGTAGATACAGGCTGTATGCAGTCAGGGCGAGAGGGCAGGCAAAAAACTAACTGTTTTACACACGCTGTACATAGTTGGAAGGCAGCATTCCACGTTGAGCCGTTCGTTCCACAGTACCTTCCATCCAGCCCTGATCAATAGGCTGGCAGTGAATTATGATGTCACCTTCCACAAAGGAAACTTCATCAGTGTCAGCAGCCGTATAGTCATAGATGGCCTTGGAAACCATCTGAAAAGAAAAAGTAAGTTTCAAGAGATATCAGAAAAGAACAGAGACGGAATTAAAATTTACTTGGATCTGTAGTGAAAAAAAATTTACTTTAAGGGAAAAATCTTGGCAGATGATAATCTCCAAATAATCATTAAAAAGGACCAACTTTAAGACAGAATTATTACTGGGGTATCAACACTAATGATAAAGCTTTAGCATGGTGCTGTTGACTGTGCAACATGTAACAAGCCTTGGTTTTGCTTTTTTCTGTATTATCCAAGTTCACCGCTAAAACTAGAAGTAACTAATTTGAGTGACTAGTCTCATGACTTTATCGACAACACAATCACTGCTCACATCTGAGAGCATTCGGAATTTGGCTTCCTCTAGATAACCTGTTGATCTCAATCTTATCTAACTTTTAATAAAACACTAGTAGATGACAAGTCTGATAAAACAGTTAACGATATGATATCTCAACATTTAATTTTGTCTGGGAAATAGTTTGGTTTTCACTAAGTCTAAACAACTGTGCCTGATATCTGAATGACTAGGATGTTTCAGTCAAACATTTTTTTTTTTAAATGCACATCGTCATTATTATTAAATTTTTAACTACTTTCTTTCTGCTTATTTCTGTTGTAGTTTATTGCAACACTCAGGTCATTCTCCAAGTGAATCAAAAATAAAAATAAATCTGTAGTGAGATTTGAACTCACAACTCTTTTCCTTGAGAGAATGTCTAAATGAAATTGCACATTTTCCAATTTATTTTAACCTATCCTTTTCTCTGGAATCACATTTGCCACTTTCAGCATATTTTGACAGAAACAACTGAAAACATTTTGGTTCGGGACTATCCATCAACTTAATATGAGACCTACAAGAAGCCTATTATATTATAACACTGAATCTTACAAGTCAGGCTTATTGTATTACTTGGTTGAATTAAAATCCCAAGACAACTGTGTGCTGTGTAACAAAAACATGAACATAAAAATCAAAGTGTGAGAACAAAGAGGGGATTCCCAACTTTTAGCTGTTATATTTGTAATTCTGATAGCTTAAAAGAAATGAAGAGCATCAGCATACTTTTGCCAAGGTGACATGTGTTAAAATGAGTGGATAAAGTAGTGATAGAACAATCCTGTCGAATCTATAGAACTAAAGATTTTATCTTTAAGAAAACTTCTTTGTCAGAGTAAATTACCATTTTTCTCTTTCTGCCATGTCATTTTGACATTTTATTTAATGACATTATTACTGTTACTAGTAAACACTACAGAAGTTATTTAACATGGAAACTATCCATTTACATATATAAATGTTCTATTAACAATCCTGATTCAAAGAATTGAAATTACTATCATATATGCCAATGTGAAATTTTTAAATGTTAACTGAAATTTATAGTTGCAAGATAAGTTAATTGCTCTTTCCCAAAATTGACAAATTCAGCTTGAGAAGGGTTTTTATGCTTAAAACATTAATTTATATACTGGCATATATATTCTCACAATTTTATCCGTTGTAACAATCCATGACTGAAATGTTGAATGCATATGAAAATATTTAAAAAAGTAAATTTTGAATCCTGCTCTTCCACTATATATACAGTTATAAACAATGTCAAAACTTGCATGCTTTCCAAAATGATACTATCTATTGGTATTTACCATAATACAAAATTATAGATATTTTAAAATATAATATCTACTGTCATTTTTTTTTAAAGGTCTCCAGAAAAATGATGGCATTTTCAGTTCTTTATGACAAATCAAGTATTTCCTGATTTTGTAAAGACTGGTAACAAAATCAAATTATTCAAAATTTATGGTGTTGCATACAAAAACCTTGCCGAATGAATTCCTATCAATTTGAAGATGTGCTTCTGGCAAAAGGATTTATGCCAATACCGTACTTGGAAAACAATACAAGAGAGGGAGTGGTATCAGTGAACAATTTTAAGAGTCATCTTTTAATTATGGCATAGAGATTCCTATGAAATATTTAAGGAATTGTCTATATTATTCTATCAACATGAAAATGATAATGCATAAAAATTCTCAAGCCCTCTTACCTCATTTTGATTCATGATAAAAGGAAGAGGCAGTAACTTACCCCTTTTCCAGCATATGGATTGTGGCCACCTGCAGGAGCTGAAGACAGGAAAAGTAAAGAAAAAAGTATTAATTTTCAATTCAAGACTTTACAAAATTCCATTGGAATTTCCCTTTTCCATTTGAAAACATTTACCATCCTTGATCAATCATAGGAAAAAAAAAAAAAAAAAAAAAAAAGAGAGGGAAGGGTAAATTCCATTTTATTATTAAAAAAAAAAAAAAAAAAAAAAAAAAAAAAGCTATACTTTTTTGCTACACTCTTACCAAATCACATACATACCAAAAGCCCTGGATTTTAATCAGGTGAAGTCATCAAGTTAAACAAATTTGACTGTGACATTCTTCAAAAATTTAAAAAAAGAAAAATATATTTACTTTTATTTATTTATTTTTTAAATGATCAATGTTCATGTTAGTCAGAATTGTTTTAAAACGAAAAATGAACACAGTTCACTGAAGCAAGGGTCAACTGACTGGGGATCATGCAAAGGGCAAGCAACAACTGACTTCATGCACAATAAATCTCCACATTGCTCAAAGGAATCAGAAAATAGGAAACAAAAAATATATGGAAAGGAAAAGAGAAAGAAAAACGTTGACAGAAAAAGTCAACAGGTTAAGGCAGGAAAATGTAATATAGGATTCAAAAAAAAAAAAAAAAAAAAAAAAGGAATGTTAAGATACTGCATTAAATTTATTTTAATAAGTCCTATAAATATAGGTGAAGAAGGATGTAAGGGAGATAACCTCGCTACAAACGACATTTTTTTCCCCAATGGCCTAGGATATTTGGAAAGAAAGTAATGAACGAGTTATCAGCTTTAAGAGAGCATTTGGCATCAGATTTATAACAAAAGTCCCGTAAACATTCTCCATGAAAAAGAAATAAATTTCCTATAATTTGTACAAGACAAAAAAAAAAAAAAGAAAAAAGGAAAGAAAAAAGAGCATTGGTCTGAAAAAGATTATTCCTTGTAAGGATATTCAGTTAAGTGCCATATGTAATACACAGTTGGGCAATCATATCTCAAAAGAGACAGGACTGACTGGGCAGAAGATTATCCAGCAGTATGTTGTCATTACTTTTTGTGGTGGATTGGTTGCCAGCCAAGGCTATAGAACCCAATCTTTCCTATTATTTAACCCATAACTGGAGGGAAGAGATGGATGAATACCTTTCTCAAGGGTATTTGCATGTAAGTGAATGCAAGAAATTCAACTGGAATTTGAAATCAGCTCCCTAATTTGTTCCAAGCCAATATCCACTGCACCACAATACAGTAGCCTGTTCATTTTTTTACTATTTATCTATATTATGTTATTTATATGAGTGTAGGAAGATTAGCCATTTTAATAAAAATATACAAAGGCCAAAAATGAAAAAACCTGGTCTATCAATGTAAACAATGGATATAGCAACTATTTTTGATTTTACCTGAGCAACAAATTATAAGAATCATGTTGCTCTCATGTAATATTCTTTGGGGCCCCATTATGGAGTATCAGACAAAACCAAGAAGATAAAAAAATCTCTTCAATCTGTAGCTAATGAGAAAATACACTTATTTCACCTACTAGACAAGTCTTGTGATTTTTTTAATATATATCACAAAAGAAATACAATTAACCTATTTACCCCCCACCTAACAATTTTGTAAAATACATCTATTGGATGCTTCAGTACACAGTGATGTTTCTAGCCGATGTTCATTAGGGGTTTCGAATCTTTCAACATTATACCCCTTTTCCTCGGTGACCCAGTTGATACTGATCTGGTATCGACTTGTGTACCTTTGTCAACTATAACATTTTCCATCTTCTGAAATTCACACCATACGACTCTTCTTGTCAATTTATTGTACATTCGTGGATTACTTCCAGTTCACCAACAGTGTACACTCTTCCATAAAAAAAGGAAGGAAACAGCTACAGTTTTCTATTTTTCTATCAGGTACAAAAAAAAAAAAAAAAAAAAATATATGTACAAGATAAAAATCCAAACACTACTGATATTAAAACTTGATTAATAATTGAAATGATAAAATAGATGATTGGTTTCTTTTTGTTACCATAAAAAACTTTCTAAATACTTTTTGCTTAAGTATTTTAATTGTTATATCTATAAAAAAAAAAAATCAATGTTGCATCAATACTAATCAGAGATGTTTATATGATTAGATCCTTAATTCATTTTAATGAAAATTAATATCAAGCAGATTAATGCCTATTAGAATTATATAATGCAAGGTTTGATATTTATCAGTCAATTAAGTGCCATACATGATACATGCTTTGACAATCATGTCTCAAAAGAGACATGACTAACTGGGCAGAAGATTTCCCCACAGTAGGTTGCCATTTCTTTCTGCAGTAGACTGGTTGCCAACCAAGGCTATAGAACCCAATCTGTCCTGCTATTCAATCCATAGCTGGAGGGAGAAGAGATGGATTAATACTTTTCCCAAAGTGTATTTGCATGTAAATGAATGTAATGAATTCAACTTGAATTCAAACTCAGCTCTCAGATTTCCTGTTCCAAGCCGATATCGGCTTGGAACAGGAAATCTGAGAGCTGAGTTTGAATTCAAGTTGAATTCATCACAATGCACATCCATTTACGTCAATACTGACATAAAAAAAAACGAAAAAAACAAAAAAACAAAAAAAAACAAAAAAAACAAAAAAAAACAAAAAAAAAACAAAACAAAAAAAAAAAAAACAAGAAATGTTCTTTTATTGTTTCTACAGAAATATTATGGAATATTTTGTCTGATCTGTTTGTTTATCAACTTTTTGGAATATTCTTTGTCTTCAATTAAAAATAAATTTAAGATGAATCAATTTTGCTTTTGAAGAAAAAGAAAATTTCAGTCTTTACTGAAAACCTATTAAAATCTTACACTAAGAAACATAAATATCAATAATTTTAGCGTTTCCACAATCTATAAATGATTCTTGTATCCATTGGGAGAGAGAAAAAATAACTACACAATTTTTGGAGTGAGTTTTTCTGAAAGTGAGTTTAGTTGGAATGTAAGTTTAGAAATTTTGCTTAAATTTTTTTTTTAATTTTCAATAAAGTTAAATTTTATGAAAAATCTTTTAGAGCAAATGTGGAGATCAATTTATAATTGCAATTGATTATGAAAATTAAACATTTTAAAATGAATAAAGATGCAAATTTATTAGACAAAGTTAAATTCTTTACTAATCTTTAACATTATTTAAAATCATGCATTATCCTCTTCAAATATTTAACAAATTGCAAAATTCTTTAGAAGTTTCCTTTTATAATTATGATTAAATAAATGTAAGAGTTAAAATTTGGAAAAATTCTGACAAATTCTGCATTCAATTAATAATATGGCATTGAAGGTAATAGATTATCAAGCTTACAAGTCAAAAGATAAAAATAAGTTTTATGCAAATATAGTCTTTATACATTTCTTTTTTAGTTTAAATGAAAGCCTTCCTGAAAGTTCATAATGCACAAAATAGAAATTAGATTCATACCTTTTATTAAAATTAAATTTTGTCCTTAAATGATATTTTACATCAAATTTTGATTTTTTTTTTCTTGGTTATGAAAACCTTATTGAATTTGTGGCAAACAGATCAGGTTTTCTTTTCCTGATCTGAAATTGTATAAAATAGATTTAAATTTGTCACTGAAAGATTTAGTGATTTTAAACTGCAGTGATATTTAAATTTCTTGGTCTGGGAGAGAGAGAACAATCAAGGGAGACAACTGATTTTTTAAATTTCCCCCTCCCCAAAGAAAGCTATTAAGGTATTACAAATGTTGATTATGCAACCTTATGATGCTAAGTTAATTACAACAACCATTTTTTAAAGTATTTTACCTCAGATGAAGAATAATGTTAGTGGGTTTTTATAAATTAAAAAAAAAAAAAAAAAAAAAAAAAAAAAAGACTGTTTTAAATTTGTTAAATGTTTATATTTGATTTTATAGAAATTTAACTGCAGGTCAACAAGTAAAAAAAAACAAAAAAAAAAAAAAAAACATTAATTGTAAAAACTGTCATTTGTGTCATACATTAAAATTGATGCTATGATTTTAAGCTATTTTAATGACACCAAATAAATATTGATTTTAAGTACTTCAGCATTTGTAATATCCAGAGTTTCCATATAATTCTGTGGCTATACAGATATTAGTGTTATCACATAAGGCTTTGTGTGAGCATGAGGATCAAATAAAAGGTTTTCATTATTGATTAGTGAAAACATGGAAATAAAGATATGGATTGAATAAATGCTGAACAATGTTAGTAAAAGTTTACAAAAAAAAGATAATGCTTATAGGCCATTAACCTGAAAATAATGATCATTAGTAATATCTGCAAGATTGGATAGAGAGATTGTTCAGCTCAATCTGGGACAGGGTGACATGGTAGGCATTAGAAATTATGGCCCTTTGAAGATTTGTTAAATCAGAAAAAGGATTGATTCTTTTGAAAGATTTTCTTGAATCAATTTTATACTTGTGAAAAGAAATGTATATAGAAATGTCTTTCCTGATTTTTTTAAAATGAAAAATAGAATTTTTTTTATATATATATATATATATATATATATATATAAATAAAATAGAAGGAAAAACCATAACTGGTCTTCTATTTGGAAAAGGATTTTAAAGATAGGAAGTTTTAATTCTTTACAGAAAAAGAAATGAAAAACAGAAATTTCAATTTGTGTAAAGAGAGAATGGAATAGAGAGTTGGAATTCTTTTTTTGGGGGTGGGTGGGTGGGGGTCAAAATAGGAGTCTGAAGATGGAATCTCAAAGAATGACAGAACTCAAGTAACAGTCTTTGAGTTGAGAATTTATAATGAGACCATTGGTGGTAGAACCAGCAACACTGTGTGTACCAGCCTACCAGCCTACCTTGCTGCTCCGGTTCGGTCACAATGGAGCCATACTGGTTATTCAGAGGGTCATAATCAGCAATTGATCCGATGCGACGAGAAGAGCCATTCTCAACTGGAAGAGAAATGCAGTAATCAAGCAAAAAACCAAGCCAAGCCAACCTCAAGCTGTAGAAGAGACAACAAGGAAGTGGATACTTCCCTTTTGTTTTGTTTTTTTCCTCCTTGTGAAGATTTACTGGATTTTACAAGATTCAGATTAGAATAGTAGAAACAGTTAAAAATAGTAGGAAGAGAAAAGTGGTAGATATAGTAATATTGCTGACAAATTGTTTAGATTCTTCAGTGGCAACAGAACATGAAACAGTACATCAAGGGTGGAGCCAGGATTAGAAGATGCAACATTTCTAATTTATCTTCTGAGCAGAAAATTTATTAGTATGCTTTTAAACAATTTTATTGCTTAGATTTTTTTTTTTGGTGGGGGGGAACCAATGTAATACTTTTTGTGCTTTAAATTTATGTTATTAATTAGGTTATCATGATCTGTACTGAAGAACACAAACAGATTTTTTGAAGATAACCAAGATGATATAAAGATGGAGAAAAGAAAAATGTTAGAATATTTTTTTAAATTTAAGACATGCATTTAGAGATTCAAAGACAAGAAATCTTGGAAAGAGGTTAATACACATTTACAGATTTTTTAAAAATTTTAAAATCATTTTTTGAAAATATTTACTTAGTAATATTTTGAAAGAGGATTTGGAATGATAAATAATGAATTAATTTTATTATAGAACAGGTCCATTCTGCAGTAATAAAATAAAAACATGTTGAAATTTTAAAGTACATTTTTAAAAGTTTACAATGAATTAAAAAAGAAAGCTGAGAGCAGTGCATCAAAGAGCAATTACGAAAAAAGTGAATAAAGAAGAAAAGCAGTGATGACACTGTAGCCAGAAGCTAATTTGATACTTAAACTCAGATTTAAAATGCTAGAACATTCTTCTTTCTTTAACAAACTGATTAACAAAGATTTATGAGGGGCTGTTGAAAAGTTATCAGCCTGTCCCACTTCCCAAAATTCTGTATTTTAATGACAAAACTATTAATTTTGAGAAAATGGGTCAAGACAAAGACCTTTCAGCAAACTCTCGTAATCATTTTTTAAAAAAGGGATAACCTAACTAAATGAAAAGTTATAAGTATATACTAAATCAAACTGAGATTTGATATAGCATATTGATATTTTAAATGAGAGTTTATAATAAAAAAAAGTTTTACTTTTCTCATTTAGACTGAACTATTTTCAAAGCTTCCTCAAATGAATACATATTTATTAGGTTGTTACAGATATTCATTCATTTTTTTTCTGTTCTGTGAATAATTTTGAAGAAACATCTTTCATAGCATTTTTTCTTCTTAGTAATTCTGGTCATTCTGTGAAACTTGTCTGACATTACTGAAATTTTATTCAGAGACAAAAATGGGCATGTCTGACATCTCTTTGCTTTTAATCAAAGTCACAAAGCTGCTCGCAACATTTGTGCTGTGTATGAAGATAACTTTATCAATGACGAAATGGCACTGAAATGATCTTCTTGTTTCAAGGAGTAGAAGTTCTAACTCAGAGACTGCATTCTGCCCAACCTGTTCAGTTTGAGGAGAACCAACTGCACTTGCTGAAAAGACTTGACCAGCAATAGTGTGATTATTCAACATGACAATTAAAAAGCTTGGTTGGAAAGTTCTCCCACACCCACCATATTCTCCTGATTTTAACCCCTTCATATGACCACCTTTTTCAGTCACTTTATAACAATTTGAGGAGGTGTTTCAACAACGATGTGGAGCTTAAAATGTGACTTGATGAATTTTTCAAGTCAAAACTTAGTGATTTCTATCACTTTCATATTGAACAGTTAAAATTGACAGGAGGCCATAAACAATGAAGGGGAATACATTGTTGAATGATTCATCAGCACTGTTAATAAATTATAAGTATTCAAAAAAAAAATTATGTAACAACCTAAAACTGCAATAGAGCATCAGTGACGTTACCAACAAGATAACTACTTAATAAATGCCACATTCACCCGAAGAAAAAGAATAGCATAAATTTTAGATGAAGTAAAAAGAAAAGTTTAATTAAATTATGTTTAAGTTTTCTAAGACTGGCCATTCTAAAACCATTGTCATTTTGAAATCTATTAAAGATATATTTTACTATAATCTTTGTGAGACATTATAAGCCTTTTTTTTTGTGGTTAAGGAATTTCGATCAACAAATCTGATTTTCATCTGGCAAACAATTTATTCCTTTAATGGCTAATCTTAAAGATTTCCTTTAATGAAGGCTGTAAATTTGTTGATTGAAATATTTCATATCTACATTGTGGAACTTAAAAAAAAAAAATCATGTTCAAGGGCTTAGTTCTGATATAGAATTAAAAGTATCAAGTAGGATTATCAACATTTGAAAAATTTAAGGTTTAGCTTTATATTTTAGATTTATATCAAAAAATTAATAAACTCTTCCTTATTGGCCATATTCAATGAAAGATGCCTAAATGGAAAGTTGCTGCCCAAGTATATATTAGTGTCTGTTACAAGTAACAGGAAGCAAATAGTCTTTGGAGAAAGCAATATGATTTCAAGAGATGAGTATAGGGGAAAAAAAAAGTGAAATCAGAAATTCTAGTTAAGGATAAAATGAAAGATTAAGACTAAAATAAAACATTTTCATTTTTTTTTTTAAAATGTAAATAGAAATTTTTCAAAACATTTTATGACAGAGTTAATCTTTGTAATTAGTAATTATCCAAAACTAAATAATAAAGATTTAGTTAACAAGTTCTATTTAATATTTCTGATCATCCTGAAAACTTTAATCTTGATTGGAATTCATAGACTAAATTTAAAACAATTTAAATTTTTTATAGGAAACTTTTTTCCTGCAACAAAGATTAGGAATAAAGAAAAACAATATCAAATTCATTTGATTGTATTCAAAATATTTTAACTTTAAAATATTCAATTTCTAGAAATATTTGTTATAATTTTTTTTTTAATTAAATCTTTAATATATTTAAAAATATTGTTTCTGTACATTGTTTTAAAAATTAATTTCTATGAAATTAATGACTAATTTAGCCAAATATTTTTCAAAGAAATTTCCTTTATAGAGTATTTCTTGTACAGCTTACCAAGTCTTTCTGAGTTATTTTAAACAAACATTTTTAGAATGTAGGGGGGGTTGCTTAATTATAGAAGGGTAATCTTCGTTATTTATGGTTCCTACAAATAAAGGTCAAATTTCAAGATGATTTTCTTGTGAATGGCAATTTTAAGTATCATCAAGCATCATTTGGAATTTAAATTGCCAGAATATGAAACCCAATTGGCAACTGTGGTACAAAATAATGTTATTCTTATGAAAAGCACTTGACCTAATAATTGAAAGTATGTAGTTTTTATAGGCAAGAAGCTCCCTTTAACAATCTGAAAGTTTTGGTACATGATCGGAAAGCATTATTTCTATTTCAGCTTTTCAGATAATCTAAACCATAAGTTAATCTGTTCCTATCAGATTAAACACCAAATATTTTCTCTATAAAATCCTACTTTAGTCACATGGTAAATATCATATATTTAAATTTTATATACTGTACAGAAATTCAAACCCTTAAAGGGATACTTTAAACATTTGTCATTCTATAAGTAAAATAAATAAAATAAAAATACCACTTGTAATCCTAATCCACAGCTGTTGTCCATTTTTAAAAAATGCCAATGATCATGAAAATGATACCTTATACTAGGGACATAAAAAAACTTAGGAACTGCAAAATTCAGTAAATTTTACTTAATAGTGATGTGTATTTAGAGAATAAAATAATATTCTATCTACACCACAAATGTAATATAAATGATTTTCTTGAACTGATGCCAATTGAGTAATACAAAACTGGAGGATATTGTTTAAAATTTCATTACTAATAATTTGTAAATGACAACAATTAAAGTAATAATATTTCAAGATTGCTTGTAGTGTTAGGTTATTTAAGGTCTTGTTTATTCTTCATTAAGCCATTATAATATTTGAAATCATTTATCTTTAATAAAACTGAACATTTTTTTTTATTTAAGAGTTAACCTAGTTAACTCTTACCGGTTAAACTTTTTGTTTAAATTAAAAGCCTTATGTACAGCAAAACATTATTTCAAATAATATTGTTTTGGTAACTTTTTGTTTTAATTTACTAACAGGAACAAGTTGGTAAGATTTTAATCTATTGTAAAAAAAAAAAAAATTAATTCCTTGCATCTAATACAGACCATGATACGAATTCCGGTGACCCTAGGAAGATGCACATTAACCTTCTTTTATTCACACACCAAGTGAAATGCTGATAGCTAAAACTCGAGAGTTGTTCTGTAGTCATTGGAATACAAAGGCTTGGCAATGCTGGGCAGTCACACTTAAGAAAACATATCTAATAAAAAAAAAAATTAAAAAAATAGTAGCTATACAAGGTTCCTTTCCAACACTATATATAAAGGAAATATCAAACATCATTTAGAGTAATTATAATTCATTTCTATGAGCTAAATTGGCTCATTTCATCAGACCATGCTATATTCGTTCCATTCAGTAAAAATATTTTCCTGGAATCTATTTCCAGAAAAATAGGTTTACCGAATGGAACGAATATAGCATGGTCTGATGAAATGAGCCAATTTAGCTCATAGAAATGAATTATAATTTAATCAGTCTAAATGATGTGTTGAGTTTTCCTTTATATTGCTCTGGATAACATCTATCAAGCTCTCTATACAGATATAAGACTTAATATTTTATATTAAGTAGATCTTGTTGGATTATCCTCACCATTCATGACTTGACATCATTATATACATATCTCAAAGGATTAACAATACTATGCAAATGTAACATGTATCTTTAATAGACACCTGTTTATATGGATGCTTGGAGTTGTCTGAAGAAGTCAAGTAGAAATTTAGTTGGAATTAATCATCACTTTCAAAGAATGATTCTAAAATTCACCTTATAAGGACAAGTTTACTACTGTACTTTTACAGTAGATTTAGTGTTTGAATGATTCAATAATGATCCTAACATACTAAAGAAGTTGCTAAAAATATTTTCTGACTTAGTTCAGGGGGAAAAAAAAAATCAAATGTATTTGATAAAAATCCAATGTTTCAATAAAAAAGCTTATTCAAAATTACTACGAGACATTTATTTGAGATAAGGTATCAAATGTTTATTTTGTAAAGTGCTATAGGAAGTTTACTTGTGTTTGTGTAAAAATTTTTTAATTTAATCCAATGTGAAATGGTTTAACAAGTGTTTTTCATTTATGCTTTAACTCAGATATCCATTATCTCAATTAAGCTTATGCTTTAATTTCCAAGTACCTAAATTTATGAAAAATTTTTTATGATTTCTAGGAACGTATTTTCGTTTAGCAAAATAATAAAAATCCTGATTTGCAGAAGGCTTTTCACAGTTCAAAAAAGACAAAATGAATAGACATGGGATATCTATCCTTGTACATAAAACATTTAAAAAGACCAATTGCTGCCTAATTTATACTAAATATATATAAGTGGCAAAATAGTTAATGTGTCTTTAGTAATCTTAATCCTGTAGTCAAATTGATAGATTACTGATATGGAATTAATGAAAGCGTATAATTCGGCATTGGCTAGCCCTCAACATTGTCAAATTTTCAGGAATAAATTGGATACTTGAAAATTCTTCTGATCATTAGAAGTATGCAAATATTTGTTCATTTAGTTCTTCCATCATACAAGTAGCAATATCTGTAGACAATATTGTAAAGTTGCCGTTTTTGATCATCCTTAACATTTTGTATTAATCAGTATTCACTTGACAAATGAATGTCAGATTTTGATATTTAACCCTGTTTAGTTCACTCCATGTTTAAACAGGTATTGATCATTGTTCATTTTATTTTAATTGATATTTAAATAGAAAACATATCCATGAGTTTTTGAATCAAAATACACTGACAGAAAAAAACGCAACATTCCAAACATATGTTTCAATTTACTCAAGATTAAGCATACAGGCAATATAGTTGAATTTCAATAAATGATCACAGTTATAGATCAATATTTATGCAGACTAAAATAAAGAATATATCAATAGTACTGTTCCCATATTAATACATTGTATGTACTCCTTGGGCATTAAGATAATCCTGTACTTTCACATGCATACTATGACATACATGATGAATTCCATCCTGTGATGCATTTGTTGAGAAACAGCAAGAATGTTCAATGAGACAGATCAAGTAATCTTGCTGACTTGGAAAGTTGTTCATCTTGTAGAGCATGTAGAATAGCATGGGCATCATGTGAGTGGACATTACTTTGCTGAAGGAGCAAATCATCTTTTTATAGTAATGGCAGCAGAAAAGATTGAATAATATTCTAGACATACAAGGCACTGCTCAAACTTTCTTTCATAAGCACTACTAAGAACTGTAACTTCTGGCACCTCACACTATAATACCAATGTCTGCACTATGGAAAAATACAGAGCATCATTTAATCCCCTAAATGATCTCTTGCACCTCATTAGAAGCATGACTGTCCATAGTCTTTCAAATTAACAATTCCCAACATTCAGGATTGTTGTTCCTGGGACAACAAATTACTATAGTCTGCCAATGATGATCTTAAAATGTGTTGATGTAGGTGCACATCTAGAACTGCTTTGTGAATGTATGAATGTTCATTTGTCTACTATTGCTGATACCAAAGCACTGTTGATTCATTACATGTACATCAGTTCTCAAAGTATGGCCATCCAACCCATCTCAAACAGATGTAATTGAACAAGGTTATATTCCTTTCCAAAGAGATTCAGAGACTTTCACTCTATTGAATCTAATTGCAGCATGTGTCACCTTATAAAGATCTGACAGTGCACTGGTATGAGTGTTATGCCACAAGATGACCAAAGCCTGAAAATTTTACCAAAATATCTGCTATCCTCATGCACACATATACTGTCAATCAGTTAAGTGTCATACTTGACACACACACACACACACACACACACAAAAAGAAAAAAAAAGGCTCAAATCCAACATAGAATCATTATGTTGACATATGACTTAGTGCTAAAGTTTTTAATCAAGGATATCAGATGAAGTCAGAAACAAAGTACGTTATGCTTTTCTGATTATTAGGTGTTTCTTTTATCAATAGTAAAAAAGAATCTGCAGAAAAGGTTTGTTTATATAATATAGCAAAAGTATCTCATGATTGCAATTTGTGCACTCAAATATTTAATACAAAACTGTCTTTTAGTCTAATGAATAAAAAATGAATTTTTAACAATGAATAAACATGCTTGCTCTTTGTATTTATTTGTTCAGCAATTGACTTATGTTAAGCTTATAAAAAAGATTATACATATTAAAGCTTATTAAAATGAAAAAAGAAAAAACATAACTATCTGCAAAGACAAATTTTAAGCATAAAATTCTTAAGAGAAATTAAGTCAGCATTTTAAAGTGCATAGAAAGTTTGAAACTCAAGACAAAATAAAAGAAAACAGTGATAAACCATTGCTCAAAACTAATGCTAAGTCAAAGAAATACAAATTTCCTTCCACAAAAAAGAAAGAAAAAAGTGATTTCAGAATCTAGGGCCTTATAAAAATTATTTGAGTAACATATCTTTCTTCCATTAAACTTCCAGTCTGTGTTAGGTGCCATGTTCTGTGCAAGCAAATATGTAACTTCTGATGGCAATACCTTATTTAGGCTTGGAAAAAAGTCTAAATAACCTTCCTACAACACCTTTAATAAGAGCCATATTTTGTCTGAAATCTGGAAAAATCCACTTACCAACAACCATTAATTTATTAACCTTTTAAATAAGCAAACCAAGTTGGAACTAGAATCAAATGTATAGGTGATTATTATTGAAGAACTGTAACCGAGTGTAAGATTTCAAAGAAATCAAATTTTGGCTTGTATCCATAAATAATATAAAAGGAAACCCTGTGTAACTAATCAGTAATTAGGTGCAATCCAGTAAATTGTGCTTGCCAATAAAGGTAAAAGAATGTGCTTAAAAGATTCCAGATTGGATTTAGAATGACTAAACCAACTGACTAATAAAGAGATCAAAGACAGAAGAGCAAGAACTCTCAGTGGAAGTAGAGCAAAGCTATACAAAAAATTACTTTCTGCAGCTTTCAGTGAGCATGCCTTGTTATTCTCCTTGTCATAGTCCAATTGGTGGCAAATATATATATATATATATATATATATATATATATATAACCAAAATAAAAGTTAGGCTTGGTGTGGCATGGTTTCAGTAGTCTACTCAAAGAGATTCCATACCATTTGATCAAATCTCAAACTATACAGAAATTGTAAAATATTTTCAATGACTTTCCCCAATTTCAGTAGATATGCATTTAAATAATAAAAATACAACAAATAAAGCAGGTCTTAAATAAGGGAAGACAGACACATTAGAAAAACAGAAGCAGCAATAAAAGAGCTTTGGTCTAATCATTAGAAGAATAGTTGTATCAAAACAATTATACCAGAAGGCACTCTGAACAGCTAAGGCCACAATAGTACAACTTACTGGTACTGAAACTGAGTAGCAGGTACTAGAAGAGTGCAACAACATCAAGACAAAAAGGAATATCTAGTGAATTACTGTTTGAAGATAAAATCTTTTACAATACCAACAGAATTTTGCAAAAATAGACTTTCTATTAAGGAATCACATGAAATATCAATTACAGAGGGACTGATAGCAGTGAAGAGAAAAACAACAATCAGAACACCAATGAAGCAACAATTACACAATGACAGCAATTACAATAAAATGAAAATAAAAAATCTGACGTAACATGAACACAAGACAAAATGTGATTATTTTTTTTCAATTAATTACATGGACCTGATAATTTGCTTAAAAAAGTTACAATCAATAAAACTGAAAACTTTTTTTTTTTTTAAAAGTGCATGATATAGTTTTTGAATTAGAAGATTACTCAGTAAGATTTGTTGCTTATAATAAATTAGTTAACCATAAAAAGTAATAAATTTTGAAATTTAATTTCAGCATGAATGATTATAGAAATAGTAAAAGTATTAGAGAGGAGAGAATAGATCAAGTGAGAAAAAAGACATTGACACATGCAGCAATCAAGAGCAAGGAAAACAACTCAAAAGAACTTCAACTTCAAAAAGTACATAAAAACAAGTATATACACATTTAAACATCCAAATTTATATGAATCAAGTTAACAAATATGAATACATATCTTTAAATTCAAATCAATTTGTTTCTTGTTCACATTTAAAAGTTTAATGATTAGAAAAATTAAGCAATTTGTCACTATGTAGAAAAAATAAAATTGATTTTTCATAAAGAAAAAAAAAAATTAAATCGGTAGATATGGAATGTCTTATTTTACACTGAATTCTAAATCTGAAAATCATTAAAGTGAATGAGTCAGAATTTATTAATAAGAGGGGAAGGTTCTATTTGCTGAGAAAAATTAAACATTTGTGATGTTGACATGAATATTAAACAAGTTCACATGCTTTACATGTACAATATTGACAAATGAATAAAAATTCACAAGATATCAGGGCAAAGAGGAAAATATTTGTTGAAAATAGCAAATACAGAAAATAATGACATTTAAATTTTAGACAACAAAGTTATAATACATGTCAAGATGAAATATTTTTGAACTGTCAACAAATGTTATATACATTTTTTGGAAGGAGGATGTCAAATAATTTTGCAAAGATTTTTATAAAACAATCTAATTTTTTAAAAATTAGAATTAATAAAATTTATTACACCTGAGAATTTCAGATCCAGATATCTTTACAATATAATGCAGGATCAAAAACAAAGGGAATTTTATGAAGATTATCAGAAAAAAAATTGCATAAACTTTTGTTACAACTGAAGAAAAAAGTCAACAAAAAGAGATTGTGTGCATGTATAGATAATGTGATGAATGTGGCAGAGTATGTCTCTCCAATGCAGGCCTCATTAGCCACAAGTCATATTTGTAAATCCTTCACAAATTATGATCAGTATACAGGATGTGTTAGAAAAACTTGCAGAAGTTGCTCCAGTCTCACTTGTTACATGAAAACCCATAAGTAAACTGAAAAACCTTTACAAAACAAGCCAGGCCCTGTACAAAACTGTTTGTCACATCTGCCAGAAGCATTACAAATCACTTGCATTCTTAAAAAGCCATTGTTGTTCTCACAAGAATCAGAAACAGTGATCATCAGTGATGGTCATATTTGATTACAGGGGTTAACAGCCATCATATATAAAAAGATTAATTTCAACATAGCTGTTTTTTAGTTATTTTAAAAATCAAATTGCTTTGGTTCTTTGAACTTAAAATACTATGAATATCTTCTGCCCATAATTTTAACACAATTTGATGTGATATTTATAGTAAATCAAAGTTGCTATTAAAAATATAAAGATTTAAGGTTAGGTGTTCAAATGTAAATGTTGAGAAAAATTACCCCCCCTCCCCCAGCCACTTTTACTTAGCAACATATATAAACAAGGCATAAAACATTTTACTTAACAAAATCCACTGGGGTTGGTAAATAGCACGAGAAGAATTCAATAAGAAAAATGTATAATGAAATCTATGAAGAGATTAAAAGGCTCAATTACAGACCAACACATTGGGCACACACCTGAAAACTAGAGATCATTAGAGAGAAAAATCAATTACAACATAGAGATAAAAATGAGTTGGTTCAAAGGGATTAGGGTGAATGATGCTAAAGTAAATAACTGTTCTCTAAATGTTTTTTTCTTCATTTTGAATTTCACAAACCAGGCATAACTGAAGACAAACTAGCATTTGAGAAATTAATGATAAATGTTTTTAAAGAAATCACGCATAAGGGACATTTCTATGCAAAAAAATAAAAACTAATAAGGGACCAGAGACAATTTTCATGCCAGGAAGTGGAGGGGGGGGGGACACAAAAAATAAAAATTGACAAAAAATTCTAAACAACCTAGCCAATGCAAGACAAGAGGTTTGTCCATTTGCAACAATATTAAACTAAGGGACACACAACACATCATAGATATGGGAAATTGTAAATATAGGAACTGCCAAGTGAAAACCAACCTTTCTTAGTTGTTACAATCCCCCTGGATCTGTCAGCTACAAAAATGAAAAATCAAATAAGGAAAAAAAAAAAAAAAAAAAAAAAAAGACTAAGTCAGTGAAAAGGACGTGAAGGGAATGGAGAACAACATTGTATTCTAGGAATACTGAAGTGAAAGAAAACATTAGGAAATCATCAATTAATGGTCATATTAAATTGCTTGTACAGTGTAATCTTATTACTAATGTGCATAGGTATATAAACTTTATGTGAACCAGAGGTTTTGTTGGGAGGAAAAAAAAAAAAAAAAAGCAACAACAACCCTTAGATAAGGTAAAAATTAACTGGTTTAAAATTTTATAAAATGGACAACTCGTTAAAATCTAATTCTGAAAAATCAAAACTAATTGATAATTCAATGCATTAAAAGATCAAGCAAAAAGAATCAATAAATATAAAAAAAGAATCATAGAACCAAAATTTATTCCATTTATTTTCTTCTCAGATGACATTTTCTTTCTATGAGCAGCAGAAGCAATCATAGAGCAGTGTTTAGACACAAATAATTATTTATCTTTTCACACTGTTTAAATGTCAATATTTCCTAGTAAATAGTGTTTACCACAAAAATTGAGCTATTTGACACAAGGTGGTTTTGATAAAAACAAGCTAAATGAAACTTATTTTGAACAATTAAAATAAGTACTTTAATTTTATAAATTGTTTAAGCTTTTATTTTAAATTTCTGAATTAAAATACTCACCATTTTAAGAATGAAATACCCTGGTCATAAAACAAATTACAAATGAAGAGGAATATTTCATTTGGCAGAACGCAATGTTTAAATTTTATCCTTTGGTTTAAAAGAAAAAAAAACCTAGCAGTTGTAAGGCATTACTTTTAAATGGTATACTGTTGTTGCATGGCTCAGCTAAATTGATCAATTGTGTATGTATGCCAAGCTTGTTGGTGATTTAGGAAAAATCATGTTGCTAAAGCATAGCAGGTCACTATTTGATTTATACAATGCTGCAATACTTGCTAGGGTAATTGCTATTAAAGCTTGTCAGTTTGATTGCATGATAGGATTGAACATTGTGCTACTAAGAATCTATTACTAATTAATACTAAAGTATTAATATAATTTCTCTAAATCTAATTGTTATAAAACTAACACTAGTCTGCAATGTGAGGGTGAGAGTACTGTTCATGTTTGTGTCACTTGTCATTTTCAGCAGTCATACATGTCAGTAATAATTAAAATAAGTCAGGTTTTCTGACAACTAAAAATCTAAAGCATTGTGTCATTAAACCTGACAGGCTTTGTTGCTTTAAGCATTTGCTTTTGCAGCAGTTTGCAAGTGGCAGACCAACCTTTTGTAGATGCTGTTCTTGTCTCTTTAGGGCTTTCAGCTAGAAAAGTTAAAGTAAAAGGCTGAATAAGGGATGAAGTTTATAGACAGAGTAAGGGATTATAACAGATTATCAATACAGAATTCAAACTGAACTCTAAAATATTTTTACTTCCAAAAGAGCAAATCTCTCAAAATGAAAACAAATTTATTTTTTTTTTGTCTAATTTTTTTTTTGGGAATTTTTACTGCTTATTGGAAACTGAACTTTTTAAAGAAAATAAGACCACAAAAATTTAAAGTACTTTTCAATTATTTTCATGCAAATGCTGAAAGCCTGTCTATAGAATCTGGTACAAATTTTCTTTTCTAAGTTTTACATCTGCTAACAAGAGTTTCCTAAGATAAACAGGAACAATACTGGACATACCATGAACAACTGAACATTCAAATCCCACAAGATAAAATATTTAGCATACCTGGAATGCTATTAAACAGGCAAACATTTACAGTTTCATCACTTGCCTGCATTTATACATTTTTAATACAATATAGAGATTTAAAAAAGAAATCATTAATAGATACAACTAAGACATCTTTATTTGTACATTAAAATTAGCTTTGCACAAACTTAAGGCAATGTTTCTGATTTATTACATAATTTAATAAAATGTAATTAAAAAAAAAAAAAAAAAAAAAAAAAAAAAAAAAAAAGAAAAAGATAAATTAAAAAAAAAATAAAAGTGATTAGTGACACCAGATCAAACCACTCCTTACAGGTAGGAAACAAAAACAGTTAATTCTCTCACTTTACTGATACAGTGCCATCATAAAATTAATAATGTAACAAAGTGGATGGAATAAAAAATTAATTTTTTTTTATAATCCAATCAAATAGCAAAAAATCTGTTTTGGTTTGCATTAAAAACTAAAGAAAAAAAGCTGTGAATGTGCATATATAACACTTAAACCAAAAAAGTTAGAAGGATTGAGAGAAAAAGAAATGTGCTGAATGTATATATAGGGGAGAGAAAGAGAGAAGTGCACACAAGTGATTTTGAAATTCGCAACATCAAAGATAATTTAAAAACAAAATTTAGTAGGAAGAAAAGTTAACTAGTGTGAATGAATATTCAACATTTTTGCACAAGGTAATTATTTTTTTTTTAAATAAAAAGCGTATCCATGTATACAAAGTAAAAATGAATACAATGAGCAGATTTCCTCATCCCAAATGAGTATATATGATAGCACAAATGTGAATTTTCAGTCAATATCCCTGCAGATATGAATGGGACTGTGATATATAGAAGTTAAGAATTAAAGGTTAGAACAGCAAGAAACACCCAAAATGTTGTCAATATAAGAAGTATATAATAAAAAAATTACAACCAGACAAATAATTGGAATAAGTGTGACATAAATTTTGGTTGCTTTCATATTTTTCCTCTCTCTCTCTCATATATATATATATATATATATATATATATAAGTAAGTCGAAAGTTGATTTATATGCTCTGTACTGTATAGTGCAAAGATCAAGTTTCTAGCCATTGATAGATTACTTATTTCAGTCACAATATTTAGACTGGCAAATCTTTTCAGATTAGAGCTTAGAACTTCAGCTTCACAATCAAATATACTTACATGGAGCACCTAAAAATAAAATTTACCCATCAAAATGTTATTACAACTTTAATTGCACCAATTGAAAACAAAGATTGGGTCAATATTCTAATCAGTTTTTGAATTTCTTTCTTGCAACTCATAACAAATAATTCCATACCCCTTTCAAGATATCTTCAAGATTTTACTACTAAAACCAGACATTGCTTATAATCTAATTCTTTCCAGAACAATGACAGTATAGATTACACAATAAGCACTCTTGTAAAATGCTATTATTGATGGTGTAATCTTAATGTTGATAAGTGTGTATATTATATATATATATATATATATATATATATCTCCTCACATATATAGCCTTTTCTGCATCATGAGGAATTTTGTCTTGTGGTAAAGTTTCTATATTAGCACTTGTGTAACCACATATACTTGCTACTCATTCAGTTTTTGTATTCTACATAGCTCTTTATACAGTAAGACAAGTTGTAAGTTCACTTTAGAATAAATTTAATAGCTCAATTTTAGCTTCATGGATGGATAGAAATTGTATATACAACAACCTTAAACTTTATTCCAGTTATTAATAGTAGAGACCCTAAACAATGAATCTGTATTGAACAGCATAGTCAGAGATTAGGGACATCTAAAGGAAACGAAAGCGAAGTTTATGCTGAAAGAATATGCTACAATGCTTCTGGAACTAATGCATAGGAATTAAAATATCTACATTTTTTATTTAACTCAAGTGGCTTTGCAGGGGTGAGTGCCTGGATAAGTGGCCAGGTTTACTGCTTGCTCCTAGGTGCCCAACCCACCTTTTTTGGGGGAGGGAGAAGAGGCCGATTTGCTTTTGTCAGCTATAAAAAGATAATAAAAATTAAAAATAAAATGTTAATTTTTGAAATGTCAGACAAAAACCCAAATCAAAAGGATTGGATAGAATTCTCAAGATAAGATTAAAAGAGAATTCAATATTCAAATGATGACTCACCTGTGATCTCTGTAAGATGAGAAAATATTACAAAAAATAAAATATTTAAACATTAATAAATAT
Source organism: Ascarosepion bandense (assembly GCA_037127315.1). Classification (NCBI taxonomy): domain Eukaryota; kingdom Metazoa; phylum Mollusca; class Cephalopoda; order Sepiida; family Sepiidae; genus Ascarosepion; species Ascarosepion bandense. The sequence goes on from JBBBDQ010028472.1 coordinate 240,953, forward strand.
ACAAATGCACACACATATATATATATGAAATATAAAATAAAAAACAAATAGATGTGACTTCATACAAATGCAGGTGGAAAAGTTTATTTGAAAAAGAAAAAACTGATTAGAATATCAAGTTAATTCAAGCCAAAAAAAAAAAAAAAAAAAAAAAGTTATAGGAAAAATTTTTGGCTAACAATATAGATAAAAAGCAACTAAACTTTGTTAGTAATAACGAGATGCAATACAATTTTAAAGACTTGTTCCAAATTAGCTGAACCATTAATTTGAACAAGGCTTTTAAAAACATTTTTAAAATTAAAATTTTGGAGTATTTATAAATAGCTTTATTTTGGAAGATTATCTATAAAATTCATTAGTGCACAGTGTTTTGGAACACACAAACAGTGATAACAGTTAACTGGGGTTTTTGTGCATCACAAAGGTCATAAACACTCAAAACTAAAGACATCTAAGTCCTAGGCCACTAGTTTGCCTCAAAATAAAAAAAGGCACACAAGATCTGCTTGCTATCACTGGTTTTTACCTGCACATGATTGAATTGCTTAAATACTTATTAAAATAAAGGTATTTAAAACACATCAGAAGCATTTGCAACTCTCTATTTGTAGCAGGTAGAAGCAACCAAAAACCTGTTGAAATAAGTCATTTTATTAAGTGTGTGTGTGTGTGAGAGAGAGAGAAAACCCACAAAAAGCATTAAGCTATTCAATTTTTTCAGTTACAGTAAAAAACTTGGGCCGGGGGTTACTTTTCCATAAGCTATGATTAGTTTATAGTTTAAAAAGTATCTAAGCAATACGTGATTGTAGAAATGACTCGTAAAAACAATGCTTGACCCCCAAAAGATCTAAATAAAACAATTGTTAATGACCAAAATTGCATTATAAGAGGATTTAAGAAAAAATTAAATACAAAATAAAGATGTTTATTTTGTATGAAAGAAAGAAATCAGCATAAGTAGAAAAACTAATAGAAAAGAATCCCAGTAAAGTAATGAAAACTTTCTCAGAAAATAAAATATCTGTAGTTTCAAATCATATTTGGAAAGAGAAAAATGAATAAGGTTATAGGAAGAAGAAACTTCACTTGGTCTGGATTTTATCCTGATCAACTTTTAAATAAAGAGCATTTTTCATCTCACGCATGTGACGAGTAAGCAAAATAACTTGTTGAATAATGAACAAAATCATACAATTTAATTAAAAGCATTTTTGAAAAGTTGATAGTAATATTTCAAATGAAAATATTACTAAAATACACTGTTGATATTTTGTTTTGAAGCTGTTTTCATCTCTAGCAGAAACATTGCAAAAATGGTTTAAGGATATTTTTTAGTGAGACTGTACTTTCTCATATTTTTGCAGAAACTAAAATCAGGTTCTGATTTCAGGTACATGTTGCAGTTTAAAAAAAAAATGGATTAAATACAAGGTGCAATGGGTAAATTGATGCCAATTTATATTTTTAATTTTGTGCATTATTTGTTTTTGTTGACTGCATAGAATATATTTGGGTACCGTCTGTGGGAAAAAGAGCACGATGACAATTCACTCTACCAGAAATTTGGAAATACTATGCTGTACTGCTTAGCATTCATGTTGGAAACTCCAATACAAACCATTTCAAACTGTTTGGGCACCAATATGAAGACAGAGTAGAGGATTTGGAAAGAGTTGGATGAGTCTAATGGTGATTATGAAGGTGTTTGGAGTGATAACTAATGATGACTATATTATACCTACAATTATCTTTCCACAAGGACTCAGACTCAACACAGAAGCCTACATCAAGTGCTTTGAGGAGATAGTGCTGTGCTGGGTCAAGAGGGTGGCTGCTGAAAAAAAGGACTCTGCACCAGGCCAAACAAACAGGAAAAACCAGTCATGGTTGTAAAACAATTACTGCAACCACATCACTCCTTACATTTGGCTCCCCAACTCCCAAGATTGCACGCCACTTGATTATCATGTGTGGTAAGTAGTTGAGTGAGAGACCAACAAAACACCTTGTAACACGAAAGATGAACTGAAGGTAAGAATTATGGCAGCATTCAACAAGGAAGAGTTGTAGGAGATTCCAAAGTTGTCTGGAGGCTGTGGGTAAAACCAATGGCGATTTTATTGAATAATAGTATTTTGAGAATTGTTTTGTAATTTTGGTAAATATATCTGTTAAAATGAGATGTCTTATTTTCATTTTTGTGTAATTTAAACAACAATTCATCCATTATACCTTGTAAAACTGACATGGTCAGCCTGTTTTATTTTTATTATACCTTTCCAGCTTTCAGATGTTGAGTTATGTTTAAAGTTATAGATAAACTGTCTGAAGTTTGGACTTTGTTATTTTTGTTCAGGTACTTTTGACTTTTCAGTCATTATCAAGAACTGATGCGGTATCTGCGTGGTAGTTTAACTCCTTTGTCTGCATCTTGGCATTCATTAAGATGCTAGATATTTGAAATGATTTCATACATAGCTGCTATTGAGAATGAAACAGTACAAAAAGAATGTGATTCTTTGTTAATTTTTTAATACTAATATATGTGCATACATCAATTATATAATATGTATTAGTTTCATCCTCTTCAAGGCAACCGTGATAAAGTTCATTAAAAGAACAAAATGCATAGTTTTCCTTTTATCTTTATTCATATTGTTCCTTTACAGATATATTGTGGATATATATATATATATATATATATATATATATAAAAACAAGGCCCTTCTGTCACAAACTGATAAGAGGGATGACTACATTCAAACAAGTCATAAGGGGATAGAGTAGTTATACTAACTTTAAATTTTCTTTAACAGCTCTTAGGAATTCTAAATACAAGGAGAAAGATATTTTAATAAATGAGAAAAACATTACTTTTAGACTGTCAATATATGACCTAAATATTTGAGAATACTGCTTATGATTTGAGGCACATTGTTCTATTTTCTTTAGATATCACTGTATACACCTTAACCTCAAGACATCAGCTGAGAAACAGCTTTCAATGGCAGGATTGTAAACTGACCCAGAATTTTTAATCTAACAAAGAGGGTTTTTGTTTTTTTTTGTTTTTAAAGGTAATGTCCAAATGTGCTAGTTAATAAGCTCTGAAGTAGCTTAGAAAACATTAAATATTATCTAATCACAAAAAAGACCTGTTTTATATTCACACAAATTTATAGAAATATCTGAATAGTTCATTTAGACTGTATAACCCTACAACAGTATATACTAATTGGCAAATTGTTTGTCTTTCTAAAAAACAGCATGTTCTTATTGGTATTTGTGTGTGTGTGTGTGTGTGTGTGTGTGTGTGTGTGTGTAAAAAAAAAAAAATTCAATTAAATTTGCATTATAATTAAACACAATCAGGACTTAGAACTTATTGGACAAGCCAGTAGTATTACCAAGTGTGTAAAAAAAAAAAAAAAAAAAAAAAAAGCTATCAGTCAATTATACAACACCTCTTCGCTTTTATGAATTGTTTAAGGCATTTTTTTTTTTGCATTAAACAATTCATAAAAGCAAAAAGGTGTTGTATAATTGACTGATAGCTTATGATAATTGATAAACCTGAATAATTCAAATTTATTGTCTGAATTTTCCTCACACAAATATGTTAAATAGATAATTTCAATAATCTTATTTTTTGGACAGATTTTTTTTTTATGGCTTATTAAACTTTTGTGGATTATCTAAAGCCAGAAAATATCTTTAAAACTGTAAGAGTTTTGGGGAGATAGTAATGCTCTGCTGATACAATTTTTAATTAACCCATAAGTGAAGAGAGAAGAGGTAGATTCATACCATTCCCAAGGGTATTTACATGCAAGTGAATATAAAAGGGCCCAATTGGAATTGGAACTTAGCTCTTTATTTCCACTTCTATATTGTTATCCATTATAACCCCATGCACATCAAACTTACAGCATTACGTACCCCTAAGTGGTCCCCCATATAGGTACTGACAAGCAGTCACCCATAGAGGTACTGACCAGGCTAAATGTTACTTAACTTTAATGATCTTGTTAGAACCAGTGTTCCAACATGATATGGCTGTAAGCCTCTAAGTTTTTAAAGTGAACTTTGTACAATTAGCAGTCACAACTCCTACTGAAGGTTGCAATATATTTTTTTAAAACACATTATCTCTTTGTCTAAATCTAATCATCCCTCCTGCATTCCAAAGTTGGGATTTTTTGTCAAGGTTTGCTCCTTTGTTACTTACAGTACATGGCGTTACTAAACAGCATTGACCTTGCTCAACACTACTCACCTCCAGAGATAGAACAAGAAATGTTTTTCAGTGTGGCTTAACTATTGAGTGCAATGGGTAAATTGACATCATTTTATATTTTTAATTTTGCATTTGTGTTGTTTGTTTTTGTTGACTGCACATTATAGTAGGGTCAGTTGGGCATCATCTGTGAGGAAAAGAGAAACATGACAATTCACTGCCAGAAATTTGGAAACTGCATGCTGCTTGGCATTTGCACCAGAAGCTCCAATACAAACATTTCAGAATGCTTATGTGTCAATCTGAGAACAGTGCAGAAGATTTGGAAAGAGTTAAAGGAGTCTAATGGTGATTATAAAGGTATGGCAGCTCAAAAAAAAAAAAAAAATCACTGAGCATTCTGATAAGAAAAGAAATCTCAAATTTGTTGGTGAGAGCCTCAGATTCACAGATACCTACATCAAGTGTTTTGGTGGGTAGTGTTGCCCCAAGTCAAGAGGGTGGTTGCTGGGAGACTATATCTGGCAACAGGACTCTGCCCCATGCCACACAAGCAGGAAAACTCAGTCATGGTTGTTAGACAATTTCTGCGACATCACCACCACTTACATCTGGCCACTCAACTCCCCAGACTTCACCCCCAGTTGATTATTATGTGTAGAGAGTAGTTGAGTGAGAGACCAACAAAACTCTTTAATACCAAAGATGATGCCAGCATTCACCAACTTAAATGAGGAAACCATTCAAAAGAGATGAAGGAGTTTCCAAAGTCATCTGGAGGCCATAGTTTTTATTGAATACATTTACTGTTTAGTATTTCAAGATAGTTTTGTGTTATTTTGGTAAATAAATGTTAAAATGAGATGTCAGTGTTATTTTTTCATCATTTAGGCAACAATTTATACATTGAACCTTGTATAAACAATTTTTTATAAGTAGCATGTAAATCCATATTAAAACAAATGATAAATAATATATATACATTTGTGAATCATTAACTTGAATCATGTCCAAGAACATAGATCAAGCATTGATCTCATTTCATTAATAAAATTACCATAGGGACAATCATGAAATATTTAAAATGAACTTACAGGTTTTTTCAAGGCTATTAATATTTCATCACTATCATTCCTGACAATTGAGAGTTACCAAATGACCTAATAATCTTTAGTAATCAGTAGAAATGGTATATAAAACTATGGATGATAGCAATCAAGAGATGTAATAATAATAGTAAAGGAGTACACTGTAGAAAGCAACTATTTAATTGGATACTTTATTTGATTAGGCCTTGAGAAACTTATTTTAACAGCCAATGTATTAGGTTTCAAATGATCTCCCCAATAGTACTACATCTGGATGATAAAATAATTACAAATGAAATATCTAGTTAATTTCTTTCTATTGCAAAAATAGAGAAGATGCTATCACTTGATAGAAAGTGACAAGTTGATCAGCTTGATAATAGACCCTGTTCTTCTAACCCCACTCATTCTCCTCTTAAGACCTCATCAGTTAGTCCTGTGATTGCTTAACTGTGGTTTTCTAGTTGAAAACATAGAAAGTGAAGGGAAATTACTAAGATATTTAAAAGACCACTAGGTCTAGTATACATCCAAAACAAAGAGGGTTTTGAGAGAGAGAGAAATTATAAGGAGAATTAAATTTTTTTTCAACGAAACACTAGAATCCTCTAGATTATGTAAAGTATGTGCTAAGCAGTAGATATAAAATCTTGATGACTGAAAGAATGGGAGTGTGCTCAACTGACTCTTTATTATGTATTTTGAAGCAAAACTCAACAAAAGGTTGATATTTCTGACTAAAGAATATGTATAAAAAAAAAGAAAAGGGAAATCAAAGAACAAGACAAATCTTCATAAAAATATATTGATGCTGAAATATTTTTCACCCTCTGATAACTGTTAAACTGCATGCTTACTTACTGTGCCAAAATTTACCATTATCTTCTATGTGGTCAAAAGGTCATTGTCCAGAACATTTACTCATGGTATCTTTTGAAAAAGAACAAAGTATTTGTTGGCTGCTTGTTTTGTTTTTTTTTTTGCATATCACAAAAAAAAATTTGTCAAACCATCATGAATATATCAGATTGCTTTATTTTTTTGGTAATTTATTTTGTTATTTGCATCAGAAAATAATGCCCTCCAATGAATTATTTTTTAGAAAACCTTTTCCATAGAAGCATTGTATGAATTAAAAAATGTGCCCAGCAATAAATAAATAAAATAATTTCTGCCATTGCTGCCCACATTTGTTGTAATGCCAACATTGGTCAGTGTCAAATGTTTATGGCATTTTTTTTTTTTTTTGTTTTTTTAAACCAACTCACCTTGTCCAATTCTAGAGTCATAGATTGTGGTGGCCTGGGACTTAGCAGAATATGGGGAGTTGAAAGTTGAGTTCTCTTGGTAAGGATCGTAGTCACTGATTTTACCAGGCTGACCATAGCCAGTTGTAGGGTACCCGCCAACTGCAGCAGTGGACATAGGAGGAGGAGGAAGAGAGTGGCCATCTACCAAAGAGGTCAAGGCAACAAAACAAAGTCAAGCTGACATTGGTTAGGGCATGAGGCAGCATGCAGTTGACCACTGGACACTCCTGCCTATGTGAAAGGAGGGATACACAGTGGGCAATGAGCTTTGAAAGCCTGATACTGTGATGTGTGCAGGAAGGAAAAAAAATATAGTACTATCATAAACATCTAAGTGGGGTCAATAAATGTTTTAAGAAAATCAAAGTATCCATTTGCTTCTATATTTCCTCTAAAAGAACCCCTCAAAAAGTGGAATGGGAACAGATTCAACTCTGAAAAATAGCATGTGCCATATCCCGAAAAGATTAATTCATCCATCTGAAAACAGATTATTACTTATTTAATCATTTCAGGTTATGTCATTTGCATAGGATGAAATCTCCATTTCCAATTAACAAAAATGCTACAAAACCAGGCTTTTATTTCCTAATATTTTTAAGACTAAGTATTTTCAAATAATCATCTTTTGATAAGAAATATCATTGTTTAATTACTCAATGGAAAATCTGACATTAAAGTGTTGCATGCAGCAGACCAATGCAATAATTAATCAAAGATTTTAAGAATAAAAATTCTTTGTCACATTAAAAATAATTTATTAGATTACAAAAAAAAGATGATATGCATTTTGGGATAGAGTGTAGTGGGGAAACCCAGTAGTTTAAAAAGGGAAGTAATTTCTGCTTTATTAATTTCCAATGTTAAACAGATTGTGTTCAAATAAGTCAATATTAAATATTTTTTAATGTAATAACATACATAATAGTGTAATGTTAAATCAATACAACAAATAGTTTATCAATTACTATATCTGCTGGCCAATAAGATGCATGTTCTTTAAGAGTATTTTTTAACTATGATTCATCATAACTTATTTCATCCATAAGTTTATACAATTTAATCCTTCAATGATTGGTCTCATACACATATTATCCTTTTTGAAAACCTATCATATAGGCAGATAAAGGCAATGTTTAAATAAAAATGATACCGAGGCCAGACCAAAACTGAAAACTCAATATTGTATAAAGCAAACACGAGATGGAATGCTGTTAAATCTTTATTCAAGAGGAAAATCTTTCTTGCAAGAGAGACTAGCAAATAAGTAGAGATAGACACTTATAACCTTGTGTTTTATGTTTCTCTACTACAAGCAATATTTGCAAAGGCAAGTTTATAGGAATATCAATAACTGTAACAATCTAGTTTATAAATATTTTGCATAATTGCTGCATTAAATGAAATACAACAATGGAAAATGGATTTAACATTATTAGTAAAAGAATTTACACCAATAACACTAAGAGAGAAGGGAAAACATATTTCATGTTTGCATGAATGGGTGTGCAAATACAGTGTAAACAATTTTCCTCTATCCTGTCCAGCTACAATATGCAACACATCACAGAATCAGGAGCAAAGCATTTTCTAACAAGCAGGTTTTGTCAGCACCCAACTTATAGGAAGAGGTCTTTCTTTTCACTAGAACAAAGTCTAGCAAATAAATAAAAGAAATAAAACACATGAATGTGCATGTTATACACTTTGATATATCTGAGCACAAGAGGATTTCCAAAATTTGAAAATAAACTACATATGTAAATTTTAAGGATAAAAGATCAAACATTATCCCATATTTTAATAAATTTTCTGAAATCAGTTGAGTCACCTTAGAAAACCTCCTGCTTTGTAAATGTTTAGTTTAAAATATATATCAGTACTACAAAATAAGTTTTTTTATTCTTGTTTCTTTGTAATTTTCATATTTGAAAAACTTAAATGTCAAAGTATTTTTTATATGAAAATTACACAAACAGAAAATTTCATGATATTTTTAATAAGTTTCCAAAATGAAATAAGGGTTAAATTTTACTTTTAACAATCATTTGGGTGCTGACAGTAGCAACAATGAATGTGGTAACAATCAGTAATGATAAAAATACCATTAATCATTTGAAAAAACATTGGGTTATTTGTCTAAAATCTCTACAAAAAATATAAGTGTTAGTTTTTTTTTTTTTTTCATTTTAATAAAAAAAATCATTCTGTAATTCAATGAATCAAACAGGGAATTATAGCTAAGAAAAACTGACCACTGGAAAGAGATATATTTAGACTTAAATTTGATGAAAGTCTCAATTATAGTGAAAACTGTCTTAAAAGTAGCAGCAAAACATGGTTCCATACATAGAATTTTGAGAGCAAAAATAAAGAAGCAATCAAATTTCTAATGCAAAACATTTAATTCTGTTCATTTAGTCACAAAATCTTGTGTCAAACTAAATATTCTACTTTATTTCATAATGTACAAAAGATTTAGTACTATATAATAGTACTTATTCAATAGCAAAGCAAACTTTACTGTATATAGCTACTTAAGAAATATAAATAAAATCCTTTGATAGAGTATTTTAATTAATAAAAAAAATAATCTCTTTGGGAGAATTAGTGTATTGCCAGCGTTTTAAAAATCGTTTTAATTCATTATTTTTTTTCTTTCTTCAAAGTAATTGCTTTGTTTGAATAATTTTTTTAGTGTTTGTCATGAGTTGGCAATCTTAAAAGAAAAAGATGGCTTTTCTTACATTTCACCAAAATCATTAAAAAGCATCCATCCATAAAATTTAAGAATTTGTAGAATATTAGAACTGTGTTTATATAACACTAGTGTTTTGCACCAAAATGAAATCAATTCTTACAGTAATAAGTTGTCATAAAACTCAAAAGTCATCCTGGTGTTTTATGGAGGTATTTAATATATATATATATATATATATATATATATATATATAAAACTCATTTACTAGACAAGCAACCCCATATTGGCAAATTTGAATAAACAATATTCATTTTCCTTTTTAATTCTTTAATTCTTAGTAATGCATAGCAAATTTGAAGCATTTATTTGTATTGGGTACAAAATGTTAATTAGCAATTAGATATTTCATGATACATCAAAGGAAATGTTTTGCAGCTTTTGAAAGGTTGGAAGCATTTGAAATGAATTCATTTGCTTGTGCATGTTCTTTGCAGAAAGCGCCATAGCTTTTGCTTAAATATTTAATAAATTTCAGTCCAAGGGCCAGCAAAGCCACCCAAAAAAAAAAAAAAAAAAAAAAACCAAGAAAAGAAACTCATTCTTAAAGAGCAAAAGGCACAAGGATAGAATCAAGCATTTTTTGTTCAAAGTTCAACATGAATATTCAAAGGTTTAGTGTCATTTGATTTTGGCAAAAAAAGAAAAACACACATTGTTAAAACATTTATAAAATTTCTAAAGACAGACAACACTGCCTAAACTAATAGCAAAGACAGATATACTGAGAGTTGTAAAGAAAAAAGCTGCAAGCTGAACCATGCCCAGAATTGGCAGCTAATTTGGCCAAATAGATTAAGCAATGTCTACAGTCAATCCAATCTACACTGTTGTCTGCAGAAGATTCAGTTCCAAACAATGAATTTCTTTGCCAGACATTAAAACCTTTGAAGCATCGAACTATTTTCAAAAGCTCATTTTGAATTTAGGCCTGAGAGAAAATTATCCCCATGATGATAGCCAGAAATCATAAAGGGCCAAAATCAGCTTTTAGTCAATCTAACAAACAAAAGGTAAGTGTTTTTTAACAGAATAATAAACATTTTAGGAAAAAAAGGAAACCATTGAGGTGGTTGTGGGGAATTAGAAAAGAATGTTGTGTGCCTACCTTGAGCAACTTGTTCTGGTCGTCGCTGTTCCATAATATCACGGGTTTGTTTGACACCCTTGTAATTGATTTCACTCTGAATCTGGGTGTTTTGCTTGATGCGCTGCAGCTCAGGATCATTGGCCACAGTGATTCGCTTCCCTTTTTGCCTCTCAAAATCTTCATGGTATTTAACCTGAAGTTAAAATGATCAATGAGATTAAGACATGGCCAACATTCATCTTATCAAACACCATATTAGAACAAATTGAAAATTGAACTTCAGAGTCCTTCAAACCCTGATAGAACAAATTCAAGAGCAGGGTTCAACATAGTGTAATAAATTATGCATAATTTAAAAAAAAAAACAAAAAAACTTGAAACACAGAAACATGTACAGAAACCAGTATTAGCAGATACTATAACCAGAAAATTAGATAACTTCAAAACTTAAATGGCACTATCTGCTCAAAAGGGTTAAGAAAAAGATGTGTATTATGAAGTTATAAACTATATTTTGAGCAGATTTTCCCCCTTCAGTGAAAGGAATTACAACAATTATAAAAGATTAATTGAACTTTATTACAGTACAACTTTCAGGTACTAATCATAGCTGCTATTAAAATATGTATACATTTTTGTGATTTGTTTAGACAAATATATAACATGTTTAGAAAGAAAACCATATGAATACAGCTAAGTAAGAGCATGTAAAATATTTTCTTTATGAACTTATGACCAAGTTACTCCGGCAGTTTTCATCAACTTCATCTCATACAGTGTTGCAATTCCTGTCTGTGTCAGGATCTTAAAACTTGACCCTCACAAAGCGAGCGGTGGTGACGGAATCCCAACCATAGTCTTAAAGAAATGTGCCCCTGAACTCTCCTCTATCCTTTCTAAGCTCTACAACCTCTGCCTATCTGCTTCCTGCTTTCCTGCCTGTTGGAAATCTTCCTCTATAGTTCCTATATTTAAAAACACTGGAGAACCCTCTGACCCTGCAAATTACCGCCCTATCAGCCTTCTTCCGATCTTTGGCAAAGTGTTCGAAGCCATTATCAACGCCGAGGTGGTTCAGCATCTCACAGCACACAGGCTCCTCTCGGACAAGCAATATGGTTTCCACTTCACCAGGTCTACTGCTGATATGCTAACGACCATCACCGAGTACATATACCAGGCACTCGACAGGAATGGCGAAGCTCGAACCGTTGCATTGGATATATCTAAGGCGTTCGACAGAGTTTGGCATGCTGGCCTTCTATGTAAACTGCGGAGCTATGGTATAACTGGACATTTGTTTGAACTAATCCAGTCATTCCTCTCTAACCGCACAATGAAGGTGGTATTAAACGGACATGCCTCTCAGAACTACCATACAAACGCAGGTGTCCCCCAAGGCTCCATCTTAGGTCCTACACTCTTCCTGATATATATTAATGATCTCCCTGATTCCATAAGAACCCAAATAGGTTTGTACGCCGATGACACCACAGTTTACTCTCGCCTCCAACAAAAATCTGGTGTAGGCGTCAAAGCTAAACTTGCAGCCGAGATTGAAAAAGACCTCCAATCCATATTGGACTGGGGTAAGAAATGGCTAGTAAATTTTAATGCTTCTAAAACGAAGCTACTGTCAATTAACCATCATCGACAATCTCACCTACCTCCCATTAGCATGGACCAGGCTTGCCTCCCAGAGAGTAAAACACTACGCCTCCTTGGTCTCACACTTTCAGCGGACCTCAAATGGAATGACTATATCGAATCCATTGCTAAATCCGCTGCTATGAAAGTCGGTTCCCTGTGTAGGGCCCGGAAGTTTTTTCCGTCTAAATCTATCCTGCACATTTACAAATCTACCATCCGCCCGTGCATTGAATACTGCTGCCATATCTGGTCGGGTGCCCCTGCTGTTCTCCTCGGGCTTCTCGATAAGGTTCAGAGGAGGGTCTGTAATGTGATAGATACCGACTTGGCAGACCGCCTGCAGTCTCTCTCCCACCGGCGAGACGTGGCTTCGCTGTGTCTCTTCTATAAATACTTTCACGGCTTCTGCTCCGATGACCTTATATCACTGGTGCCCCCTAAATACGAATTTGCACGAGATACTAGATTAGCAACTAGATCCCACCCTTTTACAGTGAAATCGATAAAATGCAGCCGTAACTTCTACTCCAACAGTTTCTTTCCTCGCACTTCCCGACTGTGGAATTCTCTTCCAAACGATTGCTTCCCCGACGGCTACAATCTCCAGGAGTTTAAATGTAAGGTCAATAGACACCTCCTAACACACTAACCTGCTCCCATTCTATCAAACACTCTTCCCATCTGCCCGACACTCATCCTCGCTATCCTTACTCATCTATCACCTTTCTCCTGACATTCCCTATGTCTATCCACTCCTTCTCTTTACCTTCCCCTATGTAGCCCCATGCGCAATAGTGGCAGTGGAATGCCTTGCTTGGGGTGAGATGATTAAAAAAAAAAAAAAAAAAAAAAAAAAAAAAGTGTAAATGAAACAAGCTAAAGTGTTCAGTAAGTTCACAAGGGAACACCAGGTAAAATATTACCAGGGTAAGAAAAGAAACAAGAATACTGTTTTCAATATACTGGGTTTCTTATTTATGGATTCATCTGGCACTGAGATTATTAAGTAACATGTGAGATGGCATCTTTCACAACAGACTACAGGCCAGATCTTTCTATGAGTCAGAAAGAACTGTCACCCTCCATTTATACATTGCTTACTTTAACTGTGACACTGATTGCAACTCCATCTTGAGACAGCTTATAACTGACTTACCTAAAATGCAACCTGATTATTCAAAACCTGAACAGAAATTCCATAACTTCCATCCAAGAGACACTTGATCATGAACATTTTTAATTATATAATTCACTTCCTTTTCTCTACCCCTGGTGATAGTTTCAAAACAATCACATCTCAATTTTACTGGCAATGCAATTCGTAGTCATAAAACCAGATCTAGATAAAGTCAAAGTTCACTTGACTACATGGGTGAACTAACCAATCATGTGCAGATTCTTCATTGCCAGCTATAAGACCAAAGAAATAGTTTAATATGAAAATTACTAGATGATGTCAGGGTTTTAAAAATTGAGAAAAATATAGAAATTTGAAAGACAAATATATAACTTGACATTTCAACAAAGTTATTTTCAGTATAGAATCAGATTATTTTAAAATACATAAATATCAGATACCTGATCCTAAAAGTTAGTCAAAGAAAAGGAAATTAAAGATTTATCAAACACCACTATAACAAATAAGGTAATTTATGTTAGAAAAAAACGACTATATTCAATACAGGCTTTTTAAAAGGTAGGTCTCAAGGATAAAGAAATGCTGGTTATAGTAAAAACTGATAAGGAGGATTAGGCAATGCTGATCACAGCTTGTAAAGGTAAATGCATATATTTAAAAAAAAATACTAATAACACTAGTGTATGACAAAACCCATATAATTCAGGAAGGTAAGTTAGAGTCTTACAAGTAAAAATGTTTCTACATTTATTATACTTGGTAGGCAGCAAATCAATCGTACTTAAGGGACATGCTTTTAAAATGGAACAAGGCTGAGAATTAAGTCATTATGTTTTGTTCTTCCCAATCTTTTAGACAATGAAGATTAACAAACAAATTATCATAATGTATTTCTTTAGCATTCCTTTCAAGGACTTCAAATTAATTAAATGCTATGGGAAAATGATCCATTTTTTTTCTTAAGAGCAATGTAGATCTTGTTTTGTGACTGTTAGAAAATAAAGTCCAAGATGAACATAAATTCTAACTAATTTCTATTACTGCTATTCAAGAGAAAAACATTTTTTAAATTGATATTGAATAAGATATGAAAATGCATATAAAAAGAATTTTAATACAAACCACATACTAAAAGCTATAGCAACATAAAAAACAAATTACATTTTTTAAATAATTATTTCATTAATTTGTTATTTTCACATATATATTGACTTTGAATGAATAACTAAATAAATTGAACTGAATAAAAATTTCTGGCAATAACCTACTAAACGACCATGCTTGTTTCTTCATGATATTTCTTGAGACAAATGTTTTACTCAGCAGTGCTTACCTCTACATCTAGCTAATTGTTAACTATCTACACTATTGCAACAAAAGGTAAATTATTTTCTTCCTCTGTTACAGACTAACTAAAAATGGAGATATGTATAAGGCTTAGTGGTCATAAATTATGGTGAACAATAAAGTACTCTTACTAGCAAGCTCATCTTTCAGACAAAATAAATCATTTGAAAAATTAGAATATGGCAATACATTCAAATTTTATATAGTTATCCATTATTTATACCAAATAAGGACAATACAATTATTTAGATGAGAAGAAATTGAAGAGGATAATTTAACACAAAGAGAGGGGGGAAAAAAAAACAAACAAAAAAAACCTGAATTGTTGAAAAACATCTTTCCAAGGGATGTCAAATAAAATTCCTGAAATTTGAAAGATTCAGTTAAACATTTGGGTGTTGGTTACATTGGGACACTGGTGTAATCAAAACAAGTTGAAAATAGTACAAACATTTTCACACTAACGTCGACAGAGACAGTATTTTATGTCATTAGTGATAGAGGTGTAATAATTAAATTTTATATTACTAAAACAGGAACAAAGATATTTTTAAATTGCAAAAATGTTTTTTAAAAATATCAACTTGAACAAATTGTTACCTTGAGCTGGGTAAATACATTCATATTTGTCAAACTTCTGGATATTAAACATTAACAAAGTGTTTTAGGATTTACTTTCACTGAATGTTACATTAGATCCATAAGAGGAACCAAAATTAAAACAATTAAGCTATTTTTAGAAAATGTAGCTGTATTTGCTTAACAAGTAATGAAAAAAATTGACATTTCAGCAAATTACAAAAACTTGGACAATAGCATTTTGATATCATTATGTAATAGGCCTTAAATACATCTATTTGTAGGACTGTCATTTGTAAACCAAGGTAATTCATACTGAAATGGATGACATATACTAACAGCAAGCTTTACATCCAAGTTCCCCACCAACTTGTCATATTCTCAAACCCCATACTCTCAAACAATGTTTCAGCCATTTGACCTTTTTTGCGATTGTCCAGTTTTCTGCATCAGAACAAAGAATAAACTGCTTGAAACAGTAGCCTATTAAGATATTTACATAATTTTTTTTAGCTCAAAATCTTTAAAAGATTATATATAACAGAATTAATACAAATATAAAACTTGCCACTTAGCTGCTTGATGCTACCTTCTGTGAATATCATACATGGACCCTTCAGAAATCACTGTTTACTCATCATGGATATATATAACTTCAAAATTTTAAAATGGGTTTACATTTCATTCCTAAGTATAACAGAACAGTTAACAATGAGAAAATATCAAAAGGTAGAGAATAACTTCACTTTTCGAAGGCATCACAATTGATTTAATAAACTACAGAAATGTAACTGATGGATTCAACAAATTTTAAATGTGTGAAAAGCTTGACTTCTGTTATAATCTGTTAGGTATAGGAGGATAATAGTAAGGAGAAAAAGGAAAAAAATAAAGGCAAAGTACCGAGCTGAGATTCTTGGCATTTTCTATGTGTCGCTTCATCTCAAGGCTATCAGCTGTGATTTGAGATGCAGTTCCTTTTTGCTTTTCAAAGTCACTGTGATACTGAACCTGTGGGTGCCAATAAATCATTACACTCCACCTCAGTTAAATTCTTTCTCTTCATAAATGAATTTCACTTAATTATTTACCAAATTAAAAACATGAAATATTCAATCTTTCACATTAAAAAAATTAAAGTTTTAATTCTTTTGTACTTAATTATAGTCTGATGTGAAGTCACCATAACATTTAAAAACTAATATCCTCATCCTTTCTCCAACATCATACCATCTAATCATTATAAAAACTAAGTGATGATTTATTTTTCTATTTTCAAATGAAAAATATCAGTAAAGTAAGAGGAAATGAAAATGATAAATCATTCTGATCATTAGGCAAGTTGTTTTATTTTGAAAAGAGCTTAAACTTGAAAATTCACAGATAAAATATACCTACACATGAGCACCTGTTGAGCCTTAGAATTAAGATCAGATTAAGGGAGGTTAGATAAATTTTCAATCTACAATTTAATCATTGTAACAAGAAAGTTTCCTCAATATATCATTCCAAAGAAAAAGTATTTCTAAGCATTTTCAGATACAAATGCTCATGTGTCATGCAGACAATTTCTTTTAAAACTGATCTTTTTGCTATGGTACCCAATGACAATCAGAATAGGCTACTATGATGTAGAAAGAGATGAGGATAACAGTATAAATGTTGCTTTATATTTAAAAAAGGTTTTAAAACAAGTAATTTATATCAAACATTAAATAAGTGAAATTTAAATAATACAAATAGATTTTATTTTCACAAGTTCTGAGATAAAGTATTTCTCTTATTCTATGAATTACTCAGAATTATATCTTGATCTTAGTTGTTTTACATTTTGGTCAATATGTTCTTCAGCAGTATGTTGTTACACCCAATGATTCTTGAGTTATCATTTTAGCTTCACCACTTCAGTTGGAACAATTTTTAGAGTTTATGTTCAAAGTGTTATGCTGACAAAAAGTTTATACATCACCCATTGTCAGTTGAGGTATTATGGTAAAAAACAAAAAAAAAAACAAAAAAACACAACAACGAAGATAAAGATACAAGTCCAAATAATATAATACATTTTATAACTAATACAAATGTATTGAAGTGCTTGTACAAAAACAATTGCTTTTCTTTTTTTCTTTCTTTAAAAGAATTGTTAAAGAAGCAACATTATAAATAAAGTGCTGGTTAGAGTGCACCAACAACCAAGCATTGACATATGGTTAAAATCAAAAGATAACAAATGATAATACATTACAGAAATAACTGTCTAGGAAGTGGGAAAAATAATTTTGATGGTTTGTTACAATTAATATATTTTCACTATCTGGATTACTGTTTTTGGAATCTATAAATTGATACAGAAAGAATCTAATATTTTGCTCATTGTGCTCCAAAATACTACAAAAACTATTTTTCTTAGAATTTTCAGAAAAGTTTGCCTTTAGAGACAAATGGGAAAATTAGGTATTTTCTTTTTTAATTATCAGTTTATTCAATATGAATTGCAGATTGCTATAATTAAAAAATTGATATTTTTTATCATTACCTTTTTAATTAATACTATCTCAATTCATTATAATTATTACATTTTGAATAAACTGGATATGGGCATATGTATTGCATCTATTATAATCACCCTCATGTAAAAAAAATTTAGTTCATTTAATTTTATTTTTTAAGCAATTATTTTTCTTTTTAATTTTGTACTTCATAATAGAACTGAAACTAAAGTCAATACTGTTAGAATCTTATTCAGTGAATGAATAGTAAGATTTTTTTTGAAAAAAAATTTAATCTTAATACAGAATACTAAAAACATTCAATAATGCTGAAAAAAATTATCTAAAAGCTCGAATGCATCATTTAGAACAATTTCAAATCATTGGTAAGAAAATGATCATTAAATTTCTACTATTTGAATAATAATAAATATGAAGCTTGCATTAAATTCAATTTAATAGAATTTAACTATTTTTTTGTATTGTATCAACTTAGGAAAAATGTATTTTGTATTAAATCTGTATGATGGCTTGGTATGAATGAGAAGCCAAAACATCAATCAAAATCACACACTTAACTATAGAAAGTTATAGTGAGCATTTAATAGAACCAGAGTGGTTTGATAGAGCATAACTTTTCAAATAGCTAAACCCCTAATAGACCATCTTTAAACTTGTATTTATGACTCAGTTTGAATATAAAGGATATTATTTCATTACAGAACACATTTATGTTGAAAATAAAAATTATGGATTTATAGTTGAATCAGCTGTAAGCAAATTTACAGTAACTTTCCATTAGTTCTCTCTCTTTTAGATCATTTTTCAAGCTTTTCAAAACCAATTTTTAGACAATCTATTCTTTGAGTGAGAAATTATTTCAGAAAGGAATTGACAATTTGCAGCTAAGGTTGTATATATTAAGTGAATATTTATATTTTTATTGTTCTTTAAATCAGCAATTTTATTTGGAGCAAGCTGATAAATAACCTTTCCTTGACATCATATTGCAACAATTTTGCAATATAAACCTGCCTGAAACTTTTAAAATAATGATAATTATAATAAAAAAAAAAACCAAAAAAAAAAAAAAAAAAAAAACACTTACACATTATTTTTTTCTCTATGAAAAAGTCTACTAGGTGGCCTAGAGAAATTATGACTTCATTTCACTTATTTTTCAATGCTTGCTTTAAATATATGCTGAAAAATCTTTCAAGTAGAGCATTTCAGTATGAGATGTAAATTTTTTTAGTAAAATCAAATTCAGTTTTTATGATTTTTACTAACTCAATTTTACTTTGTTTTTTTAAAAAAAGGGAAACTATAAAAATATAAAAGCTACAAATTTGAATGTCTTCAATATAAGAGTGTAATATAATTTAAAAAATGTATCAAAACACAAAGCAAAAATTTAATCTATTTTCTATGACATTCTACTGATTGAAAGTGCAAAGCTAACCAGTCAATCAGTGAACAAAAGGTGCAATAAATTTTACAAGCAAAACTCACATTATGGCAAAAGCACACAAATCCTTATCAATTAATTTATAAACATTTTTTTCTCTTAACTGAAAAATCTGTAAATGGATTACATCATTGTAAAGTGAATGAGCTTTGGTGTATGCATGAGTGTACAGCTTCTACCATGTTTTACATGAATAGAAGTAAATCACAGATGATTTAAAAAACTGATATAAAAAATGTCTGATAGAAGCAAAGAAAGCTTGAGTAGATATATCATTTATATATGCATACATAAGATACTGTAGCAGTTCTATGTAAAAATTATCAGAGGCTTAAAAAATAAAAATAATAAAAAAAATAAAGCAATATAAACAACCAATTTAGAAAAACAGCTGAGTGACAAGTATGCAAATAATTCATAATTTGTCTCATTAGAAATTTACTATTATTTTGTCATTTGAGAATATTTGGAAGTTGATTTTTAAAACATGTCAGCTCTGGAAATGTGAAAATCCTTATTGGAACAAAAAAATTATGATTACAATCTTAAAATATAAATAATCATGCTCCTGCTTCACTATTTAGTTTTGATCTCTGGGCAGTAACTTTTTATCTTGTTAAATATGCTGACATTATCAAAAATGCCTAAGCAAAATTGAAAAAAAAACCTTGCTTTTAAGAATAATCAATTCCTCTTTATTAGAGTTATGCAAATAAATATAAAGTATTGCCTATTACACAACATGAAGTAAAAGACAAAATTATTACAGGAAAATAGTTCATAGCAAAAAGTTGAAACTGTCAAGAGAAACCTTAATTTACATATAACTTATGTTATTTTTAATTCTATCAAATTGAACAATGTTTGTTGCGTAACTTGTCAATAACAATAATTTAAAAAATAAAATTAAGTAAAAAGTGAAATCTCCAAAAAGGATAATCCCCAAATCCAGAGAGCACACATGTCCAAATTGCTGTGATGTAGCAGTGAAGGTCAATAGATAAAATGTGGTGCAGATAGAGAGTACCGAGCTGTAGATTTTGGCATTTTCTGCATGTCTTTTCAATTCAAGAGACTCTCCTGTCATTTGTGTTGTAGATCCTTTCTGTTTATGAAAGTCACTTTGATAATGGATCTGTGAATGGTAAGAATTTTTATTCATGCTAAATTTTATAAAGATGCTCCATATTTGAAGCATTTCAGAATATAATCTTTAATGTGTTAAAAAAAAAAAAAAAAAAAAAAAGAAAAAAAAGCGTTTTATGTTGTATATTAAAATGCATTCAATATTCACCAGTTAAGATAAAAACAGATATCAACATTAAAAATGTGTGGAGAATTTAAAATCAGAAAAATTGGTATTAATAGCTTTTGCTTTATAATCTATTTCTTATGAAATCTTTATTAAATCCTCAGAGTGCACGTGAAAAATCTCAAAGTAACTCAGTTCATAATTTTTTAATGTAGAATTTTTAATTAAAAGATTATAAACTTCAAATTAACTTCTTTTCATAGATTTTCTAGTGATAATAAATGAATAATTTTTTTTTAAGAACTGACACTTTGAAAATGTTTTGCCAATTCTTAAACCAGTCAGAAAAAAAATCTGAACAATATGTTGCATGCAATGGATGTGTTTGCTGTTTAACATTTGTTGAAAAACAATTTCTGAATATATATTGTTTATGAATGAAAAGAATCATTAACACCCCAAATTGTGTCTTAATAAGTGAACCCCTTAACATTCTTGATATTATTTCTACAATGTTTTGGTCAATCCTTTCTTTAACCTTTGTAGAAAAAAAATATTTCAGAAAGTCATAACAAAAGTGGCCACTAATATAGCAACTAGATCAATTCATTTCAGCAACACTAAATACCTAATAGAGACTTGTACTTATTCAATATTTTTTGTAGGGCGGAAGAGGATACCTTTGCAAAAGAAAATAATTGTTTTGAAATTCATCTTAAATTGACCCTGAAGAATCAGAAAGCATTGGTATTGGCCTGGATTCTAGGTGTGCAAGTCCAACTAGTGCAGATTTCAGTACAATGTGATTTTCCTTAGGTTTTATAGAATTGGTAAATAACCTTACTGTTGTAATAAAAAACAGGATAAAAGTTTCCTTTTCAACAAATTATCAATGGACAAGCATTTTATAATCAAGCTGCTTGCTATATAATAATAATAAAAAAAAAAGCCATTTAAAAAAATTTAAAAAAGAATTCTAAATTTTTGTAGCATTTGATAATCAATAAAAAAATAATCATAGATTAAGTTTTAGTTTTGTTCAATAATTAAGGCTTCAGCTGAATTTAATTAATGAGCAAATTTGGAAAACATTTGTGACAAATCTACTGTAGCAAACTTCAATTGAGATTTGATGTTTGCAATACAAAGAAATTTGTACAGTTTACTTTAAAGAATAATATCTAAGAACAATAAATCATAGTAAACACCAATGAGCAAAAGCATTAACCAAGGAATTTAAAAGTGTGACATCATTAATAATATCTAATATATGCATTAAGCTCATCACAATGCTATCTTTTAATGGAGTAATAGGAATGATACAAGAGAGATCAATAGGATTATGACATTTTAAAAAGATGAACGATAGTTATTAAGACAAAGTGAAGACTAATTAGAATACAGTAACGCATTTTATCAAGCAATACTATTCACTCAAATATTAACACCCTTTAGTTGAAAAAAGGACTAAAATAGTCCCACACTGACCAATAAGCGTAGAAGTGAACCAAATAATTGCTAGGCCCAAAATACAGAAAATGAATAAAAAGAATATTGCAAAAGCCAAAGGCAATAAAAAGTAGTTTCACAATTGAATTGATATACCTATTCATCAAGATATGAATGAGTATTACAGTTTGTGCAAAGATACAAATAAGGATCAAGTTTGGATGAAATATCCCAACTGCTGAAAAGTCAATTTAATGAATAATCAATATTAAAAGGAAAAAAGAAATGGTTAATAAGCTATCCATACAAATACACTTGGCAATAGATACTCATATAGTCAAGACTAAATGAGAGAAAATGAAGGTACTGAAGAGACACATAATTTAAAAGAGTTGCTTGAGTTATAGTAAATGTAAATAATATTCTTGACTTTATATTAAAACCATAGTTAAAAACAAAAAATTACTTTCCGTGGCTTATTGCAAATATTAAAATAATGTATACATTAGAAAACATGAAAATCATTAATTTGCACATTAACCTAAAAAAAAAAATTGAAAAGGATTTTTCATAAAATTAAAGCTTAACTAACCAATGAAGTAGTTGTAAAAAAAAAAAAAAAGTTTTTTAAATTTAGATTCTGATTTTCAAAATTCTTTAATGAAATATGATAGTATCTTAAAATGTCAATAATTTCAGTTCCAATCATTTTGCAAAATTGTTGAAGATTGCAATCTCAGTTCAACAATTCAGGAAGTCATTCTCATGTTTTAGAATTGTCAATAGAATAATTTGAGGATTTAGATTGGAAGAATCTAAAAATTAAAGACTTTTTTATATTTCTTAAAATCTGTTTTTAAAATGACATTTACAGCTTTGTGAAGTAAGGTCTTATTTTTGCATGTTGCCGTTGTTAAAGTTATATATATATATATATATATATATATCTCTCGAGGCAGCAAGTAATTTTCTAAACATATACTGTTAAATATAAGAGACAATGAATGTCTATTATGTTTAATCATGAGCCGTTCTAAACGTCGTATTTTTGCTTTAATTTCAGTTGAAAATAAAGACAAAAATTCTCCAACATTTGGATAATTATTTATTGATTTTCTTCTAAGCTATATACACACCATAATCTGCTGTATAAGGTAATTTACAATAATGTGATCGATGACAGATTACAAACATTAAACCCTGTCAAAATGTACTCTAAAGGGTAATTTGATAACAAAATAATGCCCTATTTATATCCTGGAACATGCATTACCTGGTTAACTCAAATGTAATTCATTTTAGGTATATAAGAATTCTCTATTTTTATCAGCATATCCATATATTTAGAGCTTGTATCATAACAAAAATATATATTTACTTTTTTCTCTAGTTTCAGCTTTTAAAAGAGCTCATTAAAACTTTAAGCAACTCTTCTCTTACAAAGGCAAAAATCCCTAATACACAAGTTTCAGCCAGTAAGCATTTATTTAAAAAGAGGGGGAGGGGAAAAAGAAAAAAAAAACTATCACACACACCCTCAAAAATTATGCGTAACACTTACTTCCACTATCTCTCTTTTGTATGTAGCAAGTATAGACTAATCATTTATCACTAATATACAAGACCTTTTTAAGTTCCAAAGTATTTACTATCCTTTAGTCCTTGAATTACCAAACAAAGAACACTTAGAAACAAAAACCTCATTTTTTTTTTAGAATATTATATGAAAAAAGAAAAAAACCAACCTTGACAAGTTTGCTTTCTGATGATATTTTAGTCAAGCAGCAAAACAAACCATATAAAGTTAACAGAATCAATTACAAAAAAAAAAAAAATTTATAAAACAATTATCCATGTTGCTAATCTTCAAAAACTGCAGAGATTCTTCTGATTCTTCTAATCAATTATAGTTTCTCTAAACCCAAACATTACATTCACACAAAACACTTCTATACAGGGAATTGTAGAAATAATTTAAATATCCCAAGTTAAAAAAAAAAAAAAACAAAAAAAAAACCCTTATCTAAGAGTTTCTTTACAATGCCTACTAAAATAGCAAAATTCTTTTTATTCAGTACACATTGCTGAACACACATTAAGAATGGACAGCTAAGATGGATAAGTGAATAAGTGAATAAAAACAATTTTTCATTTGTCCGTGATTAAGTAACAAAGACAATTTCTTCTTGTGCTAATAGCTCAGTTGGCTAATATATTAATTGAATTTTATTGAACTTTATTAAATCACTTGTAAATATAAAATTCAGTGACAAAGTATATCATTATTCCATGCAAACCAGAATCTAAGAAAAACAATGAAGAAGCCATCTGCACCTTGTACACTAACATATGTAGTATCCGCACTAACTTCCTCAGCGTAGATTCATTCCTTCACACTAACTCACCTGGTATCTTAGCCCTATGTGAAACTAACCTTAACTCTTCTATCCCCTCTTCCGAGTTTTACGTTCCTGGCTACCTTCCCCTCTTCAGAAAGGACTCCAATGTTCATATGCATGGACTTGGTGTGTATGTCAGCGAACACCTTCCCCTAGCTAGGGTGACATCTCTTGAGTCCCCGGATCATTCTTTCATGTGCTTCTGCCTCTCACTTCTAAGCTCGATTAGCTATCTCTTCTTTCTCTACCGCTCCCCTTCTTCCCCTGACCGTTCATTACTTGACAGCATCTCTGACAATATCTACAAAGCCATTTCTTCCCATCTCGCTGCCCACATATTCGTGTTTGGTGACTTTAATGCCCACCACACCAAGTGTCTGGAGAACTCTGTCACCGACCCCGCTGGTGTCCACACCATGAATTTTTCAATCACCCAGTCCCTTACGCAAGTGGTGGACTTCCCTACACGTTTCTCAGTGTAATAACGTCTTTTCTCTGTGTAATAAAGTCTTTTCTTTTTTTTAACGTTTCTCCATCTTTTTAATAACGGAAGGGACTCACTGCTTGACCTCTGCTTCACTTCCATCCCAGACTCTTGCACTACCAGACAACTCTGCCCACTCGGAAACTCTGACCACACCATAGTTTCCGTCAACATTTCATTCCACTCCAACCCGACCCAAGAAACCCAGACAAGTAGAATATCCTACTGCTACGAAAGAGCAGACTGGGATTCGTTCCGAGACTTCCTCTGTGATGTCCCATAGAACAACGTTTTTAGTCTTCCTATCGAAGAATGTGCATCCAAGAACTCCTCCTGGGTTAAGGCTGGCATCGATGCCTTCATCCCTGCCAGAAAATTTTGGCTTAAATCTCATTCGTCACCATGGTTCTCTCCCGCTTGCTCGGCCGCCATTGCCCACCGGAATCATTTCTTCCGACTATTGTAGCTACGCGTTGGACCAAAACAGGTGCCTTTTCACTTCAGCTCGTAATAAGTGTAAAAAGATACTTAACGAAACTAAGATGTTGTTTGCTGCCAGAATGAAGCAACGCATAGCATCCTCTAAGTTCAGCGCCAAAGACTACTGGCGACTCTGTAAAAGAGTACTTAACAAGAGCAAGTCCACAATACTCCCACTAATAAACAAATTTGAGGTCCTCACCTCCCCTGCAGACAAAGCTGAATGCTTTGCCCGCAGATTCTCGAACAATTCGAGTCTGGACTCGTCTGGAGTTGTTACACCTGACTTCTCACCTAGAACCGAGGCACAACTGAATGACGTCCACATTATACTATCGCTTGTCTCTAAGATAATCTCAAAACCTGACCCTCACAAAGCGAGCGGAGGGGACGGAATCCCAATCATAGTCTTAAAGAAATGTGCCCCTGAACTTTCCTCTGTCCTTTCTAAGCTCTACAACTTCTGCCTATCTGCTTCCTGCTTTCCTGCCTGTTGAAAATCTTCCTCTGTAGTTCCTATATCTAAAAACACTGGAGAACCCTCGGACCCCACAAATTACTGCCCTATCAGCCTTCTGATCTTTGACAAAGTGTTCAGAGCCATTATCAATGCCGAGGTGGTTCAGCCTCTCACAGCACAAGGCTCCTCTTGGACAAGCAATATGGTTTCCACTTCACCAGGTTTACTGCTGCTATGCTAACAACCATCACCGAGTACGTATACCAGGCACTCAACAGGAATGGCAAAGCCGGAAACGTTGCCTTGGATATCTCTAAAGCGTTCGACAGAGTTTGGCATGCTGGCCTTCTATGCAAACTGCGGAGCTATGGTATAACTGGACATTTGTTTGAACTAATCCAGTCATTCCTCTCTAACTGCACAATGAAGGTGGTATTAAACGGACATGCCTCCCAGAACTACCATACAAACACAGGTGTCCCTCAAGGCTCTATCCTAGGTCCTACACTCTTTCTGATATACATTAATGATCTTCCTGATTCTATAAGATCCCAAGTAGGTATGTAAGCCAATGACACCACAGTTTACTCTCGCCTCAACCAAAAATTTGGTGTAGGCGATAAAGCTAACCTTGCAGCCGAGCTTGAAAAGGACCTCCAATCCATATTGGACTGAGGTAAGAAATGGCTTGTAAGCTATAATGCTTCTAAAACAAAGCTACTATCAATTAACCATCATAGACAATCACGCCTACCTCCCATTAGCATGGACCAGACTTGCCTCCCAGAGAGTAAAACACTACGCTTCCTTGGTCTCACACTTACAGCAGACCTCAAATGGAATGATTATATCGAATCCATGGCTAAATCCGCTGTTATGAAAGTCGGTTCTCTGTGCAGGGCCCAGAAGTTTTTTTCCGTCTGAATCTATCCTGCACATATATAAATCTACCATCCGCCCGTGCATTGAATATTGCTGCCATATCTGGTCGGGTGCCCCTGCTATTCTCCTCAGGCTTCTCGACACGGTACAGCAGAGGGTCTGTAATGTGATCGATACCAACTTGGCAGACCGCTTGCAGACTCTCACCAGCGTGACGTGGCTTCCCTGTGTCTCTTCTATAAATACTTTCACGGCTTCTGCTCCGATGAACTTAGACCACTGGTGCCCCCGAGATACGAATTTGCACGAGAAACTAGATTAGCAACTAGATCCCACCCCTTTACAGTGAAACCGATAAAATGCAACCACAACTTCTACTCCAACAGTTTCTTTTCTCGCACTTCGCGACTGTGGAATTCCCTTCTACATGATTGCTTTCCCGACGGCTACAATCTCCAGGAGTTTAAATGTAAGGTCAATAGACACCTCCTAACACACTAACTCACTCCCATTCTTTCAAACACCCTTCCCTTCTGCCCAACCCTCATCCTCGGTATCCTTACCCATCTATCACTTTCCTTCTGACATTTCCTACATCTAACCACTCCTTCTCTCTACCTTCCCCTATGTAGCCCCATTCGCAATAGTGGCAGTGGAATGCCTTGCTTGGGGTGAAATGATTAAAAAAAAAAAGACGACACATTCAAGTATGGTATAATTACTAGTTTATATGAACTTAGGTTTTGAAAAAGAAAAGAAAAGATCTACTTTAAAAACTGAGATTATATTGACTTTTCATGTATGCAAATCAAGTGAAACAAAGATATTGTGTGTGTGTGTGTGTGTGTGATCTGGTTCGCATGTTAAAATGTATGCATTTATCTCTAATAAGTGTGCTTTTTGCCAAATTATTCAAGCTGGTAGTTACTTTGGTAAAAAAGTGCAAAATTCAAATACTTTGCAGTCAACAAACAATAAAAGCTGCCATAAGTGTCAGTGCAAAAAGAACTAAAAGAAAAACCTATCAAGTTAGAAGCTATTAGAATGAGCAGAAGAAATTGTTTAAAAGCCAAGAGAAACAACAGTCAATATTTTTTATTACTTAAAGCTTTATATAAGACATTTTAAAATCTTGAGTAAAAGCTAAGAGAAGCCAATATTTTGCCAGCTACTAACATTTATAATATACAATTGGAAATTATTTAAAATAGGACTAGATGTTATCAAATTATTATTATCTATAATATTTAACAAATATTCCATTGTGACAATTGTGTCAGTAACAGTTTTTCAATCTGATTAATGAGGGTTTATTAGGTCAGGTGTTTGCTAAAGTAATTTAATAGACACATGATCTTTGTAAACTCTTCTTTTTGTGAAATTACAGTGATTTCACTAAGTGAAATTACAAAGTGATTTTTATATTATTCATCAAAATATTGAATATAAATCTAATTATATATAAACATATGCTTCCCTTAATATAACAAGATTTTCATAAATTAACATGTGTTTGCATGTTCTAGAGATGTCAAGTGGAAACAAAGCTGTTTAAGTATGATACTCCACCCTTTACAAAAAAATAAATAAATAGAAAATATTTAAACCAAATAGATAGATTTATAATCCCAAATATGCTACAAATGGAATTTTTCCAAAATTCATAATCCAATTTTCAAAAGATTCTGACATTTTAATATCTCCATCTATTTATGATCACCTTGGGCACCACAGCTATTACAACTGAGGAGAGCGTTCAATCCTCACTGAGTACCCCATACTTTTGGCCTTGTGCCCCATCTAAGTGGCACTTAAACTTAAAAAAATTATATTTATAGTCACTCTAAAAAATATTTGATAATGTCTATGCTGATATCTATCTGGAGATGGAAATATATAGACTAGTTACAAAAATTAGCAGCAATAGAATAATTTGAAGAAATTGTAATTATTTATATATATATATATATAGCCAAAAATCTTTGAAACATCTTAATTTAAATCTTATCCAAGCAGTTAAATAAAATCTAAATAACTTTCATGACTAAGATTTTTCTGTTTTCCTTCAAATTGTTTTGACAATAACAGAACCAGACTGCTAAATTTGGCTGCACTTTCTACAACTTCCACAGGTATCTTGTTCAGAGATATGCAAGAAAAACTTCAAATACTAAGTAGTAATTTCTACAAAGCCAATCCTAAAATTGAGGAAACACTTGATTTTAAGCTTGATTACTGATATAATGAAAAGTCAAAAATTTTATTTGTTTGACAAGTCGCTTGTAAAAATTATAAAGATTGTTAGTTAAAAAAATCAAAATACAAGGAAGTTTTTATTTGTTTTTTGTGACATACCATATACTAAAAAAAAAAACAAAAAAAAAACATGTACCTTCTTTATGAAACTAAAGATATTTTAGGATAACACAAAAAGATCATCTTTTGACTAACTAGAAAAAAATTTTAATTTGACAAATTTAAGTATATTACTATTTGCCTTGTTTTTTGTTTCTTTTTAAGTCTAGATTCTCTAAAAAACTTAACACTAGATTTTAAATCTTAATTTATTTGAATGCATTTTCTAAAATACACATTTTGCACATTTTTCAGCTAATCATACTTTTAAAATTATCAATTACTCCCTTTTTACCAAGAAACATTCTATATTACAAATATATTTTGTTGAAGGAAAATAAACAAAACTAAATTGATTAACCAACAGCCCTGACAAAGTTTTAGGGTAGATATAGAATAAAGTTAAATATCTGAACACTTCCAACATCAATATGGTTAGGTCAAAAAGGTCAGAGATTAAAAGGTAAAAAGGGGTTGTAGTGGCAGCAGGCAATTTGGCAGATGATATGCCATGAGTGCACAGTTTGTACCAAGCTGATGTTCTTTGCATTTTCCAGGTGACGCTTCATCTCCAATGTGTCTGCAACTGGTGTATAGGAGCCTTTACTCTTCTCAAAATCACTGTGGTATTGAACCTGTTATAATCAAGGCAAACCTGAGAGAATCAAAACACAAAATTACAAAGTTTTGGGGTTTTGTTTTTTGTTTTTAAGCTGATGCTTTTGGAAGAAGAGTTAAGAATAGTGGGGGAGAGAAAAAAACAATGAAGAAAAACCAGTTCTTTTATAAATTCAGTTTTCAATCTGTGTTAAAACATTTTTAATAGAAAATCAGAAACAAACATGTGCAGTTTTATTTTAATGAATTTTTCAGTGTGCCAAAGTTAAAAATGTGCGATAAATAGGGCACAGCAAAGTTTAGGTTTGGACAAAAGTCTTCAAAATAAACAAACCAGAGAAACTAAATCAGCTTAAATGCTAAGAGTTTAGAAGTAGAGAAACTTATCTTTTATGTATTTAAAAAAAAAAAAAAAAAAAAAATCAATTTTAACCCATTATATCCAAAAATGAACAAGTTCTAGGTACAGCAGCAATTACAACTTTTTCCCTTTGATTTTGAATAGGAAACCACTGAATACTGCCAGATTGTTTAAGAGTTCACTAAAACATTACTATAAAATTTTCTCTTAATAAATTATGACAACTTTAATGAAAACGGTTTTTATTTTAAAAATCTAAATAAAATCTTGCATCAAAACAAACTTTACAGGGAATTGAAAGTATAAAAATTGTGTAAAGTACAGTTTCAGTATCTTCTTGCTAAATTTCATATTCTAACTAAACAACCAAGTCACTTATATTTACTGTTAAACTATCCTCAATTGATATTATGAAAGTAATTACAAGTTGGTTTGGTTTCTTAAAAAAAAAAAAGAAAAAGTTATGCGCATACATATCTACTTAAATTTCAACATTGTATTCACAAAGCAGTTGTTAAGGCAGAATACAAATAGGTATGAGATTTTTTTGGTAAAACGATATAAGAGAAATTCTTTTACATACACACAGAACAGAAATCAATTACATTGCAGTTCTTGAATTGTACTCAAGATACCTACTCATAGTTTTAGTACTTTTTTTTTTCAAGGATCAGCAATATGCATATAGTGAACAGTTGAAGCATGTACTTCTATGTAAAATCAGACAGAATGGGTTAAGAAAAAATGTGAAAGTGCTAAATTTTACTTTGGAAAAGGGTGAAAGGAGTCACTTCAAGAAATATTTACAAACAAAAAACACTTCAGCAAAAAGTATCTAAGCTTACTAAAAGTTAACTGTTCATATCATCAATATAATGTTATATACAATATATAAAATATTTTGACTTCAAAAGTTAAAACAAAATCTTACTTGGTTATTTTGTTGTTTGCAGCTGTAAGAATTCACTAACATTATCAAAAAAAAAAAAAAAATGGGTGAACATTAACATTTGTCCAAGAACATTAAATTCAATATTAAAATATTAATTTCATTTGTGATGATTAAAAGTTAGCAGCATTTAAAATTAATTAAAAGTATTCACTAAAGTATAGCTATTAAACCAAAAAAGAAATTTTAATCTCTAAGAATTAAATATTTAGAAACCAAAACGTTTCGATCATTTAAATAAAAAGAAAAAAAAAAGCACTCAAAAGAAAAAAAAAATCGTTTTGTCCAGTCTAATGAAATGTTAGTTTGTACAATTTTATCCTAAAAATTAAAAAAATGTCAAACTACTTAGATTTATTTAATTTTCCAAAATTATGTTATATATATCTTGTTAAGATTTTAAAAAGTGAATCTTATCAAAACAGACAGTTAATTTTTTTTTTTTCCTCCAGTTCTTGGCATTTTTGTTTTCAGTTTCAATTAATGAATGCTTTCAGCTGATTGGTATCAATAGCAATCAAATTTATATAGCTTCAAATAATTCTTCAGCCAATTTACTTTTTCACCCTACTTTAAAAATATCAAATACAACTAAATATTAAATATTTCCCCATCTCAATCTGAATTGAATACAAAAAGATTCATTTAAGATTACTTTGAATGCATACAGTTACAGAACAATGATAAAAAACACACACACAAAGGAAGCCAATGAGATTGCAATAAACACAAAATTAAAATAGCAAACAAATTTCAATCAACTATTCTCATTTTCTGCTGGGGATTAATTTAAGCAAGTAAAGTTACATTTTAATTGTTAAATCCAGTATAATACATTTTATGATAGGAATTTATCTGAAGTCTAGATTTCACATTCTATGCTTAAATTCTCTTTAAAATGTTCAAATTAGATAAATTTCAGTTCATAGTAGTACTAAAAGTTAATGAAAAAAAAAAAAGTGGTTAAAACCTTGCTGAATCAATAGGGGTAATATCTGAAACTATCTATATAGTATCATTGCTTTCTTTTTTTTTTTAATTTTATTTATAAAGTTGTAGTCAAATGTTTAAACTAAGCTTGCTGTTATGCTAGGAGTAAGTAGTCATGTACTTTTAATCAATGGGTCAGTCAGTTAAGTGCCATAGGTGACATGCTTGGGCGATCATGTCTTGAAAGAGACATGACTGACTGGGCAGAAGATTATCCCACAGTAGGTTGCCATTGCTTTCTGTGGTAGACTGGTTTGCCAACCAAGGCTATAGAACCCAATCTGTCCTGTTATTTGGCCCATAGCTGGAGGGAAGAGACGGATTAATACTTTTCCCAAGGGTATTTGCGCGTATATGATTGCAACAAATTCAACTGGAATTCGAACTTGGCTCTCCGATTTCTCGTTCCGGGTCGATATCCACTGGACCACAATGCACATCAATGGGTCAGTCAGTTAAGTGCCATACGTGATACACGCTTGGGTGATCATGTCTCGAAAGATTATCCCGCAGTAGGTTGCCGACCAAGGCTATAGAACCCAATTTGTCCTGTTATTTAATCCATAACTGGAAGGAATAGACAGATTAATACCTTTCTCAAGAGTATTTGCGCGTAAGTGAATGCAATAAATTCGGCTGGAATTCAAACTTGGCTCCCTAGTTTCTTGTTCCGAGCTGATATCCACTGCGCCACAACGCACATCCTTAAAATTGTCAGGAGTATGGGTACTGTTACTAAAATCTAGTATTCAAAGGAAGTTTTTAAGCCAAGTCGATCCTCCCCACCTAAAATCAGTTTTTACTCAATTGGATTTGAAGCAGATTTAACTATGTTTACTGAACTTTAACTGTATGAACCAAATCAATATTACATAATGTTGAAGTATTAGAATATTCAGCAAATTCTGGACTCACTTTGTAGTTTAGGAAAGGAGTATATTACTGTATCAGCATGAATACTCCTTGACAAACTAATCTTATGGTATGTACATATAGATACCACATCTAAATTT
This sequence comes from Ascarosepion bandense, assembly GCA_037127315.1. NCBI lineage: Eukaryota > Metazoa > Mollusca > Cephalopoda > Sepiida > Sepiidae > Ascarosepion > Ascarosepion bandense. The sequence goes on from JBBBDQ010028472.1 coordinate 273,805, forward strand.
TAACCAATCAGATTTTTTGAGAGATGTTTATATGCTTATCACCATCATGAATATCACAACTGAAAGCTGTTTTCAATAATATATAAAAAAGCAAGCTAAAATTCTTACACAACTAAGAATATCTTAAGTCTTCTTTTAGAGGAATTAAATATCTCTTTCCAAAATTTTGTTTCAACTTAAATCAGTGCTGAACTATAGATAGTGTACTTTTTATAAGTAAACTGCAAGTATATAATTCAGTTAATGCACTAAGTCATATATATTACATTTTATGTTTACAATTATCAGAAAAACTAAAAAGGGGCAAAATAAAGACACATCCACACATTTGGAAGCATGCATGTCAATTGTACAGACAGAGAGATGAATATACCAGGCTGATGTTCTTGGCATTCTGAGTATGTTGCTTCATATCAATAGGCTCAGCCACAGCAGTGTAGGAGCTCTTTTTCTTCTCAAAATCCTTGTGGTACTCAATCTGAGGTGACCAAAAATGCATGCCTACAATAACGCTTGGCAAAAAAGTGGAAGCATATTGAAGTTAGGTCATTAAGGAGCTATTTTTATGGCCTCATGTCTCAAGTGATTAGTCCACATGCTTCAGGTCAATTGGCTTTAGATTGAAATATCAAGATAAAGAGAACAAATATAGAGTAAATGATCTTAACATTTACAAGATATTTTCTAGGCTACACAGTTATCACTGATACATTAAATTCTTTCAATTTTCAGCAACACTTATATTACAATTACTTATATTAGACTAATATTACAACTGGATTCAAAAATTATTCATTCCTTCAACTAATAATGCCAAAATAGAGATTCTATCTTAGAAACTAACAAATGAATCAAACAAATCCAAAATAAAATTATGCAATTGCACCAATATGACAGTGAAAAACTGAAAGAATATAAATTTATTCAAAACACTATAGAAATATTTTATAAACCAAATTTTACCTTCCTCTCCTAAAATAGGGTTTTATTCAGGTATTTGTACCTGAAAAAATTATTTTTATCATTTCATTTGTTTTTTTTAACAGCAACATATACACAATGATAGCACAAATTATCAATGGCATAAATGTGATTTAAAAAGTTTAATATTTCAGTGGTTCAAATGGTGATAAAACAGTGAAAAAGCAACAAAAGGGTAGAGCTGTTTTTTGTTAAAAAACTGGTTCATTACCAAACAGAATAAGAATACATCTCTCAATATGAAAAAATAATATATTGTTGCCTGAAATACTTTTAAAAAGTATTAAAAAATTTTGAACTTTAGACCAGTGTTTCTCACCTGGTGTTCTCCAGAACCATAGAGTATCCCAAGAGTTCTGTAAAAATCAGTGATAAATAGGCTAAGGCATTTTTGAGTAATTTTACTGAACATATACAACATATTGTTGGAAAACCTTTGGTTATTATAAAATATAAGAGAGAAATATTAATAATGGTACATAATTTTTATGGAGAGATTTCTACAAGACATGAAAACTATTTCAAGAGTTCCACAAGGGTAAAAAAGTTTCTAGTCTAGACAATTATACATAATTTTAAAATAAGTAAAATAACTAGTGAAATAATCTTGAGTATTCAGGATCAAGAGAAAGTGACAAAACAGAAAGCCAGAAAAACACTTTCATAATAAATCATAAACAGTATAATTCACTATTGGCCTCATTTTAGTTTATACATTTATTTTTTTATCAAACTTGAACATGACCTGTCAGCTTGATCATATGTATTGAGCAACATAATGCAGTCAGCTACAGCCAATCAGCTGTCAGCCATACTTGACCATCTCAAAATAATTAGGGAGCATTAACCACAAAGAAAGCAAGCTCACTAGCAGTTAGCAGGAGACTGATGCCTACATTTGATATATACAACTATCTATTAGTGAGTTTACAAAGAACATGGCAAATTTTTAAATATATCCAAGAACAAGTTCAGAGTGGAAAATTCAGACCAAAAGCAGTTTTCCATGTCACACCAGGATGACAGCTGGGGACAGCATATTTACAGGTTTTCCATCATATCAGATTCTAGTCATTTAAAACAACCCATCAAATTTTAACAAGTATTCTGATTTTCCTCTCCATGCAAGTACTCTTTAGCATAGCACAAAGCTGAAAATAGCATCTCTAATTTTTCTAAATTTTAAGTTGAAACTAAATACAAATATTAACTACATAAGTTCTGATCTTAAATTGTGTGTGCGAGAGAGAGGGAGAGAAACATGAAAAGCAAGATTTTATTTTTGTTACTGGTTATTAACCTGTAGCTGAGAAAACCAACATTAGTTATTGTCCTAATTTTTACATTAATAGACTAACACAAACTACAAGTGCTCCCTTTTATTGACTGTTTTTTTTTTTTTAACAATGTACAAAATTTGCAATCCTAACTTTTTCAAAATTTCAGCATACAATTTTCATAAAGTACATGTAAAAAAAGTCTGATCTTAACCATTTCCAAAAAATACTGTTCCCTAAAATATAGATAAACTGAAATCCAAAACTAAATTATTTACTTTATTCAATGTCATTTTAAGAGGCTTTTTGCAAAAGAAGTGCCATACAGTCAATTCAGAGAACAGATTAAAAAAGACAATTGTGTGTATGAAGCAAAGAAACAGTTCTTCAATAGAATAAAAGGAAACACACAGAAGTGAAAAGACCTCAGTATCAACCAGGATATTAGCATTTTTACAGGTTATAGATTTTTGTTAATTAGATAGTCATAAAATAATCCAAAGATGACATACAATTCTTCATTATACTTAAAATTTGATAAAGTCGAAAAGGCAAAATAAGTCAAGTAAAAAATAAGATTTTTTTATACAAATATTTTGAGGCAAAAAAAATAAATGTTTTTGTCATGACAATATAAACATTTCCAGCTGAAACTGGAGATTTAGATCAGAGCTGCAGGGAATTGTTTTTAATTTTTTTTTTTTGGGGAGGGGGGTCTTTATTATTTGCAACTTGGTATAAAAATGTAAGAGAACAGACTTCTTTCTAAAGCTACATGGAATCAGAAGAAAATTTCAAATGTAAAAGTATTGAAATTTTAAATTTAATAAAATTAGGAGAAACAAATTATGCCTTAAGAAACTAAATCTGTAAAGCTTTCAGAAATTAAGAACATATTTGATATAACAACCTTCAGGTTTCTGAAGAATAAAATGCTCTTTAATAAATCATTATCATACTGAATATTTCATAAATTAGAAATTTGAGTTCATTTTGTCTGTGCAAAACTTGTTTGTTAATTTTTTTTTATCAAAAATTTTTGAAAGAGATAAGATGAATTTTTCAATATGTAGAGCCTATGAGATCGTTTATGCTTCAATATTCTTAAACTTGTCAATCATTTTAGATATAAAAAACTTGAAACTGCAAACAAATTCAAAGAAATCTAACTTTTTCTTATTTTTCAATGAAGAAAAAAAAAAATTAAAATCAAAGCTACCAAAATTGAAGGAACTGTGAAAGTAATAGCAAGAGAAACAAAGTGGTGTGCTTTAAAAAGGAGAACCTATGAAAATATTTACACTGGTGATGATGAAACAAGACAGTGATGACATCTGTCAATTTAACTGTTAACTATTCATGAGCCAGGAAAAAAACAATTGATAACATGTGGGATAATTTTTTTGGACAAAATTATTTATAAAAAAATTGTTTTTATTAAGAAAAAATAAAAAAATACGACAATTTATCTTAATTACTATTTTGCAGAAAATCTAAACCATTCTAAAAATAAATGTATTTTTATTTGTTGTTAAATAGTTTTCATTCTTTGTTTCTTCAATTATTTTTCTATTACTCAAAGCTATTTCATTAGGCATGCATGACCTTTTTCAAGTAACTAGAATTTAAAAAAAGGTTCTCGAAATTGATTGACACTGATTGAAAAAGAAAGAGAAAATTTCTTGTACCTTTCCTTCAGGCATCACAGCTATAATCAGCACTAGCTTTAATGGCAATTATTTGGCTGGGTTGTTGAGCCAAAAACAGTTTCTTGAAAGTCAAAAGAGTGGAGGATAAAAACTAAAAAATACATTTTATAAATCTTACAAAACTAGATCTCAGGAAGATTGTAAGTTATTGCAGTTATATTATTGAAAGTAAAACCAGGCCAGTAGAAAACAATTTTAGAAGAAACATTTGATTGCACTAATCTCATTATCCATAGAGCTACCTCTAACCAACTTTCAATTCTGAGGTGTTAATGGGAGAGCTGAAATCCACAATGCTTATACAATCATCCAATTACTAGATCTATACAGTAAGAAAGAAAAAAAAGCCCTTTGGGGGTGGTGGGATTGAAAGTCAAATTAAAGTTCACAAGCTCTTGTAAGAGCAGGTAATTCAACAAGAATGCTGATAGAACCATATTTTCTTGGTTAAACATTGAATGATTAGGGTAAGATCAAAGAGCAAAACAAATGCTTTCAATTGATATTCTCAAAAAAATAAATAAATAAAATAAAATAATTATAAATTAAAATGTTTCTTCTTTATGTATTAAGATAGATTTTGGTTCATCACGTTAACATGATTGCAAAAGTGATTTGAACTATTTGACAACATAAAAAAATAAATAAATCTATATTTTACCAGAAGACAAGTACACTTTTTGATTCTGAAATTATATTCTACAAGAAAAAATGTATTCAGTGATAACTGAAAGAATTTAAAATATTCATCATTGTATTAAGTTAGTAATTCAATTTGTTAGCTTTCATTATTTTAAAAAGAAGTAATTTAAAGCTAGGAAGGAAGAAACAATTTTTCTAAAATTATTTCAGTTTACAAGACAACACAACATGATAGAATTAAGTGGACTCAAGCAGGGTCTAAGTAGGCAGGGATGATCTTTTTATTAGCTTTAAAAAGAACAAAACTTGCTATAAACACAGTTGTCATTTGGAAATATAATAAAGTTAGCTTTTATGGTAAAAATTTCAATTGTTTAAGATGTTGCAACAATATTTCTTGCATGGTATGCTGCTTCCACAAGGCACTAGCCTTGAGTCATCAAAAAAATATTCAATGACAAAAAAAAAAAAAAAAAAATATTGAGCAGCGCCTTTTTTCTATAATTAAAAAAAAACAAAAAAAAAAAAAACACTAAGACTTTCTTCTAAGCTTACATTTGCCCAAGATTTAATGTCTTTGTCTGAGCTATCTTATATACTCCAACATTGCAAAAAACCATTTTTTTAACTGAACAGTACTTTGTATAATTAAACTGAACAGAAACAGTGAAAATAGTAAAGAATTGCTTTTCTTATATATTGTACATAGCTCAGTTATAAACGTTTTTATTGTAGTTTATAAAGTACATTGAGCATTCTTAAATGTCATGCTATAAAAAGAAAGGTAAATCCTGGCCTTGTGACACAAATTTAAATTGTGAATGATGGAAGGCTCAATCAATGTTAAGACTAGAGAGCATAAATAGTATTTTGCTCCAGCAGTTTAAAAAAAAAAAAAAAAAAAAAAAAAAAAGATACTAGAAATATTAACATTTCAAAAGAATTAAAAAAATATGAAATAACTACATAACCAACATGAATACTAACTTGAGAACTGTGTCACAAAATAATTAAAGTCTTAAAAACAAGCCAAACAAAGTATTAAAAAAACAATAGATCTAATTGAATTATATATATGTATGTGCTTGTGTGTGCATCATAATATACATAATCTCTCCTCTAAGTTAGTGGTTAAAGATGATTGCAGGCATAACATTCTTGATTTGTTGACAATTAGGGATTCTGGCTAGCTAACACACATAGAGAGTAATTCTTAAATACCAGACTAATGTTTTTGGTGTTCTCCAAATGACGCATAATCTCAGGGTTATCTGCAAGGGCAGTATAGTTGCTCTTCATCTTTTCAAAATCACTATGATACTGCACCTGATGAAGAGAAGTTATCTTGCAGACTTGTGCCAACAAACAAATGGGAAATAAAGCTAATTCAAGCAGTTTTTTTTATTAATTTTTTTAAAAAAATTTGCAGAAATTGTCAAGAAAATAAATATTGGTTATCAAATCAAATGGCAATCTTAGAAAATTATTTTGTGCTGGATCTTTGAGTTTTTGGAATGTTGTGTAATAGTTTTTTTTTGGGGGGGGGTGACAAAATCAGCAAAGTGGTTTATAAACCCTTTCTACTTTAACCTCAAAGTGTACAACAATAATTAAATTAAGTGTATAAAAAAAATTTTTTTTTGCACATATTTTCAAAATCAATCTCATTTAAAATTACTTTTGGCAACTTAAGAGAAATTTAGAGACATCTAAAAGCACTAAATTAAGAACTAACTAAACTAAGCAATATTTGAACAACACTAAAAACACTTTAGTTATTTATTCTACATGCAGATGGTGAAAGATTCTTTCACAGAAAATACTTTTCTACCCACATATCACAAAATACTCATTTTTCTGATACACAAAATACATCCATCAAGTCGGTGGCTTAAACTTTGATATCAAGGTCATCCTTAACTTCTAGACATAAGTTTTAGAAAATAGCTTTCTATAAAATAATGCTTTCTATAAAAAAGCGAAATGTTAAGGTACTTTTCTTTTTTAATTCATCCATCTTAATTGTTGACAATTCTTAGTTTACATTATCCACAAATCTGGATATTTATAGACAAAAATGTAAAATAAATGAATATTTCATTTTCTAAAAGACAGAATTTACATAACAGAAATTTGATAGTTTTCAAAGTCCAATGTGAGCTATGGGAGGGTTGTTTGAGACTAAGTAAATTCATGTTCGGAACCTAAACAACATACCCATGTGTTATATATTAAAAAGGACCCTTAAAAAGATATCTAATATGAACTAAAGCTTACTCTAAAAATTCATTTGAGTATATACCTTTTTTTTTTTAAGTTCAGTAAAGCATTAAATATTTCAGCTAGATTTACCTAGTTAAAAAAACAAAAACAAAAAAAGAAGCTAATTTTCATTGTAAATGACTTTTTCAGCATATAACTACTTACAAGATATAAATAAATTAAGGAAAGAAGATCAAGTACGTCAAATTATATAAGCATGTCAATATCTACAACTTTTCATTTAAAGTAGCTCAAAACTGTTAGGAGTCCTCAAGGCTGTAAACTATTTGCACAAACAATGATTTTTGTATTAGATCTTCAAAAATCTCAAGATCTAATCAATTAAATAACTTTACAATGTAACTAATTAAATGATGTTACTTATTATAGAGATTCAGAACCTGAACAGAAATTAAATATTTACATTACTGTACTCCTCTTTTGTTATCTGTTATGCCCTTCAACAGGTGTTTGCCAATCCAGGCAACTTGCAGGGAATTTTGAACAGAACACATTTAATCTACAGGGCTATATTAGTCTATGTTCAGGGATATTTCACCTAGTTCTTGTTTAGAACTGTTCAGTTATTGTTCACCAAGTCAAAGTACACACTACCTGGCTCAGGGATTGAACTCAATTACTAGGTCACCAAATTCACAAATCAATGCTTTAATCCACTAGGCTATTATTGCACAGGAAATAGCTTAGTGAATGGATTTAGTAATATAGTAATAGCAGTCATAACAACAAAAACATTAAGATAGTAGTCTGTCTGTAAATAATAAATATTAACTTATTGCAGAAATTCAGACTGAAATTAAATACTGTTGTAAAAATTGAGTTGAGTTTGGGAAGTGAGTCAAGCTGAAGACTCTTGAGCACCCTCTTGTAAAAGATTTTTTTCCAAAAAGAATTCATAATGAATACAATTGTTAAATTGATAAATCAAAGCCAACAATTGCTATTCTACCAATAATCATTCAGGACCAAAAATCTTTAAAAAGAAAGGAAAAAAAAATTCAAGGGTTAGAATAAGTTTTAAGAGTTAACAGCACTTGTGTAATCATTATATAGAAGGTAAATGTCAAAGCTTTAACAAAATAACTACAGAAGATTATCTTGTTTACACTTGAATGAAAGGTTATGTCAGCTGTCTAGTTTGATGTAACATTGTTACAAAGTCAGTTAATATTCTCTAGCCTTTCACTTTATGAAAGGAGTCAAAAGCAACCAAATTTCAACCAAAGTCTATTTGCTATAAAGGTTTATTTCAATAATATTAAAACAAATTCAAAGAGTCTGTTAATTGCTGATTTATATTTTAATACAATTCTACTAAGTGTGTTCTACAAAAATTAAAAATAAATAAAAGGACAGTGTATTTATAGCTTGATGTAATTAACCTAATCATTGAAATAATTTTAAATATTCTAGGCTCTAGACTAAAACAAAAACTGCATTTATCAATGCTTGGAGATTTTTTAAGTTATACCACCATCAGTTGTCTACTGCAATTAATTTTTAATCCAGAAAACCAACAAGAATGAAATCCATTGAAATATATACATTATAATAGAAAAGTTTTAGTAAATCTGATCTTTGGCTTACTAGCTAATATCCACCTTAATTGAAAAATCCATTCAAATTTTGACATGTGCTGGTTTCCATCATCAAATTATCCTGGGGTTAGGATTAGCCTTGCATTGAACAAATACGCTTAGCAACACATTAAGCTCATTAACAGACAATGAGCTAACAAAACAAAATAGTGACATTCTATTTGTAGTAAATATATTAAAATGTTAAGTTATTTTAAATTCAGTTTTGTATAACTTCTCTCCTTCATGGCTTCACATGCATCCATGCTGAAAATTTTAAATTATACAAGAACAAAAATTCTTCAAGTTAATGTCAATGATAGATTCCTCCACCATAAATCAAAACAATTCAATTAGGCATTTTTTTGTCTCCCTGATGTTACAAATTTGAAGTTGAGGGACATTTTTATTTGCATAAAAGTAAATAAAAAAAAAAATCAAAAAAATCACTAGATTGAATACTTTTAAAATCTAATTTTAGATTTGTCCATGAAAAATAAAAATTTACTAGAGAAACACATGTGAGCAACATGAGAATTCCAAAATATCTTAATAGTTCCTGTTCATTTGGGTTATGTTAAATGACAGAAAAACTTAAGATTACTCAGTTTATGGAGGAAAATTTTCAGAAATTCATGCTAAGAGTACAAAATTCAAGACTATAGGTATTTAAATGAGGATCAAAAGTTATTAATTCATTAATAATATTTACAGAAAAATTTAAAAATTTTCAACGATGTAGAAAGTCAGCAATTAAACAAAACTCAGTGAAAAAACTTGTCTAATTTTTAATAAGGATTTCAATTGCATAAATTGCATTTATACAACATTGTGTTAAGATTAGACAATGATACCACTATCAAAAACAGTTGCTGCAATTAAAAGAAATATTACTAAGCTAAAAAGAAAAAAAAATTCTCAAGTTATCACTTCCTCCAATTTGTAATGCCATCCTATAATAATGTCAGAATGAAAACTTGGCAGCCAATTCTCATAAGTAACAAAGAGGTCATGTAAGTGGGACAAGTTTGTGTTTGGCACAAGTATTTATAACTTTGTTCAATTTTTTTTAGTCCAGTGAAAATTTATATTTGATATGTTGCAATATCGACTACATAAAGATTCATATATAATGTACACTTTGACTAAAATTCATGATGTAACCAAGTTATGTTGATGCTAAAATGAACTACTACCAATTTTTAGTAAACTCTTTAGACATTTGTAGCTATTCAGTTGTAAACAAGTTTTCATTCATATATTTCAAGTTTCTCAGTCTTTAACACTTCACTTGAAAAGCTTTTAGGTTCACAATCTCAATGAGTGCAAAATGTAACTGATTACATTTGTTCAGTTTATTTTTTAAAAATGCAAAAATGAAAAACACCTTTTTTAATTTTATGAAGCAAAATGAAATAAGTGAAAAAAAGAAAAAAAAAATGAAAGGAAAGCTTTTTTGATTTCTGTAGTCAATATCTGCAACAGCTTAAATGGATTGTTTTTAAGAAAAAAAATTGGCAGGAGTAGGAAATTAAAGAAATAAATTAGAACAGAAAAATGTTGACGGCAAGAAAAATTAAAGAAATGACAAAGCTTCAACTGAATTAGTGAAAGAATAAAATCTTATATAAACTGAAACAAGAATTAGCTTTTAAAGAAAGGAGAATTTTTTTAAAAAGCTATTTTCCAGTTTGCTTATTGTTTTGGAGAAAATTGGATGGTTATTAGGTTTCTGAGTAAGAAGCAATATTGAAAAAAATAGACTTCAGTCTAAATTTACAAGAAATGGAGAAAGTCAGTTCATTTCAGAAATAGATGAAATTTTTTAGTCACTGAGCCCAGGTGACATTTACTCATAACAAGCAATCTGCCATGTGATCAAAAAAAAAATCCGAAAGATTGGTCAAATAAGACAGTAACAAAAGTAAATGTGATAAATTAAAATTAACTCTTTGAGTGACATAACAGTCATGATAATATATCTGTATTTAGCTACCTTGTATATGAATAAGATTTATTTTTCTTTCCTCATGCTGGTAAGGAAGCCTACATAAGGCTTGCATTAAATCATGGTAAATTGAAACGGAGCTCCAAAATGAAAGTGTATCTAGTCCTTTGACTATGCTTTTACAAATATTCTAGGCAATCTTGTGCTAATAAGATGCATAATATCCATTAGGTAAAAATACTTGAAAGAAAAAGAATTTGTTTTTATTCCATGTGCATATGTTTTCCCTAAAATCCTGGAATTCATATTTCAAGTGATTTCTCATAAAAAAAAAAAAAAAAAAAAAATTTCAATGGCTATTTTGAAATAATTTTTTAAATTCTTACACAAAGACTGGGGCGGGGGGGGGGGGGGGGGATCATTGATTTTAGGAATCATTGATTTTAGGAAATTAAAGTTAAAAACAAGTTAAAAAGTCATCCCAAATCATATATTTCTAAAAATCAAATTAAAAATAAAAAGCTTAATTTAAACCTCATAATTGGAGTCTTTTTTCCAAATTTTCAATAATTCTTTATATTATCTAAAAGCTATATGTCTAAGAGTAAAATACTAAATTTGGTGAAGACATCACTTAAAACCATATATAACAATGGTCTCACCTTTGAATTGAAATCAACCATTTTTCTGCATCCAACATTAAAATAAAAAGCATATCAAAACTTCAAAGCCTAATCAATTTTTGATTACTTTTTCATTCAACCACTTATTTTCATTATTGATGGCAGACACCAGCAAGCCTTATTTGATATAGTGGGAAACTATAACAGAGCCTTCAAGAAAAAAATATCACTCTTTCTGCATTAATGACACCCAATTATCAGTTTTTAATGGGTTTAACTCTTGAGTAGAATGAACCAAATAATTCTTTAATTTCCTGTGTTTAATGGTATTAGATATTCTTCCTAAGTTAAATTTGAATATTAAAGAGAAAAGGCAATTGTACATCAAGAATGGTTATAAAAAAAAAATTGACAGTGGATATAAATAAATTTCTAAAAAGAAGGATGAATTTTTTTTATTTATTAATTTAACAAATTACTTAAATGTTATTCTTAGTGTATATCCATATTTGAGTAGACCTTCTATTTATTTATTCAATAATATAAATATTTATGTCTACCGGCCTGAATATTTGAGAGATTTTATTAAGAGGAAAATATGCATTCCCCTAGAGAAAATGCAGATTTAAATCATGCCAGAGAGTTAAAATATTTCTTTAATAAGATTTTTTTTTAATATTTAGGCTGTAGCTGAAAAAAATTATACTGTTTAATAAATTAACGAAGAATCTACTCAAATAAAAGTATCCAATCAAAATAATGTTTAATAAAATCTATCAAATTAATAAAAAAACCCATCCCTTTCTTTAGAAATTGCTTATATATATATATATATATATATATATATATCTCACACAGGAAAAAGGTCTTTTCAGACAATCATTTTTGCTTGCACAGAAACGCATGTCAATACTCAAATCCCATGTTCATATGCACAAAAGTGTTTGCAAATATATAATAATATGTACATACAAATTTAACATTGTATGGTTTAAAGTCAAAACTAAATCGTTCGTTTTTAGTTTTTGCTTTCTCTCATATTGCAATATAGACAAGTTGGTGCTAAAATGCTTCAGTGTAGTGAGTGGTTATTGAAGAGCACTTTCACTACAACTGAAGAGACAGAGGAGAAAAGTGAAGTGTACAGTTATCAGACACACAGACATTAATGGCTGCACATCATACTACATTGCATCATTGATGCTTAAAGAATAAGGAGGCTTGTGTGGAGGCTTAGTCAGCTGGATACTTAATGTTCATAGCAGGAGCACATTGCAAAACTGCCTCCATCTTGAATGCCAGCTGACACCCTTGAACTTTGCAGCAACCAATGCTTTGGCAAAAAAATGGCTGAACTCACAAGAAACAATTTTCAGAACTACCCATTGTGCGCATGGCTATGCAAGAATAAAAAGATTTAAGACAAAATAAAAAATTGATAATTAAAAATTATGTACAGAATTTTTTTTTTTGCATAATATTGGTGAATTTCATTATACAGGATACCCCGTCTTATAAGATTTTTGTAGAAGGCCTTCAATTAAGAAACCAAAAATAAATTAAAATAAAATAAATAAAAAAGATCCAAGAATATCGCCATAAGAGGCAAATGCCATTATCAACTTTAAATACAGAGTCTCAGCACAATGGCAGAATGCTACATTATAAAATGGAAAGTTCATTAACTGTTACAATTCTTCACTATGAATGCAGTTATACAGTAAACGTAAACAAAGCTGTTATATATACTGCCATTAATCTTCAAGTTAAAAACTCACCATGACTCAATGACTTCCTTTTCAGTCAGCTGTTCCAAGATTGGGAATCATTACTACATTATTTCTAATTTTTAAAAAAAATTTTTTATATTAAATTTGGTTGGGGAAGAATTCTTCCAAGATTCATAGAGTTAAGCAATATTTCCCTATAATCATTACTTTTATAACTGATTCCTGCTAAATCTTTTCAATAAATTCCTAAATCATTCTTTGCAGAACAAGCAACAAAAAAAAGGTAAATATTATCAAAGTATTTCTCTTAATAATTGACAATTGAGACAGTCAAGAATGTTGAGCAAATTATATTAACTGGGCAACATTGAACAATTTAGAAACTAATTTTGAAAATTATTTTTGATAAGTAAAAATAAAATTTCCCTAATAAATATTTCAACTATTATCAACTTGAACAATTACAAGATGAACATAATATTTCTCTCCTTTCTTTAATCAATATTAGTAGCATATTAGTGGCCATATAAACAAATATAAAACTGAAATAGCTTTAATCCTTTCCAAACACCTGAAGTTCAGAATTATAAGCAACAGCAGAGATCATGTTTTTTTTTGTTTTTTTTCCAAAATTTACCATGATATTGAATCCAGAAGCTAATATCAATATTTTTTTAAAACTCGGAATAATTCAACTTTACTAATAAGTATTGATTGAATATTGGAAATTCAAATAAGATTAATAGAAAAGTAAGCATTTCAAAAATTAAAATACAATTAACAGGGAAATCAGAATTAAAAAAAATAATTTAATTGTTAACATATATCATTTTAGAATAATGCAGTGGTAGCAAATGCTATTATAAAACATGCAGTGGCAAGGGAAGACTTGATTTTTAAATAATAATGTCTTCTCATACCAGACTAGCATTCTTTGAAGCAGCCAAACACCTTTGTACTTCAGGGTTGTCAGCCACAGTAGTGTATTGTCCCTTAGATTTTTCAAAATCACTATGGTACTGAATCTGGAAACCAGTTTTGTTTTGTTTTTAAATAAAAAGAGAAAAAAAAAAAAGAAGAGAAAATAAAAGAAAAATGTTTAAAGTCAAAATAAGGCTTAAATTGCTCGCAAAGGTGAGGTATTACAAGAGACCTTTGAAATAAAGTATTCAAAATTAAAGATCAATTAAAAAAAATGTTTAAATTAATGATCAAAGATTAGAGGTGGGTGAATGAAAAAAAAAAATTAAAAAAAACTTGATATCAAGTAACAATATCCGTATCAATTTTTCTGTTTAAAAAATAAAAAGAATTAAAATTCTAAGATAACTCAATTCATATAATCTATGTAACAGAAGTTTGACAAATTAAAATGATGAAAAAGAAAATATGAATATTGTATAACATTGAAAACATTGTAACAAAAACATGAATAGATGATTATCATTTCATTATAAAAGAATAATTTTTGTAAGGGGAAAAATCAAAGCAAAGTCATGCAATACAGAAAGAAGGTAAAAGGAGGAAAATTTGTACTCCAGGTAAATTTCAAAGAAAAGAATAAGATTATATTTTGCAATTGCAGACAAGAGCAGTTCTGCATTGCATTCATGCCATTTTCTCAGATACAAAAGCAGTAGAAAATGTATTCCATTTTCAGAGACTGGAGAAGAGAGTATTGATAGATTTAAAATTTCTATACATTTTTATATTATTTTTAACTTCTGATAATTTTAACTAAAAATGATACCATAACACTACATTAACCAGAACATCATTAAAAATGAAGCAATAATTATACTTTGTAAAGTTAAAATTGATTTATAAGAGGCCAAAGTTGTTTAGTTTGCTAAGATGGTTAAGAGAGTGGGAAAATCCAACATTTTATCACCATAAAAAAAACAAAAAAAAACTTCATCTTAACATAAAACATTTTCAGTGTTTCCATTCTCATTAAAGTTTTACTACATATAAAATGCTATATACATTTGATATCCTGAAGAGTTCTATGTAATTCTTTTTAAATGAGAAATAGTCAAATATCTAAATATTCAGAGAGAAAAACATGCTGAACTGGAAAAAGGAAGGAATGACAAGGTAGGAAAACCATGCTAAACGGTCTTCTCATACCAGACTGGCATTCTTTGAAGCAGCCAAACACCTCTGAACTTCGGGGTTGTCAGCTACAGCAGTGTATTTGTCCTTAGTTTTCTCAAATTCACTATGGTACTGAATCTGGAAACCAGTTTCAATAAGATAAAACATCAGAAAAATAAAAATTTTCCACTATTTAAAAAGAAAAAGGTGTTCATTAAAAATTTCAAAACTTGAAACAATTTAGGGAAAAGGGTAGGATAACATTGTGGGAATTATTTTAAATAATTTTTTGAGTAAAATGTGAAATCTTTTTACAGTTTATCGCAAGATGTTGTTCATTGCTAACTAGAATAATACTTATTTTTATAATGGGACATTTTTTTAAAACTTCATTTTAAATCTCAAAAATATCTACATTTATCAAAGATTTTTTTTTTTTAAAAGTTTTAAGAAAATTTTGGTGGGGATAAAAATAAAAGCTGTAGGATGGTACATCTTTTGACACATAACCCTGCCAAACACTTTACCTCCACACACTGGAGAAAAAAAATTGTATATAAAATATGCATAAAAGTAAAAATAATAAGACAAGATAAAAATAAAGAAACATGAGTTAGAAATAAAAATAAATAATTATGCTATATATCAAAACACAATGGTTAGTATTTAACAGTGTAAAAAATAAAAAATACACTTTAAGTTAATCTTGTTAAAATTACCAAATTGGATATTTTCCAATAGTTGTTCTGATACTAAAGTTGATTCTGATCTCTGATGAGTGTTCAATTTCAAGAAATAAATTAAGAATTCAATCTAAAATAAGCAGTTTTACTATAGGTTATACAACGTTGATTTTTTTCTGAATATTTTATATTTCCACCTCAAATTTCAAAATGAAATTTTATAATTCACTTTAATATTTTTGATTGACACTTAATCTTTATCTTTGTAAAGTTAATTTTTACCCAGAGGTTTGCAATCACCATTTATTTGCAACAAACCTGTTAAACTATTTACTAATATTTTAAATTCTATATGTAAATTTTTATATTTGAAAAGATTTAAAATAAAATTGTAACAGTTTCTACTTTATTTTGGTAATCCAATTAATTTTTTTTTTTTTAAGGAAAATGTAGTTAAAAAAAAAAAAAAAAAAAAAAAAAATAGAAATTAGGGTTCAAACAGTTACAATTAGCATTGCTAAAGAGGTACGGTTACTTATTAAATAAACTTGCCCTATTTTAGAAACCTTAAAATTGAACATATTCCACTGAGAAACCTTACACTAAAAAGATAAGTCAAATTAGCTGAAAACCCAAGAAAGATACACAGAAATACACAGAGCATAAATAAGCTCATTCTATTAAATCATTTCAACACATGCTTTTAAAATAAGCTACTTCGACTAGAAAGAGCACATCTTTTATGTAAAAATTTCTAACATATTTTAGTTTCATCATAGTATTTACTATAATTTTTGAAGTATAGATTTATTGTTGCTTATGACTTGCTTTTTGTATGATGTATTAAGTGTCCATAATGGAATTTGTGTCATCACACGTGTTTTGAGTCTAAAGTAGACTCTTCAGGTGAATAAACTTGTGACTTCATAGGTTGAGATCCATTTGCTTTTCTGATGGCCAAGGTATCATGTATAAATAGATAAGTCGTAAGTACATTCTAAAGTTTATATGCATGCATGTTTTTTTTTTTATATCATCACAGACATTTACCATAAACCCATAGACAGCCAGTAGAACCTCCATTTCAAGAGTCACCACTCTAAAAGTTGTTTACAATCCATCCCTACTCCCTAGCATGACAAATTTGCACAATAATGTCTGATGAAATTCTCTGTAAAATATGCCTAGAGGAACTATGAAAAACATTACAAATAAGAGAATACCGAACTCCACTAATAAACAAGGGTTTCCAACTGGCAGAAGAAATACTATTAGAATCTCTCTGGAATCCAAAAAAAATAAATAAATAAAAAAAATAATAAAAAAAAAAAACATGTAAAAGAAGAAAACATTTTATCATATATTTCCACACACAAAAACAACCCAGAATTATTTACAAACATTAAAACACACATAGAATTACTCAACAAAAATGACGAAGGAAATCTCAAAGACAACTAAAATAATTAAAAGCAAACATCCTAACCTCATCAAAATTCGAGCAACACACAAGGGGGGGGGAAACAAAATGCAACAAAAAAAGATGTTGGGTATGCAACATAATAATAGAAGGAAAACACACCAAATTTGAAAACACATTTACATTCGAAATAAAAACAAATCTGAGCTGCAACTCTAAAAACGTAATTTATGCTCTAAAATGCAATGATGTTCAAAAATATACATGGAGGTGACACAAGGCTCGAATAAAAGAATTAACCCTGCACAAAAGTAACATTAAACTAGCCAATAAAAGGAAATTATGTCTCCCAACAATTACATGAATGCAGTGGAGGTAAATTCAGAGTAATGTCTATCTACCAAAATGCAGGAAGAAATATAAAAAAAAAAATACAAGCCTTCTCTCAACAAAACAGCATGAAAGACCTGACACACGCACACACAAAATTCAAATATGGGACACACACTAAATTCAAATAGTATCCCCAAAACAATAAAAAGAACTAGATAACTCATAGAATTGAATCAAAATCAATGAAAACAATTTTGAAGTATAAAGACGAAATCAAATTTCATAAGACAGTGAAAAAAAAAAAAACTTTTTCAATCAATGAAGGCCACAGAAGAAACTTAACATGCAAGTGTGAAGAAAAAAAAAAAAAAAAAAAACACACACACGAATTTTCTGACATACTTATCTATTTATACATGATACTTTGGCTATCAGAAAAACTGATCTTGACATGCAAAGTCACAAGTTCTATTCGCCTGAAGAGAATCAACTTTAAACTTGAAACATGTAGCAACAAAAATACCATTATGGACACTTAATATATCATACAAAAAGCAAATAATTATAATAATAGCAACAATAAATCTACACTTTAAACAAAACATTCAGTTTCTCACTTTTTCTTCTATACCAATTGCCCTCGTTTGAAACAACCCCAATTTGTTATATATATATATATAACAAATAGTTATCAGCTAAAAATATTTTTTAATATTGTTTGGGAACAATTCTATTTTTAAAAAAATTAAAATGCATTGATGCAGATTACATTAGGAGAGTAGTTGAACTGGAAATTTAAGAAAATACTTAAGTTAAAATTGTTATTTCATAAAAATTCAAAAGTGATTTTAGTGAATTTCAGTATCAACTTTTGATCAAGTAAACTTTAGTAAGAAAAAATTTCTGTGATATATAAACAAGAAAATTCTAATAAATCCTCTCATAAAAATGAGATATTTTAGAAATTATTTCCACCGAAAAATTAAAGGAAAAAAAACTAAGCTAATTATATGTAGAAGTATACTTGATATTTCAAAGAAAAATCAGACAAATTTAATCCCAAAGCAGACTAAGTTCAGATTTCAAATAGTTTTTATGCAATTTTTAAGGACACTAAAAAAAAAAAAAAAAAAAGTGCCTTTCAGAAAAAAAAAAAAAAAATTGATATGAATGTTTCTATTATAATCTTTTAAAAAAGCATTATAGAATAGTCTTTCTTGAGAAATATATTCAAGTATATTTAAAATCTAATGTTATTGAAGGCGAGGTGGGGGTTCAAGCATGTTAATATAAAGAAGACAGATTAAATCTTTCCTGGGAAATAAAAAAAGTCAGGTCCAAGAAATTAATTTCTATAAACTTGGTTATAATAAAAGAAAAAAAAATTGCTTATTAGACACTGCTTATATCAACAGTTTTTTTTTTTTTGCTGATAGGAAAGTATTTTTTTTTTTTAGCTATAGAGATATTACAAATAAAGGATTTCTTTGTTGGATCATGTCTAAATTTAATATTCCAGAAGAGACACAAAGGAGGCAAAGTAATAGGAAGGTCAAATCAAACTGCATTCCAACCATGCTGTAAAAGCCACAAATTCAGGACAGACAACTCATACCAGACTCGCATTCATTGTAGCCATTTTACACCGCAGAATGTCCGGGTTGTCAGCCACTGCTGTGTACTTGCTTTTATTTTTCTCAAAGTCACTATGGTACTCAATCTGTAACCGATTTTGCAATGAAGAGAGAATCAAAACAGAACCAAATTTAAAATGGGTAAATCAAATACTATTTACATATTCTATAAATCTATTTTAAGTAATTTTTTAATATATTTCAGAATACTTTAACAAAACATAACTTTACCAATCATTTTGCCAATATTTATCAATATTATTATAGCCTTTGTATGATGTGCAATAAGCATCCAAAAATCATTAAATGACCTAAAAATAAAGCAAATTTATATTTAGTTATGTTAGAAGAACTTAGTGGTATTTTTTTTAATGAATTGCTGAAATATAATTGTTTAACAGAAAAATCTTTGAATGAATGTGAGAAGTCACATTTTTTGCAATGTACTAAATGATATTATATATGATAAATCCAGTCTCCAGTACAGAACAGATAAAAGTAACATTCCAGAAATGCTTGAGAAATTTTTTTACCAAGTATTACTATACTAATAGATGGTTTGAAAGATAGATAGATAGATATGATGTGATGAGAGTCTTTCATGCAATCTTCAGGCCATGTGCATTAAGTCACAGCTCGACTATTCATGTTCCATTGACCAGCATATATAAGTAGTTGAGCTATCACACAACACATATAGCTGGAAGATTATAGTCAAGCATGAAATATTGTCACCACTGTGTTGACCTTATTTGTCACTTTCATATTTACACACACTGATATTGAGCACTTTTACCTATAAAAATAGTATATTGTAAAAGTATATTTTATCATGTCTTAAGATTTTCTATATTTATGGAAAAGAGGTATAGAGTGTATGTAAATGTTAGAGTGAAAATTGAGGTTAACACAGAGTGGTGACAATGTTACATGTTTTACTGCAATCTTCAAGCCATGTGTGTTACACGGTAGCTTGACTACTTATATATGATAGTCAATGGAGTGTATGAATAGTTGAACTGCCACCCAACACACATGCCCTCAAGATTTCAGTCAAACATGAAAAACTCATTAATACATTGATGTGTGTGTGTGTGTGTGTGTGTGCATGTGTGAGTGAGTGAGTGAGAAAGACAGAAATGTACAGTTCAACAGCAAGAATTGACTTGAACAAGTTTTACTAAATTCGACTGATAAAGCCTGCATTTAATTTTATTGTAAACTAGCATCATAGCCCAGCGTTGCCCGTGCAACGCAGAACATTTTAGTAGTAAGAGAAGATGCCAATGAGAGGAGTAGATGGAAATCATTTATTGAAAGTTAGAAAGGAGAGCTGAGGCTGTTAGTAACCATTTTCAGCATTAAGAAGAAGGCATTGAATGCATGTTGCTGTTGTATTTGAACAGAGTATAAAGTGTAGTTTTAGTGCTGGTCATACTTTTGTCTCCTAAGAGAGATGGGATTTCTTTGATCTGGAAATGAATAACGAACATTTGCAGGAAGTGGAGTTAGTAATAGAAGTTCACCTGTTTTAAATGTAGATCGTCAAAGATGGCTGCTAAATTACTTGGAACGCAATGTTTACAATACTCACACAAACATCAAATCTCATAATGCAATAATGTTTATAATATTAAATGAATAAATTCCTTTAAACCTTGGTTATATAAAAAAATTTTATAAAAAAATTGTTTCAAAATTGTTAAAAAATTCCATTAAAAGATTTATTTCCTTTTGTTTTGCATAAATGTGATTTGATGTATTGTGTAACATTGTAAACAACATTGCATTTGTTTTTGTTTCAAAATTACGGGGAAGATATTTACATTTTTTTGTTGACTAAATGAATTTAAAAAAATAAAAATTATTTGTTTTACTGAAATTAGAAATATAAAAACAATTACACTCTAAGTTTAGAAATTTTTGAAGGTTATTTAAAAATGTAGACATTTAATTTTAGAGGAAAAAGTTACATTAATGCCACACGAATTACAGACGGTAAGCTTTTTTTTATTTTATTTTCTGAAGTATTAAATCTGGGGTAAAAAAAAAAAAAAAAAACCCTCAAATAATTAAATTAAACATTGGCACTTTTTTTTTTAATTTTTTTTTTTTTACATATTTTGTTTGAAAAAACACTTTTTAAAAAAATATTTTCTTTGTTTCAAAATTACGGGGAAAAATATTTACATATTTTTGTTGACCAAATGAATTTTTAAAACGTTGGAATAAAAATTAAATATAAAGGCTCATTTTTTTTTTTTAATAAAAAAAAATATTTTAGTCGCATTTGATATGTATGATTTGATTTCTGTGATGTAATTTAGCAACCATCTTAGATGTTTTATGGAGCAAATGTAAACAATAGGCTCCATTGGCCAAAAGGTGCAAAAGGGAAAATTGCTGAACTTAAACTCAAAGTATGTGCCAACCTGGCTTCCCTGTAGATATGTGTTCCTAGAAAGTTTGAATGGCGTAGCTTAAAAAATGTAGGCGTGCGTAGGGAACAGTCACATACAGACTATATAGATTATCCAATTTTCTATAAAGATCAAAATTGCTGATAAATTGTCTAGAGTTCAGATTTTTGGAGTACTTTCAGACCATATCTGGCATTATGAATAATGAAGTCAGTATCCAAGTATGATTAGCTATATCCTAGCATTTCTGAGAATGTTACATTTCAAATTTAAATATACATGTATCTTCCCAATGATATGTTACCTAGAATGACAGCATTGCAAGACAGAAGATGAGTATATCAGATAAGTTTTTTATTTTATTTTTATTACACATTTTAAAATCCTCTCTATCATGATGAAAGATATTGAATGCAAGCTGTTTCTTTTATATAATTGCTTTAAGTAATTCAAGTCTTTCTTTACAGTGAGTGCTGTATCATTTTAGCATTAACTATGAAGTTTTGACTCAGAGTTAATAGTGGTTATTTGAATTGTGATTTAATGATCGATATTTGCATGAACTGCACTAAATTTCAGTCAGTGACAAGTTAGCCTACAAGAATATGGCTTTTGTGTGACCAATGAAAGTATTTAATGTTTTTTCTTTTAATTATTTGTATTGGAAATGCAATCTTCCATAGGATCCAAGAATCCACAAACATTGTTTTTAGTTAGGATGGGACTTTTGAGACTCCAAGTTATTGATAAAGATTAGGTTAGAGGCTTTAAACATTTTATAGCAAGTAAATGATAAATATAAGGTACTTATTGCAATCATAACTGATATATACGGGCATTTTACAAAATACATAAGAAATATTTAATATATTCTTTCTCTGATGCTATCAAGTTTAGGGAAACCTTTCTACTCATGGCATCACTTATACAAGATATGTACATTTAAATTTTAAATGTAAACAAAAATGTACATAACTACAATACTGTCAACATAATTTTTCTTAAAGACCAACATGGCCAAAACAAAAACATGGACTTTGAACAGTTTATTCACCAAATTCAAAAAGATTAAACAGACCTTGTTAATTGACTTTAATAAAATTTATCTATGGGTAGGACATTAGATTATATATTAAAAAGTGATTCATTTGTGTTAGATAAATTTTATTTAACTGAGAGGAGGGAGAAAATGCCAATTGAGCCCTGAGCTCCACATAGCAATAGGTACCA
The DNA here is from genome assembly GCA_037127315.1 of Ascarosepion bandense. Taxonomy (NCBI): domain Eukaryota; kingdom Metazoa; phylum Mollusca; class Cephalopoda; order Sepiida; family Sepiidae; genus Ascarosepion; species Ascarosepion bandense. The sequence goes on from JBBBDQ010028472.1 coordinate 296,392, forward strand.
CAAACCATCTATAAAAAAAAAATTAATACAGCTGGTTAGATCTTACAAGTTTATGGGCAAGTATACACTTTTAATGTAAATTGATCACAATTAACGCCAACATTGGCTTGTAATAAAAATAAAAACAAGTGTTGAACTGCTTAACAAAACCATTTCACTTAATAGCCACTTCATGTATCAATCTGTAAAAAACACTTCCCTCAAAGTTTATTTTCTGAATGATGCAACATCTCTGTACAGTTAAAAATGGAAGCCAATTCATGTAAACAAATTGTATGAAATGTTTTAATTTCAAAGTCTCATTGATAAACATTAAGACATAGAGCATCAAGTTCTAAAATGGGTTATAAGGCTGATTTGACAGATAAATACAAATGCTTAACTTCAGAACTTAGTGAAGATCCTTAAAAGCTTTGATGTGAGTCCCATATCAAGAGAGAAGTTATAAAAATTCATTTTTATTAAGCAATGAAATTTTTACATATTGTGGCAAGAAGATATTAGATCCTAGATCAAGTGATAAAAGGTAACCATTAGTTCTTCTTGAAACAGATTCCATAAAGAACACTGAATGAAATGAGCAACAACATACATGAACCAGTGTTTTCACAAATATCGTACTATTATCAATGGTCTAGACAAATGGAATGAGGGCTGAATGGCAACTAGCGGAAACAAACCTCCTCAGCAAGGTGGAAGTGGTGTGCAGTTTTTGAGCGAGATTATAGATAGTGAAAAATCAACTCTGGAATAATTTTCTAGAAGCGGTGCAGAAATAAAACAGTTCACAAAAATCAATGGATGAACAAATTGTGAACCCTGTTTCAGAGAATTAAGTATGAAATTTCCCATTATTTGTCTTTAGACATTACAATAACACCATCTTTAAATTTTGTTTAAAACATTTGTCTTTTTAAAGTTTGTACACATTCAATATTTGAAATTTCTAATTACAACATTGAGTTTCTTGGCATTTCAATAACTTGGCTAATAATATGAAACTAGTAAAATTCATAAAACTGTTGCCTTATTAGAAAAGTGTCATGTAGTTTATAATAATTTATACAGATTATGTGAAATATCATGTACATTAGCAGTGCAAATATTTATAAGAATTCCTTTATTAGTTCTCTAAAAATTAGGAAAAATTAAAAGTAACTTATTCTGTGAGATGCAGTAGGTAATTTTAAAAATATGTATACTGAAAGACTGATGAGACAAGCCTACTAGAAGAGTAAATTTGTATTTCTCAGACAAACTGAAAAAAAGAGTCAATTCTCCAGAAGTATCTTTCATGAGCAAAGTCTTGCTAACCCAGAATGTCCCAAATAATGAAATGAGTGGCAACCATTAGTCAAGTAGTGACTGAAAGCTGCAATTATTAAAGAAGTAGCTCAGTTCATAGAAACTTGATGGCATTTCATTCAGTGACATTCTAACTGAGCTTCAACATGACTCAGTGACCTTAAAAAGTAACTAGAAGACACTCTTAATAGGAAAACTTTCAAGCATATGAAAACAAACAAAAAATATGACATTTGTCCAGTATATGTTAAAGTAAAAATAGGCTGTCTCCCCTAAACCCCGTAAGTTTTTATGCTTAAGTGTCATTTTAGTTATTTGCTCCCTTGTGTAAGTAAATTTCTAATTAGGCCTTGAATTGCTATCCTTTCTGCTCATTTCAACTGCAAGATTTGTTCAAATTTGGTTCTAAACTTTTAAGCTTATTTTAATCAAAGCAAATATTTTGAGATTTAATTTGCTTTGATCAGTTAAACCTAAACTCTAACCTTGCAAGTAAAGGTTATCAATAAATAATTAAAGTACTGTTGTTCAAAGTAACATAAATGGTCATGTCACCAAGTTAGTCAGATATACCAGTTTGGAGGAGGAAAGAATTTAAAACATATTGTAAGTTTAAAGTTCTCATATAGAAATCATCATTAAATTGAATAAATAAAAGCAATTTCTCAGCATGTCATACAAAACCATGAAAAGGTAACTGAGACAAAGAACTTATTACCTCTCTGTAAAAACAAGTACAAAAGAAATCTACAATATGTTTAACAACCTATATAGAAAAATGCTTCTACTAGTTTGAGAAAGCTGTAGAAATGTGTAGCTTTAATAATGATCTTCATTATGGTTCATGAAAAGTTCCCATTTCAGAAACTTCCAAGATTTTAAAGATTTCTACTTTATATTTATTTTTTATTGCATTTTTAAGCAAGGAACCATTTTATTTTATAAAAATAAAAAAATAAAATAAAATAAAAAACTCAACTAATTTTTGGAAGTATATTCTTTGTTATGACATTACACTGAATTGGAAAAGAATACTTAAAGATATTAAATACATTGTTGTCAACTATATATTAGTTGACAAATGTATTTAATATTTTTAAGTATTTAAAAAAAATACAAAAAACAACTTCATTTTCAACTATTTTAAGCTTAAATTCTGATTTATATTTTTCTTTTTCTGCTATCTTTTTCCAGTTACCAAAGTTTTTGATATTGGTATTTATCTACAACTCTCTTGTAACAACATATTAGTTAATTTTTTTTTTTTTTTTGAGGGGAGGGGACTGTCTAAAACATTTAATGAATGTAATTAAGTTTTTATATACATATATGAGATTGTCTGTTCCAAAGGTTATAATAGCCAGGGGTGGTAGTGGAGACAAGCTCCCAATGTTTATAAAATTCTCTCATAGCATATATCTCAAATAGTCTCTGACAATTAAATCCAACTGCAAGCCAGAGAAAGGGTAAACACACCTCATAAGTTGCTTCAGAAAGAGTTTGTCAACCCAGAAAGGCAGTCCACCTAAGAGAAGGTAAACTGATTTTAAAAATTTCTATTGCCTCGTAGGCATATCTAAACATGGAAAAGTTTATGGAAGTAAATCTAGGCAGAAAATTCAATGTAGCCCAGAAGGTAGATAGCTGTCTACACTAACAACCTTCTTGCAGTACCCCCATCTGGGGGTAGGGGGGATATAATGCTCTGTATTTCTTTGGATTTTGTCAATACAGCCAAGGCATGTGGGCTGGGCAGTGTACAGGAGTGGGGGATCTATATATCATCAATGAGACTTACATACTGGAGAGGTCACCCTAGTCTTAGCACCAAAGGACTAAATTTTAACCAAACAGGGTGTGATAAACAGATGCTTATGTACACTGATATTGTGGCAAAAGTATTTCAATTGAAATTTAGGCCTTAAATTGAAAGCCTCAGATTTATTAAAAACCAGTCTTGAGAAAAAAATGTCAAACTTGTAAATGATTTCATGATTAAAGGTTATATTTTAAAGTGATTATGCATAGAGTTTCCCTATATAAACCATTGTATGTAAACATTAAATTGCAAATATCAACACATGAAAAGCTTGTAAAAATAAAACCACAATATTTTCCAATTTGTATAACAACAGTACAAGATAACCATGATGCTGAGTAAGAGAAAACTAATGTGTAGTTCAATGATCCAAGTCTACAAGTCTTTAAAGAAAAAAAAGAAAAGCTCATCAGCGGATACCAATAATTCAGTAACAAAGTTGAACATTTAAATCAAAATCAAGGATATTAAAGAAATTAACCTTATATCTAGAATATCAAACTTCAGCTGAAAGAAAGTTTGAATTTTTCAAAGTTTCAATATAAAGTCATGGAAGTATGATAAAATAGATAAATAAAATTTAAAAAAAAAAAGCATCTACAGGAATAATACAAAAAACATTGTGGAAAAACAATAGTTCTAAGAATTTTACTAACAGTGACTTTGATGATTAGCTGTCAAGGAGATGTTGCTTTACAGCCGTGCCTTAATTAAAAGGTTTTCTAAAACAATCCATATTCCTTGTAAATTGAAATCTACAATGAAGTAGCTGATTTTAACATTCTTGGTGCCCTATATTAAAAAAAATAAAAACTAACAAATAGGCTGTATTTTACAGTCAAGACAAAAACAATTTCAAACAATCACAAAAGTAAGGCCAAGTTGGAAATTGAATGACTTGTTAACACGTTGATTCAATTATTACCATTTTCGAAAAAAAAAAAAAAAATTTCCCCTCACTTCTCTAATGCAGAGCACATGAAGCATAAAGGCCATAAATGAAAAATTATCTTCAAGAAGTTTTGACTTTCTTAAAGGAGATGCTACCAGCCCAAGTCAGTTATTTCAAATTCTTTAAAACCAAAAAGACATTCTGATGACTTGATAAAAGTCAAGATATTCTAAAAATAAACAGCTAAATTTAAAATAGCTGAAGAGATTATTTCTCATGAATGTTGTTGAATATTAAGCTGGAAAACTTACTTTAAGAAATAAAAAGGTAAAAATAAAACATTACATATAATTTTTTTTTTTTTTTTACAACTTGTGAAACAAGGTTTTAATAGTGAAATAAGCACATAATTTCAGGGACATTATTCAGAAAACAAATGTCCAGCAGCAAAAACAACCTATCTGTAACAGATCCATGAAAAAATAAAAAGGAAAACAAAGATACTGCTTTTTTCCAACAAAATTAAAATGTTAAAATGATACCTTACTCTACTGAAAAAGGCTAATTTGAAAAAATAAAATTGATTGTATGAAAGGATGCTCTTAAAGTGAAAGCACTAAAAATGGATTTTAAGTAAATAAAACCTCAGACAACACAATAAAAAATTATTTTACAATATACAATTAAAACACACACACAAAAAAAAAATATGATTTCAAAGAAATACAAAAAATTTTGCTTTTGATACAAATCAAAGCATTTTGATTAAAATGAGAAAGCTTGCTTTAGAAATTGCAAACTACATAAAAAAAAAAAATAAAATAAAATAAAAATAAAAAAAAGCAGGGGTTATGCAAAACATCTTTTTACTTCATAGGTTTATTGCACCAACAAATTGCAATGAGCATTTTTCCTTTTGTAAATTAACTTTACTCAAGAGATAATTTGAACATGCACATTTAATATAGTTTAAATTCAGTAGAAAAAAAAAGCAAGCTTCAAGATTTCTAATAAAAAAAATGTTTTCATGACTATATTTCAATAAATATATTAAGGAAAAAAAGTGCTGTTTTCATTTTTTTTTTTAATTTAATTTTTTTTTTTACTTACGCCGCTTTGAATTTTTGTGTTTGAAGCTAACCTGAGGTTTTCAGGGGTGTCAGCTACTGCAGTAAACTTAGTTGTTGGGTAATGCCTGTATTAAAAACAAAAATTAAATCAATAGAATAAAAAATAAAAATAAATGGAATATTTGAGAATGTCTGCTATAAGTTTTCATTGAAAATTTTATGGTAATAGGCAAGAATAAATTAAATTTTTTTCTAGAATATATTAACATAAAACATTCTTGGGATATTTTGGGTGGAGAGGCTTTTTGCAGGAAAAAAAGCAATGAAGTATGCATGAAAATACCTTTAAAAAAAATTATAAATGAGAGTTATTTAATATTTTTTTTAATAATCACAAGTATGTTATCATTCAATCTCAATCCAAACTTCAAAACTTCGAGGTGTTCAATTAAAACAGAAAGCATTTGCATACAAACTATTTTTTGTGTTCTTGGTTTTCAAGATTACAGAAATCCAGTCAAAAAGATGTCTCTAATTTTGAATCTCTTTACAGTAGTCCTTAGCTTTGCTCCTTCATAAAATATCTTCAATGTATATTCCCATATTTATGTTGACTTTTATAATAGTTAAATTTAAAGAAAATACAAAAATTAGAATGATCACAGATATTGTCCAGAAATCATGTACATTTATACCTTGTTTATAATTATATACTTTATAGAAGGACTAAAAATATAGAAAAGATACTTGAAAAACAGTATAACCAAAAATATAATAGTTCAGTTTAATTCAAAAGATCCAGTTTCTCAGTTAAACTTTTGCCATGAATTCAAAAGCACATAAGTCAGTCATCTTCAAGCTATTATACATGTCAAATTTGCAATTACTTTTTTCTGACTAAAGGATTTGTGGCCTTGTTCTCATTTGCTTGCTTTTCTACAATTTTACATTTTAGTAATGATCAGAAGCCATACTATCATACCAACTCACACAGACCAGCTATAATGCCTCACGAACAAAAGATAACACTAAAACTATCAACTTTTTGGATATTTTATTTTTTAAATTGAATCCCAACAAGTGAACATTCTAGTTTCATAAATATTTTAAAGAAAAAAGAATATCCAAAAAATATGCCAAATTCACATTACATGCACAAAATACTGACAATATTTTTATTTGAATATCATTATTTTAACTTTAAGAAAATATTTAAAATGCATACATTTTATAGCAAGAGGTTTGGAACCTTTACCTTCAATAGCAGAATAGTGAATACAGAAAAGTGAACAGATAGTGGACACTTCGAAAGAAATATGTACAGGACAGATGAGAGAAATTTTGTGAAATGATTCCATTTACATTCTGATTTGCATAGCAGATGAATCATTTACTGAACTATTTGGATGACAAGACAGGTTCTTCTAAATACCATAAGATCCTCTTTTGAACAAATGAAAATGAACAAAGCTATAATAAGATTATATTATATAAAGAAAAATATATAGATAAAGAGCCAACATTAGTTTTAGCTGAGAGTTCCTCAAAGATTGGACACCTCAAGTTTCTAGTTAGAGTTAAAAATATACATACAAAAGGATATTATTTTTTTTTATATTCTGGGGCAGCCTGAAATTTATCAAACCAAACTAATTTCATTAGTTAGGTTTCTGATTTGATATGGCCCCAAGTTGGAATTGGAAGAGGGAGAAAGCAATAAAAGAAAGATCTGGTACACTTTTATTGATCAAGAAAAAGCATTTCTCAGATTTAATTAAATATTAAAAATAAAATATTGTAGGATTTACCAAGTTTGCATAAGTTAACATGGTCAAAGAAAGAATAAAATTTAAAACAAATACGAAGAAAAATGCAAATTATCACAAGATTGAGATTAAATTTAAATTAGAGTTTTAGGTCAATATTTGCACAAAACTCCCTGTACTACCCTCCTACCAAGAAAACTTGTTGCTTAAATTTGCATCATGAAGAGAAGAAAGTAATAACCTAGTTATTCTAATGATGTCCTCACTTAAAAAAGAAGACATTTGGATAAAGTATATAGGGGGGAAAAAATATTTTAAAAACACTCTTACAGCAACTTACTTCAGGAACTTTACCTTGTATAATGCTGGTAACAAGATTTTATGGTATATAGTACAAAAAAAGAACAAATCTAAAATACATTTGAAGCAACAAATGAGAAAACGTATATTTCTGGAGTACTACAATAAGAATGGCATTTTAAACTATCAGTTTCATATTATTATTAAACTTAAATATTTTAAGTAAGCATAACTTTATCCACTTGACATGCCTTCAACTATTGTCTGAAATTCTATAAAGAACAATTGTCATTACTCTACAAACTTACAGTGGAAACTATGAGCATGAATGTAGCAGAAAAAACTGAAAACAATGAACTACTGGTCACTAGTGTCAAAAGAGACTAGTCATAGCCCCTGCATCATTTAGCCAACAAAAAAAAAAAAAAAATCTATATTTGAATAGAGATAGCATTCAGTATAAAAAATGTTGGCATAGGAGAAAGCAAGTCATTTATCAGTATTGAGAGTAACAAGTCAGAGTGTGCAACACGTCTGATTATATAGTTGGGAGTACAGATGTTACAGTTTTTTTTTTTCTTTTGTTTTTGTCTTTTTACCCACTTCAGCAACAAACTATTTTAGCAACCTAAAAGAAAGTCGTCAAACAGTTCAACCTCAAAATCATCTCTGAATTTGATGGCTCGGTTAAGTAAAGATAGAAATGTGGGTGCTACTCATAGTTGAAGTGAATGTCAATAGCAGTCTTAGCAGACACTGGTTATTAATCACTCATGAGCAAATCAGTTGTTTTTAGAAAAAGGTGGTACTGACTATCAACAGAAAAACTCACTTGTCTACTCAACTCATCATATACAATATGAATCTCAATGTTAAAGTCTTAATCATGGTTGGAAAGTTATTGGAGTTAAAAATTTTGCTTGTATGAGAAACCATTAAAGAACTGGGTGGAATTCAAATAACTCAATCTAGCATCATGTGCTCTTTCCAAGGTCAATATGCCTGTACAATCAGTCATTAGGTTCAGGTAGAATAGCATATCTAACTTTACATTGTTTACACATACCAGCAGAGAATGTTATAGTGGAAAGAGGCTCAAGGTGTAATAAAAGAAATGCCACCAGAAAAAAATGTTCCATAACAGGAACAGTGTACAAAATTCAGATAAAAGGCAAAATTAAGTTTTATTTTTTTTTAAATCTAATGATTTACTTATATATAGAGAATGAAATCTATTATCAGAAATAAAAATGGCTTCCCTAACATACAAGATGCTATCAAATAAAAGCAGTATCTTTATCAAACAGCAGCTATGTTATTTACTTTCATAGAAATTTGGGAACAAAATATTTGTATTTCCCCATTATGAACAATCCTCTCATTATCAAAAAAAAAAAAAAAAAAAAAAAAAAAAGTGTCTGTATTAGTGCACATACAGCATTTGTGTACTTTAGGCCGGCTCCATGCTACATCACAAGATAATTACCAATCAAAAAAGGTGAATTTACAATCCAAATAATCTGCTAGAGTTTTCACATTAGCAATTCAATATAATAAATCAAATAAATGAATCTATAATTAGATTAAATATCTAAACAATGGGGAGGACATCTAACAAGTTGATCACTTGTAAATATTTGAGCAACTATTTCTGAGTCACAGATACAGCGACAAAGAGGCTTCAAAATTATAACTAGAATGCCCATTCAAATAACCTGTTGCAGATCAATTCCTATACACCTTACTAGATGTACAGTGATTTTTGTCTTTTCAATGACATTAGTTCTGCAATACATAAATATTGTATAAATTGAATAAGAGCTGTATTTCTTATGTTTAGTCATTCCAAAAATCATTTGATTAGGTTTAAGCTTTCATCTGGTACCTTTTTTTTGCAACTATAATGATTTAAGTCTTCTTGAATGGCAAAAAGACTTAAATAGAAGCTATTTTCCCCAGAAAACAGCTTTGTCAAAGTTATTAAATATCAAATTAGTTATAAGTGACACACACACACACACAAAAAAAAAAAAAAAAAAAAAAAAAAAAAAGTCATGGATCTTGATTAAAAAATAGGTGGAGAATGAAACAAAAAAGCAACAACAACAGACATGGATCTGGCCAATCAAGACTGGCTAAATTTAGACAAGTGTTCAAGTTGGGTGTAATATTTTCACTGGTACAAGTCAATAGATAATGAAATACAAACAAATCAAAATACATACTCAATGTTAAAACTGGTTTAAAAATTCAAGAAATTACCAAATGAACAAAATAACTTAACTATTGCTTAAATTTTGATCAGTTCTCTTTACTACTTTGCAAAACATTGTTTCAGGGAGCACACAAACTTTTATATCAGAACATTTTAATCGATTTATATAGAACTTAAAATATGTCATTAAAATTAATATTTTACTTAAAAATCATTTATAAACTGGTTATATTAACTACAAATTCTATCTTTATTCTTTTATTGCCCCCAAACTTTTTCCAATCTTTTAACAGAAATTGTATAGCTCTTTTGCAAACTCTTACCTATTTCTCACTGATGAATGAATATCTATATAAGAAGGCAATGGAAGATTTTGATCTGCTTATTTAAAGAAGATTTAAAAATTGATACTCAACAAGTCACTACATCAGGTAATACATTCAAATCCACCCAACTATTTAATACAAGGAAATTAATTCTAAAAAGATAATAGAATTTGGCACAGTGTTGAAACATTAGAAATTTTTATATAACACACAGAGAGGGAAAAATGTAAAGTATTGAAATATCTATTAGTTACTAACAATAAATAGATGAATAAAATCAATATATTTTCCACCCCATCTTACACTGTCATTTTTTTTTTCAAATAGTACATTTTATTTTGCAAAAAAGCAAATCATTCAGAATATCTTTTGTCCAGTTTCCTGTTAGTAATTTTTATTTTCTTTTGTTAAATAGCAAGTGTGAATAAAGCCCGCTTCAAAAGCCTACATTTAGGGTAGGGGTTCAGAAAGAGAGAACTGAAATTCCAAAGTGTATGAGGATAGTGCACCTAGAGTATTTAACACTCAAAGGACATATTGAATGAAAGAAAAATAGGGGGAAAAATAACAAGTAACTTAATGAATTTGTGCAAATGAATAGCAAGACAATAAAACAAAATAGTATAGAGAAAAAAAAAATTACTGGTAACAAAAGGCAGTTGTAGAGAGCCATGATTGCCTACATCCTGCAAAGACTTGGCACACAAAAGAATTGAAGTGGTTAATGTCTAGCCTCTCAACAGTGCTTACAAAGTCTTCACGAGATCTTGATACGCAACAGCCTACTGGCCTGTTTTTTCAGTAACATCTCACATAACACTTACAATTTCTTTTGGCTAAGATCATAAGCTTTTCAATTGTTCTGATTATATCACTTGTCACATCTTTCCAGTCGAGAAACTTCAACCTTGACACCATCAACAACCATCTAATATCTCTGCTCATCTTTCTTGCTTCAAGAAAAAATGCTGCTGCACTCTGTACACTATACCCTCTATCAGCATGGGAAAAGTTTTCACTGCAACCACCTGCTAATCTTCTGAGATAAGATGTTATTTAAACCTTATACCTGGACAAGTGTCTTTCAAGGTATAAATCTTCTTGTTCAACATTGTTTCAAGTCTTCATTTCTGTGTATATGACTAAAACCACTCACTAAAGATTGCTAATTGGTTCATTTAAGAACACTTTTTCACTTCATTAAGGCAGTTTACCAACCAGTAATTTTGAAATTATTTTCACATGATACTTTATTTGTTAGAATTATATCAACATGTTCATTTCATGTTAAAAGGTTTCAAAAATTTAGAATTAGCTATATAAAAAAAAAAAAAAAAAAAACATCAAGATTATTTATATACTTTACTGTTAACTGTAATCTAATTTTTCATAGTGCCATTTATATGATCTTAAGAAAAACTCATCAACTTTGCAGGTTTTCAAAATTTGAATTATGAGCTTGTAATGCAATATGATTTAACTCTCTAAGATTTTCAACTTTCATAAAAATAACTAAAATAATAAAAAGGGAGGAGAAAGAAAATATATTTAAAGACTGGACCAAAAGTTTTATATTTCCATACAGAAATGGGTTATCGAGTAAGAATTAAAAAAAAATAAGGGGGCCAAGGGAAGAGTAGAAAATATAAAAGCAGTTTTAAAACCTTGATGAAATTTAGTAATGCTTTATTGACCCTACTTCAGTGGCTGTTCACCATTTTTGAGATTTAAAGAAGTCAGACTTTACCAACATGATCTTAAAGTTGGATACAGTAATAGTTTACAGTTTAGAGAGTAATACAATTTAGTAACACTAGTACAACATTTAAAGAATTTTCTAAGTTAAAATTGACTAATTATTCTCAGATTTGATTGCAGCAACACAGTAACGGAAGATTGGCTGAAAATAAAACCAAATGAATCTATGCAGAATTAATTTACTCGGTCACATTTTAACCAAATATATAAAAATAAGTTTTTCTTTGTTCTCTGCTCATGGTTATATATCCAAAATTTCTTTATACAGAATACAATAGGCATGGGAAGATGAAAAATACTAAATTAAAAGTTAATCATTATCTAAAAAAAATAAACACTGGCTAAAGAATTAATTACTTTAGAGAGCTGAATGAGAAAAATAAATACAGAAAACGAGGTGTGCTTAATTGAAAATGTTTTCTGGAGATATTTTATGCTAATGACAAACCTTAAAAAGAAAAGACCTTAATGTAATATGACAAAATTTCTTTATCACTTGTGAAAAAGAGATTAACTAGTTTAACAATTTAGTCTGAAATGACAATAACAATCCATTCAGAATTCACAGATCGAATTTATTCTATAAATTAATAATCAAGCAATTATAAACTTCAATTTTTAAAATAAAATTAAGCATTATTTACACTGTTAGCCTCATCCTTAATGCCATGTTTATGACATTTTAGCTGTTGTACACTTCAGCTTTCTTCAGGTGCTGGGAATTTTTAACCTGGAGTGTATGACGACCAAAACATCATAAACATGGCAATAAAGATGAGGACAACAGTTCAAACAGTGTAAATAATATTAATACTATCTCATCTCAAAAATATAGACAAATACAGAATTAAGCATATTTTAAGTATCTCTGAACTTGAATTTCAAATATAGAAAATAATTGATATAACTTATGATTTGAAATTCAGAGTTAAAAAAAATACTAAAGATTTCTGAATAAATTAAGCATAATGTAATGTGGACAAACTTCAAAGAGCATCACATCCTTTTGAGATGAAGAAATGGAAGATTTTAAAAACTAGTAATAGATTTACAAAAAATATATAACGGAAAGGATTTAAAATGATAAAAACACATTGTATAGATTAAAGATTATAGTTTAGGAAAATTTCAATATTTACCATTAATCTGGCTAATCTGCAAGATCTGCAACTGCATACAATTTTATGCATGCAGACACTGATAGTTTATTAGGATTAAATGGGCATTCAGACTATTGAAATAAATAAAAAGCCAAAGCTACCAAATGCTAACCTGACAATGTTATAAAATTGGAACTAATGCTATTTATGTAGGAAAAATATTTTTTAATGAGGAATTTCTGTAAAGGGAGGTGGGGGGAAAAAGTTAATTTCTACTGAAAGAGACATATTTCTGAGAAAATGTGCATAAAAAGTAACAACTTTATTTAGTAACAGCCCTTTACATTGATGGTCTCCTAGACTGTGTATTGGATGAACAATAGTATAAAAAAAAATTTAAAAATACTAAGTATTACGAACTCGTTTGGGTCAGTAACACATAAAAATACAATGAATTAAACTATAACACAAGATAATTTTATACAGAAAGGGAATTTATTATAACACAAAAAATATTCAGCTAACACACAGGAATAAGGTGACAGAACTATAATATACCGAACACTAGAACGGATTCAACTTTGTACTAGTTTCACACAATATTCATAAGAGGAAGATATTTGGAGGAAGTTTAGGCAGAATGGAAAAAGGTCATTCAACTCGGCTAAAGATATATATATATATAGATATATATATATATATATATATATATATATATATATATACACAGCTAGGGTTTGGTCAGAGTGATTAACAAAGCAATCTTTACTTTTCACAGCAGCACGTGGTGTATTCACTGGATGTTGAGGCAGGTCTTGTGTGGAGAATTTCAGCTGGTAGCCTGATGGAAAGTTCTTTAGCCAGAGAGAGAGAGGTCATGCCTGGCCGGTAGCTCAACAACTCTAGGGGTTTTCTATTATTTCTTTCCTTTTATATAGAAACAGGGACCTATATTCACTGGCACTCTTTCTCTGGTCTTTTCCTTCTTTTCCCAGTAACCATAGTTAACAGGCTATTTAAACTCTTTTTGGAAAGAGTAGAACCTGACCCAGTGACCTAATTCATACTACTCTCCTTTCTGGAGGGTAGAACCCTGACCAAATGACCAGTTACTACTACTGTTACTAAGGTGACTATTTTAGCCATGACCCAAGGCTTTTTGGGCGAAAAAACGCTTCTAACTTTCTCATTACACTAAGCTTACAATAAAACAATATTCAGATATAAATATATGGCCAAGAAGGAAAAAAAACTGAAAACTATTAAATAAGTCTTTGATATAAAAGATAACAAGTGCTAGAACCAAAGAAGTGGCTTACCCTTGAAATTATGTATTTGAGATTTAATTGAAGAAGTCAAATTATTTTGCTAATATTTTTAAGAACAAGTTAGTGTCATAAACATGGAAATTAACTACTACAATCACTTTGGTAAATAATGGTAACAAAAGCAGCTATTTTTGTATAGAAGTAATAGTAATAGCTGTCGTGTGCAACAGTAGGAAGTAAGAGGTAATATAACTTATTTTTAATCACAGCAATCATAAGAGGAAAAAAGCTCAAACATTTCTTCAAGGAGGTACAGCTCTTGTTCAAAATAAGATATCAAATTACTCAAAATAGTATAAACTAACATAAAACCAGACCACTGGAAGTGCAAGCTGGTATAGTGGTTATCAACACAGAAAATGAAACTGACAAAGTTTAAATATATTTGGGGAAAGACAGGAATGTAACTTCCACCAACCTGTCTCATTATCAGTCATCTTGACATACATGGTCTTGTCACTTGTACAAGAGAATTGTCGACATATAAAACCATGTAATTCAATAAAACTTATAAATAAACAGCAATTGTTTGCAGGAAAACATTAAGTAAAAGTGCTGTTTTATCAATATTTTTCTTAGAATAAATGAATATTTTAACATTGAAATCATACTGTCTACATTTGGTAATACTTACTACCCATATTTTTTCATATTCACTGCTGTTATGATTTTAACAGAGCTTTACGATCTATAACATAAATCCACTGTTATTCAATATAATAAATTCAAACATATGAGATTGTTCTGGCATTTTAGAACCAATAATCACTATTCAATAAATTAATTAAAAGAAGCTGCTTTACCAAATCCAAAAATGAAAATTTATTCTTACATAACACACAGTTGACCAAGTTCATTTGATAATGAAGTCATCTATGCAAAATATCTTTTGAAAACTGGCATGTTGATAGCTAACACAGAAAGCAGCATTTACAAACCTTTTTCATAAACCTGCATATTTCACAGGCAAGGCCTTATTTTTATCATGCTTTTATAATGTAAAAAAAAAACAAAAACAAAAAAAAAAACAAAAGAAATGACTTGTCTTAACATTTGGTATCGTATGAAAGTACATGTTGAATACAATGAAGATTATATAATTGACTAACATTCAATAGAAAAAAAAAACTGTGGGGGAACTTGAATTAACAGTGGGTAATTATAGTCTGGGATGGGAAAGAAAGCAAAAAGAGAATTAGATATTCTGATTATACAAACTAAGTACAATGCCATGAAACAAAAGTTTATTTCTGATTCATTGATTTGATGAGAAAAACCTTTATAGTTGCTAATTGGTTGAAAGCTTAGTGGCCTTGTAGAATAATATAAGCCAAACTGATTAGTCTACCTGTTTGTTACTTGTCATTCCAGACAGACTAAATACTGTTGCTTTTAGTACAATTAGACAAAATTATATTTGTTTGAACCTAATAGATCCCTGGTTTTCAGAATGATACAGTCAGATGAATAATCCCTGAAATTATTCTATTTTTGAATCTCAATCAATGAGTTAATGATTGCAATTTTAAGAGCTGATTCATACTCTGCTTAAATTACTTTTATTCACTGATTTGAATTTCAACTAAATCACTAACTAAAACCATATGCAAAAATAAGTAGGTTATATAGAAGACAAACCTTAAATGTTTAGGCAATTTTTTCTATTGCTACATTCTAATTATATCAACAGCAAACCAAAATACAGTATATTTAAATGAAAATATAAAGTTATTTAAAATAAAGAAACTCGGTTGATAGAGATTTTATATAGCATGCAAATTTATTTTTCTTTCTTGATTATCTTTTTAGATAATCTTACAATTAAAAATTGAAGAAGAAAGTCCATTAGAAATAAATGATTATTATAACAGGCCTAAGGAATATCATTGCTTAAGTAAAAAAGATAAATACAAATAGTTACTCACTAATGACAAAGGACAGGATGAAAAAATAAAAATTACAGCTTAAACAAAAAAAAAAAAAATACCAGATTAATGCAATGAACCTATTAATTGATGACTAATTTCATGTGCACATTACCTAAATAGGTGATTAGGTCGTTTTTATATTCATTTTTTTTATCTAACCAGAGAGAGAAGTTTATATATCCCTATGTCCTTTATATAAAAGGACATTTTCCATATGAACAGTTTCTTTCAGTATTGTTAACATCTTTCAACTTTGAATTTTTGCTCCTTTATAAGTCAAAATACTATTTTATTCTTGTACTGTAGTGTTGCCTGTCATATGATGAGGTCTTAATCTAAATATATTTTTGATTTTGAGAACCTAAGTTTTGTCTTTTTTTTTTTTGTCAGTTGTTCAAAAAGCTATTCAAATTTAACTTTCATCAAATATAGGTAAGGAAAGCTCAAGACTTATTTAACTTTTTGCACTAAAGTGATATAACATACAAGCAAATGTCTTTCACAATATTTCAAGCAATTTTTGTTTCCAAAATCCAGTTAAGTAAATCATTAAATTAGTTAATTTTAATTAAATCCTATATTTTTATAATAACTCATTAGTTTTTAGATTTATCTGTTGGTAGACAAAGCTAATTTAAAATAAAAATTGGTTAAAAAAATATTTTTTAAGTACATCAGTTATTTTTTTAACTAACTGTATGCTATCTTTTTGTACTTAACACTAAAATTGAAACTTGAGAATTTTTTTAGATTATTGTTATACATTTGGGAATTTTTATTTAAAAAAAACCTGATCATTGATGCTGTTATAAGGTCTTTGGTACCTACCTAGTTGAATTGAAATTAGCAATATATACAAACAGAAAATAAAATAGCATTCATCTAAGTCAAAATTGGCAGTGTCCTTTAGAGTTGCTAAGGTAGAGTAGATATTCTAGTAATAATTTTAAAGTTTTCAGATATCTTGTGATATAACACACATTTCATAGTACCATACATTTTGAAACTTTTGATGGCAATGAATAATGCAATAAGTTTCAACTTGGTGAAAGACTTCAGTGCAAGCAGATGTGATGTCTTGAAGATGAAAAAGCAAACTTTTACAAACAATGTGCTGGATTGCGAGTCTTCAAGAGACTGGATAAACATTTCAGAGAACTAGTGTGCATATTGGATGCGATACATTGATAATGCTTTGATATTGGCAATAATAAATAAGCATACACAGAGACTAGGTTCTGGATAGTCATATGATACAATGGCTTGCTAAGATCAATGTATAGCAAACAGATTATAGCAAATGTAATCCCAAGAATGTCAGCACAAACCATTGAAAATTACAATATTGCAAGACTACAGGTATACATGCATCTAGCAAACATCCATCACAACACTATTGGGCACATTTCCAGTGATGTTACAAGAGTGTCATTTGAAGGGGGGGGGGGGTCAAATAATTCACCATAGTAATGAAAGTAAGTTCTGCTTTTATGCAAGTGAAAATGGATTGCATGTGCAATAGAACACTGAACAGTGCCATGTACATATAAAACATGGTTCAACTCATTCTACTGCTATTCAGGCAACAGAAAGGTAATGTGATGTGATGTTCCAGCAGAATAATGCCTGCCTTTATAATTTTATAATATCTATGTTAATTTACATAGAAACCACTTCCCTAGCTGGCATGATCACCAAACCTGTCTCAAAACCTAATTCAATTAACCAAACTACAACATTAGCAGGTGCAAGAGGCATGAAATAATGTCATGCAGGATGGTATTTGTTATCTGTACAATCATATGCCTGCAAGTGTACAGGGTTGTGGTAATACCCAGAAAAGATATAAAGTGTATTGACATCAGGTTTGAGTACTACTGACAGACATTTTATTTTGAAACCTGTGCCTGTATTGATCAATGATTATTTGTTGTAATTTAACTATGACTTGGTATATTTAATAAGTAAATTGAAACACTCACTGCAATTTTATTTTCAGTCAGTGTATAAATAAAGCATTTTATACAGGCATTTGGGAGTTATGTATATGAACACAATAATCTACACTCTTAGATATGAACAAAAATAGTGTGAAATGTTTTGCACATTACAAATCAACAGGCACTAGCATTTAAGTTTATATATATCCTAAGTTTTAGATTAAGTGTATATATTCTCATTTGTTAATATTTGTAGTTATATCAGAATTTTAAGGAGTTCTATTTCTGAAAATATATTTTTTGATCATCAAAATAGGTCGAATAATTGTGTGGTACTTGTGGATATTTTACAAGTACCTGAATGCAACCCATGTTATTTTTCCAAAGCCATATTCATCAGAAATCTTAATCAGAGCAGAGAAGTTATTCAATTTGAACTTAAATAAAACATTGTTACTGGCTGAGGAGAAGACCTAATATCACAGAAAGACCTGTCAAAGGATTATAAAAATAGTCATTATTATTATTATTGGTCTCTAATTAATACATTAAAGAATTTTGGCTTCATGGTTCAGCCAAAAATAGCTGTATAATTTTGTTTTTTTTTCTTAGCCTAAATATTACTATGATTATTGTGCCAAGTAAAACAAAAAAAAAAACAAAAAAAAAAACATTATGGTTAGCCAAGTAGCTGTCAACCTTAATATTTATAAATAATGGAAAACTCATTTTGGACGTCGATACATTGTTTAATGACTGTCCCAGTGTTAACTATTTGTAAACATAATGTAGTGTATTTTTATTTCAAGTTCCTTTACAGGTTTCAATCTAAATGGAGTTTTTTTTTTTGTTTTTTTTTTACTCTGGAATAATTCCTCACTGAGCATTAAAACATCCAATCTCAAGAATACATTACAATAATATTTTCCCATAAAAAAGTTATTTTTCATTTACCTTAAGTATCAAAGGCAATTGTTTGCTTTTTTACTAGTAAGCTTTAAATCTTAAGAGCTTTAAGATTAGTGCAACTTATGATCCTTATGACTGCCAAATTTTTTTTAAAGAAAATATGAAGGAGGATGAGATTTTCCTCCCTTTACTATATAAACTTATTGAATACCAAAATCTAGATCAACTAACAATCACCCTAAAGCATTTAAATATACTCATATTTTTAAAGGCTTTTTAAAAATTTAAATAGAATACATAAAATATTACATAATAGTAATGTGGATTGCAAGAACCTTTAAGTGGTCACAAAAAGAAAAATCAGATATCTTCTGTTAATAAGACCAAATAATTTTATCAAAGGATTTCAAGTTCAATTTTTAAGTTTATAAAAATAGCAGTAACTTTAATTGAAAGGTAATTTAATTTGAACGTACATAAAATAGAAACATTAGTCCTAACAGGTGTTATTTATCTATTAACTGTTGAATTCAAAATATGAATAAGAGGGATGTTGAAAAAATACTTCAATTAACAAAGAAAAAAAAATCTGATGTTTGAACATATTTTGTGAA
This sequence comes from Ascarosepion bandense, assembly GCA_037127315.1. Taxonomy (NCBI): domain Eukaryota; kingdom Metazoa; phylum Mollusca; class Cephalopoda; order Sepiida; family Sepiidae; genus Ascarosepion; species Ascarosepion bandense. The sequence continues at coordinate 315,662 of JBBBDQ010028472.1, forward strand.
GTGCATTATTGAGTCAATGATTTTTCAGCATTTCTTATATAAATTATGAAAATAATGAGTATAGAGATCACTATATAGAGATTTTCATATAGTATATTATATAGATGCTATATTTTTAGTAGGAACTTGCTTTTTTTTAACTGAGAATTACTGAATTATTAAAGTAATTGATAAATGTGTTACACTCTTCTTGCATAAGTAACTGATTTCTTTATTTGATTGTGAATGAAAAGACATGTGAGTTTCAACTAGTGCTCTACAGTTACTTCAATAATCTAATTTATCAAAATATTGATATTTTTATAAAAGTATCATTCTAAAATTAACAATTTCTTAAATAGAGCAATTCTTTTACAGAACTATTTGTCATTCTCATCTTGTCTACTCAACTGTTAGGACAATTGTAGAAATAGTTATAATTCATATCTTTAAATAAAAAACTTGCGTTAATAACTTTAATATAAATTTTTATAACTTAAAAAATAAAAAAGTTATAGATTATTTACAGCAGTTATATTTGACAAGTTGCCACACAAGGGGGGGGAAGCAAAAGTTACATTCTAATTTTACAAGATTTAATATAAATAAACTTTCAAAGCATTTTGCAAGTTTATCACAAAAATGCAAGATATATATAATCCTATTTCCTATTAAAATGAGTAATTTACTCCTGATTATATTGATATTCTTGTATTTAAACTCCAGCAAAAATTGTTTTTCTTACTATTCAGGCTAGTATCAAATCAATTTCAAGTCATAAAGGAAACTGATGACAAATACTTCACATCTTGAAAGAAAAACTACTTAACCCTCAAAAGACTGAGCATAAAAACAGATTTACAAAAATCAAACTACTTGGTCATTTTTACCACTGCAGTTTTACAGCTGTCCACCAGATGACAGCATGGGTGAGTATCATATGTACTACAACAGGCATTTGCAGTCTTCAGGAGAATTTCATTTCAGTTTGGGGAAATCAACATCTGTTTATATTTAGTTTCTGAATTGGCATCTTAAATGATACCACAAGCACCTTAGGGTTAAACTCCTTTTCATATATAAGAGAAAAGAAAGAGATAAATCTAAATCACAAATATACTAGAAATAATATATAGAAATAAAACAGGCATTTTTATATAAAACCATAGACAAATAGTCAAGGTTACTCTAAAAATGTTGAGGAATGACTTGTGCATAAATTGAGTACATTAAACAGAACAAAAAAAATATCAAAGATAAAGGCAATCTAACAGTTAGCTATAAAGGTGGGGGGAATCAAAACATAGATAAAAAGAAGATTGTGAGGAATCAGAGCATTTAAACAAATTGAATGGGGAATGGCATACCAGAACAAGAAAAGCTTAAATATGTATAAAATAGAAATGCTAAAAAAGCTTAACAAGAGAGATCAGTGGTAGAGTGTGTTACTAAAAATTTACCATAATCTTTAATCTGATCAATTACATGCATTATTGGATTATTGGTATAATTCACTATTAACAGCTATGTTAGTCAACTGACTCCAACGGTACTCTAACAAACTCTCTCAGAACTCTGTATTTCTTTCATTTTTGGTCAATCACTAGTTTTTTTTTCATACATATTCTTTTTCTGGTACCCATACTTGTATGTTCAATAAATTCTTGGGGTTTGGTACATCAAAGATATACAGAACTTGCTTAGATTCTTCCTTTCTTGTGGTCTTTTCTTCATTAATTCTTTTCTTTAACTGATTCCATTGACTTTTGTGTTCCCATTTCTTTCCTTTTACATTCTGCTTCAACCTGTATTTTCAAATATACCTCAGAAAGATCCAGCTTAAAAAAAAAAAAAAAAGAAAAAAAAAAAAGATTTTCCACCATTTAATTTCACAAAATTTTCCTCTGGACTTGGTAGTGAGTACCTATATGATTCTAGACATTTGTTAAACCCAATAAAGAAATCAGTACAAACACAAATTTCAAATTTTTTCTATACATACACTGCTGGTGCTGCCCATTTTAAATGCTCAATTTTTTTTTTAATTACATCCATTTTCTCAAGCCTGTCCATTTCTTCATTGACTTGAACCAATGCTGCCAATGGTACACTACAGTTCAGTTTAAATACTGACATCAACCCTTTTTTCACTTTAAATTCTGCTTTAACCTTAAAACACACACTAACCCAACTTATCTGACAGACCATTCAGAAAACATTTTTTCAATTTTTCCTTTAAATTTTCACTTTTTTTAACTACCACTTGCCCGCTTTTTGGCAATAAATATTTATAGGTAAATCCCATAATGCAAATAATTCCATTCAGTCAGTACTGCATAAACTTGTAGTATTTTTAAGACATAAGCATTAGCTTTTACAGTCGTTACGAAATGAAATGTTGCAAGTCAATCAAGTTCTTTTCAATATAGGTTTTCCATTTGCTTTCCATGTGCCTTTGTTGATTGTGATATCACTACCAAAAATGTGGTCAGGGAAGGTGGAGTGTATTTTTGCATCATGAGAGGCAATTTTTGGGACAGATCTATTTTTAGGTGGCCTGGAAAAATAGGTTCCTTAACTTTCCTGGACCTGTACTTTAGGATTTCCTCCTAACTTTGATGTAGAATCAAAACAAGAAAATCTTCTCAGAGTGTGGTGTTAGGGCGTGGATGATATTTGGAATTTTCCCCCTGTAAATTTGGTCATATCTTCTAGAATAAGCAGAAGAGATAATTCTATCATCTGAATTGTATGTGAATTTAGCTATGGCATTTGCTACCATGTCAGGAGCAAAAGAAATAGGAGAAATTTTCCATTTTTTTTCTTAATTATTTTAATTAACACTACTTGGGTTAATAATTCTTCCATGTTTAAGAAAATGTTTTTTTTTTGTTTTTTTATGCACCGCAAAGGAAATAAATTACACCAATATGGTTCTAATTTCTTACTGTTACTGTCACTATTTGCACTGCAGTAAAAAAGGTATATTTTCCTAGTCTGTAGGAGTTTCAGTTCCTCACCTCCACTGTTATAACTTGCTATTAATGGTTATAATATGTCTCAACCGGCTCCAATGGTACTCTGATCAACACTATGAGAAATCTCTTGGAACTATGATGCTGTCTGAGTTCTATATTTAAGGTGTCAGGCCTAGTTTGTGTTACCAAGGGCATCTTATTCCACAATTATCAAGTTCAATGCAGAGAATTTGATTGCTTTGTGGGTCATTTAATGCCAACAAAATTTTGAAATAGAAATTTTTGGTAAAAAAGTGTGCATGTTTACATATATATATGAAACATTTTTCAATTACTCATTTTTTAGAACAATCCAACTTTTTTTTTTTTTTAAGGAAATTTGCAATCTTGGGTGGTTTTATTTTTGTAAAAGGTTTTCTTAAATTACTCACTTGGTAATATTTTGTTTGCACTAGATCAAAATCTGCACACTAAATTTCTCTTGGCATGTAGTGCATATTGGGGATTCTGTGCTCTCTAGTAACTAAAGGTGGGTAATGTAGGTGTGGCCTATATGCAGGCGAATCATCACAACTTCGTCTCTTCTATTTTTGTATTCCAAGTTCCATTCTCCAATAATGGGTTTAATGTTTTGGAGTTTGTTATTAATGAATGTATCCCATTTATGTTGCTATTTTTTTAATGATAATTTTCTTTACAGCCATCTTATCATCAGAGTATGGAACCTTTGTGTTTGTTATTGCATCCTTCAAGGCCTTTTTTTTTTTTAACCTCTGAATCCACCCTGTCATTTCTCGGTATCCCAAGATGGCTTGGGATGCAACAAAAGATTATTTCTTTATTTTTAGACAAGTGATAGATTCTGTTTAGTACTTGTGTGGTTAAAGGGTCACTAACACTTATTTTTTAATGCAGTAACTGCAAATAAAGAGTTTGAGAAAATTATAAATTTATTGTGGGTCATTGTGATTATTACGTCAAGTGCTAAATAGTAATTATTTCAGCATTATATATTGAAGGTAAGTTTGTAATTCTTTTCTATTGCTTATTTGGTTTTAGTATGGCAGCACATACTACTCCATTTTCAATTTTTGCTCCATCTGTGTGTGTGTGTGTGTATATATATATATATATATGAAAGATGGTCTGAGTGGTTATTTTTAATATTCAGTATTTCAGACTGGTATACAATAGGGTTTGTTTTGAATTTTGAATATCTTGTAAGATCTAAGATTATTTTTAGGTTTGTTTATGATCCAAGGGAGTGTAGATGAAATAATTGATTTATGAATTTGTGCTGTATCTATCGGATTTTCTTCTATGATGTTTTTAATGTGCAAACTGAAAGGTTTGATGGATTTTTTTTTTCTGCTGGAAAAGTTCTGCGTATTGTGGTTGGAAAGTATTACTGTAAGCTGGATTTAGAGGGCATGATGATAGTTTTAGGTAGTATTGGAGAGCAAGTTTTTCACATCTTAGTTGAAGAGATGGTTCATTTGCTTCCATGTATAAGCTTTCAACAGGAGAGGTGCTATATGCTCCAAGGACTAGTCTAAGTCCTTGATGGTGTATAGTATCAAGTTCTTTCAAATGTTTTTTTTCTGGCTGCTCCATATATAAAGCAGGTGTAATCAAGTTTTGATCTGATTATAGAGCGATATAATGTTTCTTTGCCTCCTCCCCAATCAGTGTGTGTTATGGTTCTAAATAATTGTATAGCTTTATCACATTTGGATCTCAAGTATTTAATATGGGGAATAAAGGAGAGTTTGTGATCAAAAATGACTCCTACGTAATTGTATTGTTCTACAACTGAAATTTCAATGTCAGCAATTTTTAGTACTGGGTCAAGGTGGAGTTTATGTTGGTTGCAGAAGTGGACATTTCTTTTTTTCTGTTGAAAACGTTAATCCATTCTCTGTGGTCTATTTGTTGAGCTTATCGAAGCATATCTGGAGTTGTCTTCCTACATGGTTCATATTTCTTGCTCTAAAATATCAGGAAGTCATCCACATACAAAGCACAGTTTGTTCTGCTATTTGTTTTTTTTACAATATTTATTTTGACATTAAACAGCGTAACGGACAATACCCTACCTTGAGGTACATCCATTTCTTGTTCTTTTTCTTCAGAGAAAATATCTCCTTTTTTAACTCTGAATCTTCTTGCAGGAAATTTCTGATAAATATTGGCCTTCAACCTTCTAGCCCAAGTTTTTTTAAGGTCTTTATTATGCCATACTTCCATATTGTGTCATATGCCTTTTCAAGATTAATGAAAACTGCCACTAGATGCTCTTTTTTAATAAAAGCCTCTGATAAATGTTTCTAAGCAGACCAGATGATCCAGTTTTGACTTCTAAAACCAGATTGATATTCAGTTATTAATTTATTACTTTATAGATACCAGATCAATCTGGCATTTATCAATCTCTCTACTGTTTCGCAGACAACTGCTAAGTGTAATGGGTCTGTAGTTTCTTTTGCATTTGTATTGTCTCTCATAGGTTTAGGTATTGGTATAACTGTAGCTTGCTTCCGTATTTTAGGGATGTCACTGCTCATCCATATACTATTGTATATTTGTAGGAGGTAATTCCTAAATGGTTTGGGTCATTCTTTTAGAAATTGATAGTGAATTTTGTCTGGTCCAACTGTTGTATTGCAGGCCTTAAGGGATTCCATCAGTTCTGTAGCAGAGAAAAGTTGGTTGTAGCTTTCAGTATTTTTGTTTTGGAATTTGATTTTTACTTTTTCTGCTTTTGTTTCAATGGTTTAAAAATTTTTGCTTTAGTTTTCTGTGGATGGATTTTGTGAGAAAGTTTTGGCAAGATGATTTGCTATATCTTTCTCGTTGGTAATCTTTTGGTTATTATGGGTAAGATGTTTGGTAGGGATATTGCTATTTTTGCCAGTTATTTTCTGAATCATTTGCCATACTTTTTTTGGTTTTGTGTTATTTATTTTGGCAATGTAATTTTTCCATGTATTTCTTTTGAATTCTTTGATGATTTTTTTAGGGCTTTGGCTCTGCTATTTTTTTTTATAGGTGTTTAAATTTTTTTGTGTTGGTTTATTTTAAATTTCTTTAGTGTCACTCTGCATAATCTGACAGCTTTTTTGCATTCCTCATTGAACCGTGGTCTATTGCATTTTGAAAAGGTGGAGCTTTTTGGTATATGTTTTTCAGCTATTTTTAACAGTGTGTTGGTAAAATATAGGTTGTCTTCTTCCTTGTTTTTATTGGCTTCTGTGGTTAGTTTGACGATGCATGAAGTTTTAAATCTATCCTAATTAGCCTTTTCTAAATTCCAGCTCAGAGTTTTTTTGTTTTTTTTTTGTTTGTTTGTTGGTGTTATTTTCTAGTAGAATCGGAAAGTGGTCACTTCCACATGTGTCATGTACTTTCAAGTTATAATCCAGGAACAGATTAGGGTCGCATATTGTTAAATCTATTGCTGAATATTGTGCCTGTTGCTGAGTGTAGGTATGATTCGTTGTTATATATACATAACTTATGTTTAATACCAATTCCATTATTTTACTTTTTTTGTCCATTTTCTTGCTTCCCCAGATCTCATTATGAATGTTGAAGTCCCCCATCATAATAAACGGTCTTGGTAGATGTGATATTAAATTGTTTAGCTCCGATTCTTTGAGTTCTTCACTTGGAGGAGTATATAATGAACACACTGTTATTGTTTTGTGGATGGTTGCTGATATAGCAACTGCTTACATATGGTATTTAATGTGATTTCACTGTGCAGGATATTATTGTTAAGGAGTACTGATGATCTGCAACAAGGTTTATTAGCATGCGGCTTAATATAGTTGTATGATTGATAGCTTTTGATGTTGATGGTATTGCTTTTTTTTTTTTTAGGGGCAGTATCTTCTTATAAGAAGCAAAAATTCATTGTGATTGACTCTTGCTCCTCTGATATTCTATTGGATGATTTTACAGTTCATATAATTTTAATTTTTGGGGTCTCTGTGTTTTTTGGTTTGTTTGTTTTTTTTTTCAGATTTAAGTTTTTACCTTTGTGAGTAAAGGCTTCTCAACCTCCATTTTTTCCAATAGATTATGCCTGTTCTTAAGCTCCACTGGAGCCACTGGGTTCTTTGACTGGTCCGAGGTTTTCTCTGTAGATGTATTCCTGTTTGGGGAGGTCTTTGTCACCCTTTTTTCCATTGTTCACCTTGCATATTGGTGGACAGATGGAAGATCTTTGGTGTTTTGGTTTAGAGGTAGTCTTTGCAGAAGAACTTGGTATGTTTTTATCTTTCATTTCACCGTCCGTTTCCGGTTCTTGTGATTCCTTATGAGCTCTATAAGTCTTTCTTAGGTGTTCTTGAAAATTTGGCCACTTATTTGTAATCAAATGCAGTAATTTGTTTATGGTATTTGTTTTCTTGAGGTTTTATTTTATTTTATTTTTTTTTTCATTCATATGTTTTTTTCTGCTACATAGGCATATGACTGTGCTTCCATATAGAAGTCGGCAATTCTTCTAGCCTCTGGAAAGGACATTTCTTTTGTGTTTAATTTGCACCATTTTTTTCTTTCCTATGAACTTCAGTCTCTAGAAAACACAGGGTGGTTCTCATAGCAATTAACGCACCTCTTTTCTCTTTGGCATTCCTCTTCCGTATGGGCTGGGTAGACCTGTTGTCCTCAGCATATATCTTTGTGGTGTCCAAATCTCTGGCACTTAGAACACCACAAGGGAGCTGGTACATAAGAGTTCCACTCTTTCGACCATGAAACCATTTTTAACTTCCCTTGGGATAGTGGGTGAGTCAAACACGAGTATATAGGTGTTGGCCAATACACTTTCACCCTTCCTCTTAATACTAGTTCTTTTGTAATCAGTGACATCAGGTCTTCGACGTGTCGTTTTTATTTCTTTTTCTAAGCTTAATTCTTGACTTCTTATGACTCCCTTACAACCTCTCATGAAGGTACGCATGACAATTATATTTATGGAACTTTACCATTTTTAGTAGATTCTCGGCATGTTCTTTCTCACTTACTTCTACCAACAGATTCCCATTTCTAGCTTTTTTTTTTTTTTTTTTTTTTTTTTTTTTTTTAGAAATAATTTCAGATTCACCCTCCTAGTTATTATCCTTTCAATGAGAAAGGGTGATAATTTACTTAGAGGTGTATCTTCTATTGATTCTATGACTATAAATTTTGAGAATTCGTTATTTTCTGTGTCAAGAATCTGGTTCTGAGAGGTTGTTTTTTTTTGTTTTTAGAAAAGCCATACTTAAGGTTTAGTTATTCATTGGTCCTATGCTACCTCACCCATCACGGAGTCCAACTTTAGTTGGGAACTAACCAGGGAGAAAACCAAGTCACCTTAGTTGAAATGAGGAATCCATTACCAGTATACTCGAGCCAGTGAGTAAAACTGAGCCCCTATCAATTTCAGGTTTCAGTAACCAATATCAAAGTACTGTGTAACATATTAGTGGTCAAAATCTCAACTGACTGAGCTGCCGCCTTCTAGCACCTATAAGAGGATTGGGTATTTGCCATAAATGCAGACTGAATAATATGGTCGGGCCTAAATATATAGATGCTAGGGCTTGTCACGACCAGCCAATTGATCGGATCGGGCCTATTTGACCACCCATCAGACCAAGTAAAGGCCAAAGTGGTGTGTTGCTAGTCATTGACCACTGTTGCTGGATCAATAACTGCTCAACCACCAGGATTTTGTCCTAGTGCCTTACGGGTTACCACCCACGGCCAACAGGTGGCCTCGTTGTGAGGGCGTCTTACCCCTCTGTAGAGATGCAGCCGTCACATTCTACAGCCCCAGCCAACAGGGTGGCAATGCAGAGAAGGAAAATGGATTTTAACTGAATGAAAGTATTTAATTGTCAGTTCTATGATATAAAAATTCACAATATATAATTTACTTGAAGAAATTAATAGATTAGAATGACCTAAATCAATGTTTATCATTTTGATAAATTAAAAATCTAGCTAATGCCATCAGCTATAGGTTTCAATTTTTTCCCTAATTAAGGTCACAATGCCTAATTTTTCATAAATGACCTCTGAATGAGCCAGCTTCAGTCTCACTCCAAATTTAGTTACTATATATATTTGAACTTATTTCAATGAAAATGAGTGACTTCAATTACAAAAATGGAAACCATATCCAAGAAAGTACTGATTGCCATAGTACACTAAGACAGTGGTTCCTGAATAGCGCAGCATGCTTTATAGGTGTGGCGGAAGAGAGTAGCAGGTTAGGTGGAATAATTGAAAGGAAGATTTAGAAACAGTTTAAAAAATTCATATGCCAAAAAATAAATATTTCAAAATTTTAAATATTACGAATTAGTTGTAATTGCATGTATGAGTTCCAGTATAGTTACAAATAATTATTGACCAATTTTATCATTATGATATTTTTGTATCATGTCAAGTATTAAAAATAAAGTAACTAGGGTCTGTAAATTGGAAGAGAAAGTTATCAATGATAATGTTCTGAATGCTTGAATCCGCAGTTATCTCCCTTTAACCATCTGTTTTTTTTTTTTGTTTTTTTTTTAAATCTTTAAATGTACATGTTATGTAAAATTTGATGAGGTTCAAGCAAATTTTACTTCCAAAAATGTGGCCCAGAGAAAAAAAAAAAAAATGGGAACCACTGCTTTAAGACCTAATAAACTTAGGCATCTAACCTTTTTCTAATTTATCAAAATTCCTGTCAGTACCAATAAATCACTTGCAATAACTTTATACACAAAATAAATATACAGCTTATATATGAGATAAAGAGAGACCTCAACCAAGCTCACTTCCAAAAATTATTACTGCAATGACCAAACATCAGAATATAGATTTGAAATATTGCAAGCTGAGAAATGCAAAATTTTGTATCTTTTCTCTCATATCAGACAAAATGAAAAGATAAAAACAATTTGTTTACTAAAAGGTAATTACAGAGATTGTCAGAAGTGTAAAATGTGTTCAATGATTTTCAACATTAACTTTCCAATAAAATTTGTTTAATTTAATCCAATTGTTTCTATCAAATCATGAAATGACGGTGATTTTGAAGAGGCAAGCTTTCAGATCCTTTCACACAAATACAGGTGTCCATCAAGGCTCTATCCTAGGTCCTATGTTCTTTCTGTTCTTCATCAATGATCTTCCTGATGTCATCAGTTCCCAAGTAGGCATCTATACAGATAATGCCACCATTTACTCCCATCTAAATAAAGAAATCTGCCAAGACTGACAAAAGTAAACCTGGCTGCTGCTCTTGAAATGAACCTGCAATAAGTGGTTAACTAGGGCAGGAAATGGCTTATAAATTTTTAATGGCTCCAAAACAAAACTGCTTTCCTTTAATCACTATAGAGAAACTTTTCTACCAGTTATCAGCATGGCCAATGCAAGTCTCCTTGAGAGCAACACATTTCACCTCCTTGGCCTCACTTTTTCAACCAACCTGAAGTGAAACAAAGATATATCTATAGCTGCATCTACTGCTAGGAAGATTGGGTCTTGCTGTAGCCAGAAAATTTTTCTCATCAGAGTCCAATTTGAACATTTATAAATTTACCATTCATTCATGCATTGAACACTGTTGCTATTCATTTTGAAATTCTTAAAATCAAAAGATGAATCTGCAGTGTAATTGGCCCTGACTTGGCATCTAGACTTCAGTTACTTTCTCACAGATGTGACATGGCTTTGCCTGTGGAACTACCTTTGGTTTACTTGCTTCCCTAATAGCTACAATCTTCAAATATTTAAATGAAACATCAATTGCCTTCTTCTATCTTATTCATCTTTCATTACTTTCCTGACTGATGTAATGAATATCTGCATGGAATGGGAAATTGGTAGAGCCAAGTTTGAATTCCATCATTTCTCACTCTAGCTATGGGTTAAATAGCAGGACAGATTGAGTTTTATAGCCTTGGTTAGCAAGGCATTTACCACAGAAAGAAATGGCAACCTACTGCAGGAAAATCTTCTACCTAGTCAGTCATGGATTGAAAGAGACATGATCATCTAAGCGTGTTTTACATATGGCACTTAAATGACTGGCATATAGGCTCCATCCTTTTTACTGTTGGAATAGTGAAAATAACAACCCACTTCTACTCCAACAGTTTCTTTTCTCTTACTGTTTACTTGCTTTTCTGAGAGCTACCATCTCCAACAGTTTAAATACAATGTCACTTATCATCTATCTTAAATCATATTCATCTTTTTTTCCTTTCTTCAATACATTCTGTACCCAGTCTTATCTGTCACTGTAACCCCTGCACTCTAGTAGTGTTCTCATCTTGAGGTGACACATTAAGTTAAAAACATTCCTATATATTGAAAATTTGATTTTATATTTTATCTTATATAGAAAATTATTAAAAATCTAACCAGCACAGTATATGGATTCTGTGTGCCTCCTAAAGAAAAGGAACCTCTTTAAGCAATGGAAAATTGAATATATTCATCTGTGGCCAAATGCAAAAAATTTGCAATAAGTCTTTGCATTAAAGTCTCCATTACTGCATAGATTTTCAAAAATAGGAAATTATTTTAATGATTTGGTCACAATGTAGAACATGTTAAATATCTCAAGCTATTTTTTAAAAAACTTTACTGGTTGCATACTTTACCTAACACTAATTTTAGCAGGCACTCTCTGAATGTCCTCAGAAAAAAATGTTGGCATAATTTTTGAGTTCAAATAAATACCAAAAAGAAAAATGTTCTTATTTGTGTATATTGATAGATTATTACTAGTTTAAAGTTTTGCCTTGATAGTTGAAAGTGATAGCATTGAATAAATATATTCTCCAATTGGTTTAAAATATTAGTTACCTACTTTTAAAGTGTCATTTTAAACTGATTATGTTGATTAAAAAGTTTGAGTGTTAATCTGCATAAACCTGTTAGATTTGCAAATATTAAAATGGCTAAGGTCTAAGAATAAAACCCTTTTTCTTCACTCATTTGATTTTTTTACTTATAATTTGTGAATTACTTTTTTTTAAAAATACATCTAGTGTTTAGAATCAAATACAAAATAACTAAGATGGAAAATAAACATTTCTGATAGATTAGAGTATTACCAAAAGTATAAGGTTTTTCTGGATCAATTATTTGTAAAACCAACAAGAATAGATACTCACGCAACACAATAAGGCTTTTTGTCGTATCCTTTGTAATTCTTCATGTTTAAAGTCATTCCACAATTTTCGCATTTGAAACAACTCTTGTGCCATACCTAGAAAAGAAATTGTTTAATATCAAATTGAGTGCTTTAAGTCATGCCATATAACAGATTATTGTTAACAAAAAACAATTTGCCTTCTAATATCATTTCCAAAAAGCACCAAAAATATTGAAATTAAAATAATAAAAAACTACTTATACATAAGGTAGCATAACTTTATTCAAACAGGTTTCATTGAATAATATAGACATATTGTGTCTTAATATATTGATCCTTTTCAGTTCTCTAATCAGTTATTTAGTGTTAAGATGAAATTAATCAAGAAAGTTGCCACATTATAAAAACATTTTACACTTCATTTGTTGAATAAAAGTTCTATTAGACAACATCTAAAAACACATTCCTGTTCACCTTCACAATACAGGAAAATACTTGTTGACAATACCAATATACTACACCATGAAAATTCTTGAGTGCTTCTAGATCAAAATCAACCAACACTCAAAATTTATTACAAGTGTAGCAGCAAAGCATTGAAGTGCATATAAACATTTAATGCCATTTTGCATTTCTGCCAATTTCTGGTCAGCTCCCTTAAACACTTGTTTTACAAAAAAAAAAAATCCATAACTGAAACAAATAAATTAAAATTTTAAAATACCTATAGAAATGTATTTGTGTTAAAAAAAAAACAAAAAAACACCATCACAACAGAATTCAGATTTTATCAGTTACAATAAGTTTGTCTTCATAATTTACCTCTGAGAATAATCAGAGAAAAAAAATTCAAAGTACTTGGGTAAAAAAAAAAACAAAAAAAAACTGGCACCTTCCTTGATGAATTTCATCTTATCAATAAACTTATTAAAGAACTGGAAAGGATCAGTATAAAAATATATCTACATTATTCAATCATATATATATTTCCCTGACGATCTGTAGTGTGAAACTGTGGTAGGTTTTGGCTCACTTTAGATTTTTCATGTGTTTTTGCTCTACTATTGTATTTTAGTACTTTCGTATTGAGCACTTTTTCTTGTGTTTGGTTCCGTTTGGGTTTTTTTTTTTCTTTACTGCGGAATTTTGAATGTTCTTGTTCCGCTGGTTTCTTTTTTTTCTCCCCATTTATCCAACAACTTAGTACGCCGGATTGAAACGGATTTAGGTTTTGTTTGTTAATGGTTTTTTTCAAAGGTTTATATTGGCATAAATTTACAGAGTGCATTCATACAGAGTCTAAGTAGTTATTATATATATATATATATATATATATATATATATATATATATATATATATATATATGTCAGTAAGTCAAGTGCCATGTGCAATCATGACTTGAAAGTCACATGAAAGATTTTCCCGCATTAGGTTGCCATTACTTTCTGCAGAGAACTGATTGTCAACCAAGGTTATAAAATCCAATCTGTCCTATTTAATGCATAGCTGAGGGAGAAGCGATAGGTTTATACCTTTCCCAAGGGTATTTGGGTATTTGTGCATAAGTGAATGCAATGAATTCAACTTTAGTTCGAACTCAGTTCTCAGATTTCTCATTCCAAGTCAATATCCACTGCACCACCATGCACATCCATATATAAAATTCCTAAAAACGTTATGCTATATTTGTAAAATGTAGCTAACCTTTCTGTATAATCTTTAGCATTATCAAAAGCAAAATAATAAGCAACCAAACAAATCATTTTGTTGCATCTTATCTAATTCATTCACAGAATTAGTTACATTTTTTTTTATCTTTCAGTTTAATCTCCTTTGAAGGGAAAACCCAACCCAGCCTACGATTTCCAGCTGAGTAAGCAAAGCAAAATGTCAACACCAAACCACAAAAACCTATAAATGATTCAAAAGTTATAGTAAAATTTATGTAAAAAAAAATGTAAAATAAATTAAAATAAAAGCTTACACTATCAGTGATGTTCTCAAGATGACCATTACATAAAAATATTAACACACAAAGATTTTAATACTTTGATTTAGTAAGGCCTTATTACAAATTGAAGGTTTTAAAAGTAAGCTTAATCTGCTTTGTCACTCAAATTCACAACTCGCCCAGAAAACATTGATCTGTTTGAAACAAAAAGTGCACTAACTGAATACTATATCAACAGTACATGTAGATTTTTCCTTCTTGACAGCTTTGTTTGCTTTGGCATTTTTCAGATATAAAGTGTATTGCTACTATTCTGAAAGTGAACTTTTTAACTTTCTAATAATCTCCTTTCATTTTTGCTGAAGAGTGATTTTGAGTTGTACAGGCACAACTTTACAATTTATTTGTAATAATTAGTGTGAAAAGAATCTTACTTTTGTTAATCACTTAGTTAAATAAACAATGATTTGAAGGATCATCCAAACAAAAGGATATACCATTCAAAGAAAGAAAAAGAAAAGAAAAAGAAAAGGTAAACAAGTGCCTGTGTGTGTAAGAGTGCATTAGATATAAAGTAATTGTAGGAAAATCTTTATTCATGTAACTCCAAAAAGTTGTTGCAAAATTAAATGCTTATAACTTAACATTTGGTTTGCTTTTTGCAGATCATTTGAAGAAAATTTAAACCTTATGATGTACCCTGCTAGTGTGGCCTTGTACCAGACAAAGCTGTGTTTAGCAAATATCCACCTCTTACTTGAACAGACATATGCACTGCATTAAAAAAAAAAAAAAAAAAAAAAAAAAAACTTTTGGGAAGGTAATGTTTAAGGCTAAATGTTGCAGTAATTCTCAGATTATTACTTTAAGTCAGTCAGTTAAGTGCCATACGTGATAAACGCTTGGGTGATCATGTCTCTTTTGAGACATGACTGACTGGGCAGAAGATTATCCCACAGTAGGTTGCCATTGCTTTCTGCAGTAGACTGGTTGCCGACCAAGGCTATAGAACCCAATCTGTCCTGCTATTTAACCCATAACTGGAAGGAAGAGACGGATTAATAGCTTTCCCAAGGGTATTTGCGCATTAAGTGAATAGCTGGGATTTAGCTGAAATTTGAACTCGGCTCCCCGGTTTCTCGTTCCAAGCCAATATCCACTGTACCACAACGCACATAAGCAGATATAAAACAGACTTGTCCTTTCCTTTACAACCTCCAAGCAGATTCTACATTTTCTCAAACGAAGGTTATTTAATAAAATAGAACCTAAAAATGTACCCCAGAACAAGTTCTGTATATTAAAATAATGAAATCCCATTCTTTTAGTGAGAACTAAAAACTCGTAAGATCCTCTTTCAAGAGATCCAATTCCTGCCAAACTCCCTAAACTAACATATTTGAGGTCACCAACTTTTCTGACCCACAAAACATAGCTGTCAGCCATTAACACTACTCCACTGTAATTTTTAACCTATTTGAGTCTAACCTTCCTACACAAGTTAATCTCATTCTTCACCATTTGTACACCCAATAAAAATACAGCCTATTTTACACAAAGGTGAAATTATGTAAAAAAAAAAAAAAAAAAAAAAAAGCAGTAAAAATATGTTGTATCAAAAGCTAGAATTTATTAATAAGCATAGAGGAATAAACAAGTTGATGTCAAAGAGGAATTCTGACATTTTTATCCTCAATCCTTTTAACAGATGGAGTTAGAAGTCACAGAAAAGAGAGAGGAAAAAAACAAAAAAAAAAAAACATTTTAGTTAATAGAAATAACAGGTTCTTGATTTAGCACAAGCAAGTGAGGAGTTTTATAGAAGAATACAGGAGTGTTTACTATCACCAATAGAAATATACAGGAATATATAAGTAAATAAAATTCAATATTTCGAAGGAATCAATTTCTTGCATTCTATACAAGCCAATCAGTCAGTTAAGTGCCATATGTGATACATGTTTAGGTGATCATGTCTCGAAAGAGACATAAGTGGGAAGAAGTTATCCCGCAGTAGGTTGCCATTACTTTCTGCAGTAGACTGGTTAACAGCCAAGGCTATAAAACCCAATCTGTCCTGTTATTTAACCCATACCTGGAGGGAAGAGCCAAATACCTTTCCCAAGGGTATTTGTGCATAAGTGAATGCAAGGAATTCAACTAAAATTTGAACTCTGCTCCCTGATTTCTCATTCCAAGTCGATATCCACTTCACCACAATGCATATCTTATATAAGACAATATAACATTGAAAAAGTGAGTAAAAATACCTGCATCTATGTAAAAATGATTCTTAATTATTTTGTAAAAATGAAAATTAGAATAAGTTTTGCAAAGGGGCATGTTTGCGTGTGCACACACATTTATGCATGTTGAAGGTCTCACTCTATATTCCTCCAATTCAGTCTTTCTTTTAGTTCATTATCCTCCCCTTCTTAAGGTAATGGAGTCCAAGGAAGAGGAGATAAGCATGAAAGAAGCTAGAGAATGAAATGACTGAAACATTGTCTGAGGCATCATTAGATATTTCTTTCTCAAAATCTCTCCAAAACTGAAGCTAAATAATTATATTATTAACCAGAACAAGTTCACTAAATAAGATTATTGCCTTAAAAGCCAGAAAACAGAGGTTCAATTAGTTAACAAAACTTAAGGAAAAGAAATTGTATATGCAAGATTTTTTAGGTACCTCCACAAATTCACTGAAAAACAGCATAGTATTAAAAACAGTTTTATCGGCAAAATGTTCATGTTATTTATTAATCAAAGCATTTTTTTAATTATTTAAAATTTTTTTATTTTAACGTTCAAAATTTTGGTATAAAATCTTGGATGTTTATTTTTCTTTTCTTTATCTTATGTATCTTCAGTGTCGGATTAACCTGCAACTGCTACATTAAATTACATTTAAAATGACAATATTAGATCTTCCAATTCCTACTTCATTGGAGAAGGTAGCAAAAAAGTGATTTCTGAATGCATTTGAAAATATTATATTCAAGAATATTGCTTCTGAGAAACACGTTTTGTAAAATTTCTATATTATCAAACTATTTACAGAAGGGTAATAAAAAAATTAAAAAAAGATTACAGATGGATCATCTATAGTGTTGACCATTTTTGGTCAGCCTCCAGTAAAAGGTTTATTTTGTTTAGTATGAAACCTGAACATAAAACTGCATAGAGTTTTTATACAAATATCTAATTGTAGTCACAATCAACCAATAGCAAGAGAAATCCAGCTAAAGAAAAAAAAAACATACAGAAAAATATAAAACCATCCCAGTATTAAATTAACATTCCCCACCCCACCAGACTGGTCATTTGGCAGCAGAAATGCCAAAATAAAAACAATTTGCTATCATGATGTTGAAATCTAAACTGCATATTTACTGGTGTTAGTCGAGATCAGATTCTTGCTAACAGAAACATCTCCAAGACCTGCAATGTCAGAAAAACTAATACCAAAAGCAAATTTTCAGACAAAACTATCATGTAATAACTACAGAAACATTCTGAAAGTCATCATGTGAAATAAATTCCTCACATTTTTTTTCACACCTACACTTCATATGATAGAAACAATATCTTGCAGTTAAATTAGTATCAATTTCATCATATACTTAAATATTTCTAGGTGTTAATTTCTAAAATGTTTTCAGATACTTTAAAAAAATTTAAACAATTTTCAAAATATGTACCTTTTCTTATAAAACTATTTTTTTAACTGATTTCTACAAAATTAATCACAACCGATTGTTTGATTAAACTGATTTTTATACAGTATAAATATATATAAGTATATATTTATTTACAGAGCATACAAATTATATAAACCTTCTTTTGCAAATTTTTCTTCAATGGGGTTTTTAACCAAATATTAAATCATTAACTGAAGGAATGAAAATCCAGATCAATCTTTTAAAAAATATCTTTGTTCTCTTTCAAGAAAAATATTAAAATCATGTTTAGCAAAATATCTACTTAAATGCTATAGACAATCCAGATGAAAAGCAACAATATCTGAAGTCATTTGTCAAAAGTCAAGGCCAAATTCAAAACAGGTACAAAAGGCAGAATAAACTAATTAACAAGTTACAAGAAACAAAAGAACTCGTATAAAAAATAAAGGTAACTAATTTCTAAAGATCTCTGTCCGAAGTAATAAGATAGTTTAATCTCTCCGCTCTCTGTCAAGCTCTATCATATATATATATATATATATATAACAACCATACCAAATTTAAGAGCAGATTAAAAAAATAAAATACAAATAAAAACAAAGATAAGTGATAATACTGAAATAATACTTCATAGCTCAAAGTTGATTAAGATTAATAAAAAAGAGCAGGTGAAAAATATCAAAGTGATGATCCACTTTCAAAATCTAGTTGTTGTAAACAATGAGAAAGTTAATTAAAATACAATGAGGAACACCCAATGAAAACATGGATATTAAAAAAAAAGTTTCAGGTTAAAAATAGACATGTTCGTTATATAAAAAATAAAAAAGAACATCTGTTAAAGTTAAATGTAAGTATATTTTTGACCATTTAAGAACTAGCAAGTCTAAACTGTAAAACAAATTTTTAGTCATTAATATTAACAATATCAGTACATTTCAACAAGACAGAGATAATAGTAACACACTCAATAAATCCTGGGCCTAATTAATAAACCACTTTTAGGAAAAATCCAATTTTATTCATCAACATAGCCTTCTTCTAGGGTGATACACTGATTCCAACACTTCTCTAACAATTTGGTACCTTTTTTGTAGAAGGATTTTTTCTTTGGCCGCAAAAGACGCTTCGTTTCAGATATCACTTCTTCATTGGAGCCAAATCTCTGTCACTACAACATTCTTTGGACGGCTTTCACCTGCTGATGTCTACTCGGCTGATTGCCGATTTGACTTTGGAGTGAAGTGGTGGATCCATATTTCATCAATTGTCACATATTTATGCAAAAACTCCTTGTTGCATTGAAACAGTAGCAAACAATGCTGTGAATCGTCAACACATTGTTTTTGATAGACTGCAAGCAAACGTGGCACCCACTTTGAACACAGCTCCCTCATTGACAAATAAATAATACTAGTAAGGAGGTTGTAAAGAACAGTTTTGCTATTAAAGAAATCCTTTAGGTTCATTTAGCTAAATGTTATGATTACGACAGAGTTGGTGTCACTGGAGTTTGCCTAATTTCTCTTAGAAATAAAAGATGTAGTTATATTAGGATATAACTTAATTCTTCCAGTGTCACTAAATCACTGCTGATGATCTCTGTTCATTGATAAAGGGGTAAAAACACCAAACATAAAACAGATGGAGAAAACTAAACTTCAGTTCTGAATACACTTTTTTTGTTATCATACTACACATGTACTATAGTCACTCTCTGAAGAAGCTACTCAAATGAGGAAAAAAGTAAGCTCATTAATGCCCTCTAAATCATGACCTGTATAGATGATTTAATGAACTTGTATGGTGACCTGGTAGAGCTAGAAGATTAACATCACTTACTCAAATCGACTGAAGGCTTCAAACGGAGGGAAATTTGGGGCCAAAAACTTAAGGGGAGATAATAAAAAGAAAAGCGAAAAGTTCACATAAATTTAAAAAAAAAAAAAATCTATAATGAATTCACCTTTGTTTCAAATATATTAATCAGTAGATTACCTAAGATTTTTCATATTATATATATATATATATTTTAAGACAGTAATATGCTGTTTACCTAATTTTTTTTTACAGACAGTACTCCTAATAGGTATCCCAAACAAAAATTTCTTCTCTAGATATCTCAGAACTGTTAATACATACAGAGAATTTGACAAAATATACAAAAATGATACCAAATCTTTTTGATAGCTCAAGAACCAACCAAGTTATAACCATTCAAAATTAGTCAGAAACTTTCTGTCTCATGAGCTATTAGACCAGAAAACAAATTCAAGTTCATAACTTCAGATGCAGGCTTTAAACAAGTGAAAAATCATGAATGTAATGTCATAGATATAGTACTATATTTCTTTTACTTCAAGACTAATAGAATCAATTATTAGATTTGAACAGCCTAAACATTGGGTTAGATTGTGTTGTCAAAAATGAAATAGCTAAAAGAAAATGACAAGGAAGAGCCATTTTGATTGCTCATATAAATTTCGTTTCAACACTCAATGCCTTACAACTTCTTGCTAGGATTCATAGCACAGAGAAAGTTAAATTTCTTTTTCAATAGTACATCAATAAAACAAAAAATAAAAATTATTTTATGTAAAAAAAAACAGCCAGAAGCACAATTTGACAGGATAAAAACAGGTCAAAAGTATATCATCCTGAACTTGCCATCAAAAAAAAAAAAAAAAAAAAAAAAAAAAAAAAAAAAAAAAAGAAAAGTATCCATTAGAAGTATCTGCCTGAAACTTTAGTTAATAATTTTTGGAAGAGGACTTCAACAAAACCCTTCTTTTCTTGTAATATGAATACTTTTTGGAATTTTTAAAAAATGTGAAATTATGTAATTTTTGAGTTGTAATAAAAAGAATAAAGTAATAAAAAAATAAAGTAATAAAAAAAATAAAGTAATAAAAAAAATAAAGTAATAAAAAAAATAAAGTAATAAAAAAAATAAAGTAATAAAAAAAATAAAGTAATAAAAAAATAAAGTAATAAAAAAAATAAAGTAATAAAAAAAATAAAGTAATAAAAAAAATAAAGTAATAAAAAAAATAAAGTAATAAAAAAAATAAAGTAATAAAAAAAATAAAGTAATAAAAAAAATAAAGTAATAAAAAAAATAAAGTAATAAAAAAAATAAAGTAATAAAAAAAAATAAAGTAATAAAAAAAATAAAGTAATAAAAAAAATAAAGTAATAAAAAAAATAAAGTAATAAAAAAAATAAAGTAATAAAAAAAATAAAGTAATAAAAAAAATAAAGTAATAAAAAAAATAAAGTAATAAAAAAAATAAAGTAATAAAAAAATAAAGTAATAAAAAAAATAAAGTAATAAAAAAAATAAAGTAATAAAAAAAATAAAGTAATAAAAAAAATAAAGTAATAAAAAAAATAAAGTAATAAAAAAAATAAAGTAATAAAAAAAATAAAGTAATAAAAAAAATAAAGTAATAAAAAAAATAAAGTAATAAAAAAATAAAGTAATAAAAAAAATAAAGTAATAAAAAAAATAAAGTAATAAAAAATAAAGTAATAAAAAAAAATAAAGTAATAAAAAAAATAAAGTAATAAAAAAAATAAAGGACAGTAATTACTACAAACTTAAAAATTTGTTTCATAAAATAAAACCCTAGTCAATCCTTCAAATAGGTGCTTATTGTAAAGCTTTAAACTAGTTTATTTTGAAGCAATAAAAAAATATATAATTGAAATGAATAAAAATACATTTATAAGAATTGATGAAAGACTTTTTGGACAATTGGAATGATGCTCCTGCATTTCCTCTTCTAGTGGGGATTTGAAATCTAAATTTGTTTATAAGCCTCTGCAATATTCCTAGAAGACACTATATCTACCACTAGTCCCATTCAAAGACAAATGTTGACATCACTTGTGCAATATCATCCAACAAAGGTAATCAAAAATATTTTCTGCCTTTAGAACAAAGATATCAATGACTAAGTCAATGTAAAAAATGGAGTAATAATATACAATCCATTGAACTTTGTGCTTCTAACCTCGAAGATCATTTGAAATGGCTCTTCTTCATCACAAACGTCAAGAGTTGTCTGAATACTCAGATTTACTGAGAGCCTTTACTTTCTATATTCATTTAGAGGTGGACATAAGTTCCATTAAAAGTTATATATTACTAATGTCTATCACCTTCAACAGTTTAAAAAAATAAATAAGTAAATACATTTTCAATTTTAGCCCCAAATCCAGAAAATTATAGAAAATATTGCCAGCCATCTATGTCAATGAAATAACCATTAAAATGGATAATTTTTTTTTCTTATGAGTGCTAAATTTAAAGAACTAAAAGCATATCCAGTTTGTTTTTGTTTTAAAAGAGGAGAAAATGCACTAAAACATTCAAGGCCTACATGATTCAAGCATGATGGTTTGAATAGAATACAATATATAAGTACTTGATATAGTTTTATAATGCATCATTGAAGAAAACATAAGATTTAAACTGTAATATCCACCAATGAAAAAAGTTTGAGTTAAAATGAGGTTCAGCTTGCCATGTTTATTCAGTCAGCAATAAATAAAAATAAAATAAAATAAAAATAAAAAAGCAATGATACATAAAACAACTTATTAAAAAGATGACATTTCTTGACAAGAAGGTTCAAATTTTTTTTTTTTAAAGAGTTGATTTTTCTGGTATCATCCACTAAAGTCTTCAAGTTAATTTTTTTTTTTTTTTTATTATGTGTGTGTGTGTGTGTGTGTGTGTTTAAGACAACTTCAAACCTTGTCTTAAGCCCACCAAATTGGCTAGTGTTCTTTTCTTCTTTAAGATGGTAATATTTAGAGAGACATTTCCAAGCACAAGATTGAAAAAACACCACTATGAAATTGTCAGTTTTGAAAATGCAGAAAAAGCAGCACCCATTGTTGAAATTAAAAAGATTAAACTTTATTTACATAATCTTTTATAAAAATAGCCTAAAAATAAGATATCAGCAGTTGAAATTAAAGAAAATTTCACTATTTTCACAGTGTATAGCAGTTTGGGATACCTACCTACCTTGTACTTATAGAATTTTTATTTTTCAAGCATAACATCCACATTTTAGATTCATTTACTATGCAAAAGTTAGGTTAGTATACTAATTACACTATTTAAATATAGATATACCCTTTTCAATAAATATATCCTTGTGGCAATAGTTTCTATTTCTCTCAAAATTGCAATGAAATTGAAAAAGAAAATAGCATACTGAATGATTTCACCCTTCCACACTTTCTATAAGTCAGATGGTTTATATATGAAGTAATAGGTGAAAGGATAGTGTAGCTGCAGCAGCCATGTTGTATGGACAGGATTTAAATACCATTTGACCATGGAATGGTACAATAACGATTTCCAATAACTGACAAAGATGGTAAGTATCTAATAAAAGGGGAATATTGTAGCAATTCAACACTAGTACTGCTTATACAATTAGTCAATGCACTGTACAGCATTTGTAGTCTTTAACCAACAAGGTTATCCTGACTAACATGACATCAGTTACTGTCTCACCTCAGCCAGTGGATATTGCTACTGGCTCAGAAGAATAATGCCTTCTCTTCTGGTTAGAAGGTTTAGTTTATATATGAAAGAAATGCATAAGGTTACGGATCTAAGATGGCATGTATGGTATAGGGTGTGTTTTGTTGATATTCACAAAGACCACTAGTGAAACTGGAGTATCTTGACAGGTAGGATATACATATTGCCTATTTCCCTAGAGATGATGGCCTGATCCAGCAAGATAATTGATACAAAGTCAGCTAATTTCCAAGCACTCCACTTTAAGCCGTATATAAAGTAAGTGGTCTTGTATATAGGCATATACAAGACCACTTACATCCCTAACTTCCCTGCAACTACAGCAAACAAAAACAGTTATAGACATGCCAGTAACATGCCTGAATAGATAGGATTCCATATCACATCATGAAGCCATTATTATTAACACGAGGAGTTACATGTTATTAGGTAACCATTAAATTTTTTGGCACATTCATTTATATACAAATTACTTGAAAAGCTTTACACAATTCTCCCAAAGAGAATTATAAATGACATGGCATCTCAACTGATATTTAATGAGTCCTATAGAAACAAATTCAAGCAAACTTTGTATAGTATGAATCTGAGAACAAATGTCAGCTCATTTTAAAACTCCCAACAACAATTATCACTGTAATTATACCTCCAGATATTTTTCATATTTCTGTTTCAATATCTGTTAGATGGTCTTCATTGAAATGAGTTATCTCCCCCAGAACAGCATTTGATTCACGTATATAGCAGCATTATTCATTTGTCTAATCACATATCCAAGATAGATGGACTTTTATCAGCGGGCAAACAATACATTTGTGTCAAATCTAATTTGGAACTGAAAGTTGAATCATATATCAAACAATGGTATTCTTTCAAACTGACTTAGTAATTGTAAATTTTGACCCCAGTGTGGTAGAAATATCTTAACATTTGCCTGTCTGAATCCTGATAAGACAATAATATCTGAGCAATTTGTAACAGACCTTGAAGTTACTCAATTATAGCAATATTGGGGAAGAACAATGGCATTTGTTTTGTTTACATTACAAATAAAGTTTTTTGAAATACTTTCACTGACTTAATTATAAGAAGTGCTAAAAAGTTCAAAAAATTTATACTTCCTCTTAGTTTTCATTCCATTATTTCTAGTTGAATTTTTCCACTGTAATGTGATAATGATTATAACTGATCTGATATATGAAAATTAGCCAATTGCAGCTTTGCTTCTAACTTTAACATGATCCAAGAGTTTTAAAGCTTCTACTAGCAGACTTCATTTATCTGCCATTCATATTTTTCTCCAGCTTTGATTAATGCTTAGCATCTAATCAGAAAATATCAAACTGTTATTGGGCACAAACTATATTTAGAAAGTTGAAACCTTTTAAAATTTTTTTTCAATAAATTAGTTCAGAATTATTTTTATAACCCTGCAATTGACTGAACTCAATGAATTACATGTTACAATATCTAAAGAGAACAAGATCCAAACCAATCATGTTTCAATCAGTCATTAAATTCAATATTTTATAGAAGTTATAAGCTATAATTTCAGTATAATGAAAGTCAAATGTTAATTTAAAAAGGCCTTCACAGGATATGGTTTATCTGTTTAGTGTGTGTGTGTGTATATATATATATTTCTTGCCTCTCCCAATCTATGCAAGTATTTTATTCAAAAGAATCTGCTCATAATGGATTCAAATTAAAACTTCTCTATTTACACTGAACTATAATAGTTACAATTCACATATTTCTTGAATGCAAGTTGATTAAATTCAGACTTAAGCAATTAAAAGGTGTTAATCTGTTCAATTTATTAAAGGAATTGCACATCTGTAATCATCAAGGTTTTTTTGTTTATGCTAATAGAACTGCTAATAGATTCAAATGAGTATGATTTATCAAAAGGTAAGAAAATACTTTGCACTGAGCATCAATAATAGAGAGAATTGCTCTATGCAAGACAACTTTTATTCATTAACTTACTGGTTGGACACATTTTAGTCTCCTAGAGTTAATGATATTGAAAGCTATCTGAATAACATCTAAAATTCAACCCAACAATTAACCTATTCATATAGTTTAATTAAGCAAAGCAAATTACTATTTATTCAGCAATTATCAGGAATCTTTTGTATTCTAGTTACTGACAATGGTACCTCTAATGAACATGCTACAGTAGTATTGGAATCAGGCCAATACCACATAAGGCTAAACTATTAACAGTTATGTTAACTGGTGGATTAAGATGCTGTCTATTTTCTGCTTCTTGTTACTAACCTGATAGCTGCCAGTGAAAATGCTGTGCAAATATTATTGCATGCAAATATTGGATTCGGGATTTTTTTTCCTCTTTAGTTTGTTATCTTCAAATATTTGATTGTATGGAAGAGCAAACAAAAATAAGACATCATAATTGGATTTAAAGAATTTTTATAAATGAGCATAGAACATTAACATTACAGAAAGTGACTTAGTGCTTGTCAGGAACAAATAAAACCCCAAGTTTGAATAGGTAGAAGGCTGCATGCGCTTCAGCCAAGTGATTAGCTCCCCTCACTCCATGTCCACCATAGTCAATATCTACTTATAAAAACCAATCGCTAACATTTGCTCTTGTGACACTTAGGAAGATTAGTATGCTTCAACAAACTCAAATTAAGGAATTCTCCCACTTTTACCAACGTCCTGCTACAATCTAGTTTTCTAAATACAAACTGGTCCAAGTTTGAAAATTGCCATTCAGCTTAAACCTAAACTAGTATTCTAGAAAATTTTTTTGAGTTTTTGCCAAAATGCAATAATATCCATCTACTTCCTCTAAAATTACAATTCCATTTCAGTGTTCCTAAACAGGTAGACCAAATTCTATTCTACAAAAAGAAGCTCCTGTATATACACAAGCAAGATATTTCATAAACCTTTAAATAAACACTGAATTGCTAGTCAGGAAAATTAAAGAAAGAACATTGAATTTCATACATAGAAGTAACTGCAAACAAAAAGTACAAAGAAATAACCTGAAAACATACATTTGAAATAAGACAAATATTTAGCAGCAAAAAGGCAAATTGCAAAAGAAATATTTGAGAATTTCCAGAGACAAAAAGTATTTGACAAAATTTGTTATACTTAAAACAAAAGAATAGAACAATGCTTGATCTTGTAAATTCAAATGAGCCCTAACAACAATCTAACACTAAATGATTTTGCCAGATTTTATGAATGACAAAGAATAAAATCAAGTGGTATTATGGCATGAATTTCAACATGTTTTAAGTCTTCTTTTAATGGAATAAAATAATTCAATGTCCAAAGATTTTTTATATTTTAAAGAAAGGTAGGGTATTTTCTTGGGCTTATTTCTGTAACTTTAGAAAAGCAGCACAAAATATACTACAACTGATTCAGCTATTTTTGGCTGTGAAACTGACAAAAAAGCAGATAATTTACTTTATATTCAAGAGCTGATTGAATTCATCAAACATCATTTCCAAGCTTATAAAATTCCATACTTTTATAAAGTAACTACATCTAAAAAAAAAAAATCATGCCATGACCCAAATTGAAATGGGGTATCAAGCATGCCAAGAACTTTTCAGCATCACCTATAATACTTAATGAAAAATAAATTCAAAGATAAAAATTAAGCTGCTTACTCAAAGATTTTATAAAATGAATACAAATCAATAGAAAGATATATTTTAAATTGAAAATGTTTCAGAAAATCCCATTGTGAGCAGACAATTACCACATTATGCAACTTTTATGCATTTTTTTTTTAAATTCAAATAAGGGGTATTTTTGGTCATGGTCTAGATTATTTCCCAAAATCTGACCAAACGAATAAATATCAGAATTTTTTTTAGAATCTCTTCAAAGTTAGGCCAATAATTTTTAGCCACTCTTCCATACATACAGCTTTTTCAATAATTTAAAAATATAAAATATGATGCTGTGTTAGAACAAAAATTGTACACAAATATCCCAAGTGCTTCAAAGTTTTGATAAACCATTTTGCCAAAATTAACCAAAACTAAGAGTGCTTAATATTTCCGAGGAGAGAACTAGACAGAACAATATCTGACAACTATTAAATCTAAGCAAAATCATAATAAGCATCCTACAAGAAACACTACTTATGAGCACTCAATTACACAAATAAAAAAAACAGTAGCAATTCTTTTTTTTATCAGTCAGAACTGCACAATAATATCTAAAGAATCTGTGTAGAAGTAAGCTGCTCTTTTCTTAAATCAAAAGAAAAAAATACTCTAAACATTTCCATCATTAATGGCATTTTTCTGCATTTTAATACAATGCAGAATTAGTTCCATAATTGCATAATAGTTTCTGGATTTAGTTTTTTTCTTAAGTCATTTTTGTTTCTTTATGAGAATATTAAAAAAAAAAAGTTATTTTGTTTCAATATCTGCAGTCATAAAATTTGTAAACAAAGTTTGTTTTTTTTTCTGATAAGGAGATTCAGCAGTATTATTCATTTTGGCGAGATAAAATATTGTTTAGGAATTTTTATTAGTATTTTCATTGAAATTTTTTTCAGTTGCTTTTTGTTATTGCATCTTTTTACTAAAAAGAAGTCTACAGCAGTGAGTAGAAGGTGGTACAAGGTTACAATTAAATAAGTTCTTGAGATTCAAACTACTATCCCTTTTGCTTTTGGTAAATGCTAGCTGATTTTAACTGGCTAAACTATGTGAACAGAACAGATTTTTGGAAGACCAAATCTAACCTCTAACTTATCACACTATTCCACAATAGTTATCAGTACTTTATTTGTTTTCATGTTGACACTAGTAGTACCAGTATTACTTTTAAAATAAATACTGCTACTACTGACACTGGTAGGTATTATCTTTACAATTTGAAGCTTTATTTTTGTTTAGAGTTAAAGATTCTTATTGAAAAAAAATACAATTAAAAATCAATTACTTCACTTCTTAAAACAAGTAAATTATATATGTATATATTTCTGTATCTTCTTTAAGTTTGTCCATCACATGCTTCAAAACAGCCATACATTGACCGATCAAAACCAAGTTTTGGGGAGAAGGTTAGGGGTTACATTATAACTCATTTCTAGCAGTTATATAAAGTCTTACTTAAGCACTCACTGTGAAAGACTCCAACAGCCTTTTTTTTTTCCTTTCTAGAATATTTGGAGTTCTTTAAGCATTTAGATTAGTTCATTTGAATCACCAGAGATGTGTTATTTACTCAATAACAGGTTACAAAGTACAGTTGGTTTCACTAGGGAACATAGCTTAGTACAATAAATCTTCACCAAGTTGGTTCTAGTCAATGGTAACCAATAATGTCAACCTATGACTAGTTGGTCTTCAAGTTCTTTCCAACTAATATGGTTACCATCTAGTTGACTTATCACTCATTTTGTCACTGGTATTATGATGGTGGCATGGTCCCACTTGACTTATCTTGTATTTGTTGACCATTCACTCCTCTGCCACATTGTATTTTTGATCTCAGAAGGTGAGAAGATCATTGCAGAAGCAAACTATTGTGATGATTGGTCTGACAAACAAAAAAGAAATCCTTTGGAATAAAGAACTCGTTAAATATGTAACAACGATTTGGTTTATATATTATTTGTTGTGTACACTGGTTTTAACCCTTCCCACTTAAAACCAAATGACACTAGAATCCTCTGCAGATTGCATTAGATTTCTCAGTTCTGGTCTCCAGGGCACAAGGTCTTTTTAGGAGGTCTCAGTGGAACAACGTGGATTCTACATAGGCCGTGCTAATTTCTCTCTTTCTTTCCCCCTTTCTCAGCAACTAACCTCAATCTGCTTTGTGGTGAATCTAAACTCTCAAAAATGATGTAGAAAAAGCGATTTATCAGTCATTAACTTTTTAAAATAAAACAAATAAATGAATAAATATTTTTTTTTTAAAAATCAGCTTTTCTGATGCTGTGATCTCTTCATTAGCCAGACCATTCAAGAATTAAGAAAAAGAAAAATTATTTCCACTCTCCATAAAAAACTTTTGGTATATGCATTTTTATTTTTTTAATAGATCATGCAGCCTGTTTGTCCATGGTCACTTCAAAATAGTAATTAAATTTTCCTTATCACTTGCATCCTAGAATATCCAAATTAATATTTAGATATAAATTTTTTTCTTGGGATGAATTATAATGAACAAATGTATCAGACTGGCTTTTATCTTCATATGGAATACGCTTCTGGTGGCAGATCTAAAATGTTCTTTTTACCTGGCTTTTTTTATCCAAAAAAAAAAAAAAAAAAAAAAAAAAAAAAAGAATTGTTATTTCAGACTTTCTTTATCAGAACTTGTCTATTTAACATTAAGGAGACAGTTAATGGTCTCCTTATCAGCAGAAAGTGGGGAGAGACGGTAGTTTTGGTTTTGCTCAATCTTACTAAATTCCATCTAGTTAACTCAGGGTCGATTCACCTTGGAATTATTTTGAAACATTACTTTTTAATGCATTTCCTTTTTAATTTTCTTAAAATTTCAATCCATCTTTTTGCAATGTCAAAAATTATCATCCAGTTAGTAGACACTTACCACTTCCTTAGTTTCATAAACCTCCATTGATCCCTTTGAGTTACACATTTTTTTTTTTTTGAATAATTAAGTTTTTTAAAAACAAAAATACTCCCACTATTTTAAAAGCGATTTAATACTTATTTAATAAAAATGAAAAGTTTTTCTTTTTGTATATCTAAGTTTTTATATATATGAGAATCCAGTTTCCAGTTTGCGTGTGTTTGTGAGAACAATAAACAAATCACAAAGTCAAACACTTCAAAAAGTTGGAATTTGGCTCCAGATAAAAATATTTATACATGGCCAGTTGTATGTTACATGCTCAAGAGTAATAAATCCAAAGAATTTCTTTGCTGTAAAAAAAAAAAAAAAATTCTTTAAAAATATTGTTTACCATAAAGTAAAGGGTTTTTGTCAAAGTATTTTTCCAAACAAATCAGCTTATTCAAATTTCACTGATTTGTGAAATTAAACAAAATGTAGAGTTTGTAAATCTCGAAAAAAATGTTAGCAATAACTTCAATTATATTAAATACTGTGAGGATTTCAACATGAATCAGCATGTAAAAATAAAAACAAATGAAATAAAAATTATAGTATTTATAGATTTATTAAATTCTAACTATAACTTCTTCCTGGCTTCTTCAGTAAGTAGCAGTAACCCATGGGATAACCATTTGCAAGTAGTGAAAAGTCGTTTGGGTAAAAGGGATAAAAGAACTAGAAACACTGAGCAACACAATACCATTTGAAGGTCAATGGATAGGAAGAATAAATGTCAGCCAACAGAACAGAGGTGAAAAGGGAAGACCCCCATCACATAATATACTATTTCCTACAAACAAGAGAAGCAATGAATAGCTGATATGTTGCCAATGCACTGACACTTGAAACAGGTGACACTGATGCTGACATACAGATTTATTAAATAGATAATGTATCATAAGAATATTCTAATGAGTTTAGAGGTGATGGAATAGATCAACCAAAATTTATACCCTTTGCAACAGTGAAAACAGTTTTCACAAAGTACTAGTAGAAGTGTGTGATATGAAAATCCACAATAACATCAATCGAAGGTTTCTTTTTATTGATGTAAAAATGTCAGTTTTTCTACTGTATATTTAAAATTTATCAAATAGAAAAAGTTAACCTCAAAAGAAAAATGTAGATAAATAGCAATCATAATTTCATTAAAATTTTTATACTTACAAATAAAATTTGACAGAAAGACTTCTTGTAAGTGAAATAATTAAAAACTAAAATGCTCGTGAAGTTGGATATTATAGAATACCAGACTGAGAATATGTAAATGTACAAATTGTGCCATTATTCCATTATTACAACAGAATCAGGTAGTCAAGTGGGTTACAGTTTATGTTAAACCAACATATGCGCTGTCTCTAGACAGACATTTATCTAGAACTGCAGCAGAATTTTACTGAAAGTTTAGATAGAGTAAGGCACATAAATTAACACACAAGTAACATAAGATAGAGAAAAGAGTGTTTGGTGAAAATTAGTAAATGACTGCTAACCTCTATACTGAAAATGGAATTATATTAAGTGTGAATGGGGGAGGTCTATAACTAACACATTTTGGCTGATGAATATTCTGTGGCATTCAGATATTTTAACAACTTAAGAGTAGACAAAAGGTGTCCTA
This sequence comes from Ascarosepion bandense, assembly GCA_037127315.1. Classification (NCBI taxonomy): domain Eukaryota; kingdom Metazoa; phylum Mollusca; class Cephalopoda; order Sepiida; family Sepiidae; genus Ascarosepion; species Ascarosepion bandense. Next base: position 347,201 of record JBBBDQ010028472.1, read on the forward strand.
AGCAGTTGCCAATATTTACTTAAAGCACTTAGTATCTCATATCAGTCATTCAAAGTACCAAAACACTTAGAATGACAACCAAAACATTCTAAGTACCACCAGCTGTAACTAAAGGTGTCAAGTTTTATTTCCAGAAGATTTTTATTGGTTTGTGCCAATTGTGGCATGAAAATCACATTATAAAACACTCAATAAGGAATGAACTTGTTGAACTACAGCAAATATCCAGATTTTATTCATACTACCAATATTTATGTTAAAATATTTCCACTCATTTCCCAGGATATTAAAAGTTTAGAACAAAGCATCAGAATAGATTCTTTAAAATTGTTACTGTCATATAACCAATAATAGAAAGCATAACATTCTTCTGAATGTGATAAACAGAAGTATTAAAATATTTAAATGCACATTGCTCTTAGACAAAACAGTAGTCGAAAAGTCTGAGTGGTGACTGAGAAACTTTCATGCTTCCAATATATATCAGTGATAAAAGAATTATGAATGTAAATTTTAAAGATAATCAACCTTCAATAAGATGTGTGTGCTTCAAATTTATCTACTCTTATACCAAACTTAAGAAATTAGCAAAGATTGAAAGACTACTAAAAGCTAACTCATCTATTGAACAGGTGAAGAGGCTCATCCCTTGTTCCCTGTTTAGCATGTGGTTTCCGGTTTTCTCTTTTCCAATCTCTTCACTCTTATGTAGCCCCCTGCACATCAGTGGTGTTACCGCCTTGCTCGGGGTGATATGATTAAAAAAAAGAAAAAAAACTACTTCCTTTCTGAAGTTACAAGTGCTATTTCAAACAATGTTAAAACAGATTTTTTTTGTTTTTACAAGAAGATATAATAAATATAGAATATAAAGAGAAAGCATATGCTGTTAAGTAGTTATTCAACTAACTTAAAGAAAACATGGAAAATTATAGTGGCTATATCTTTATAAAAAATCTCATAGCAATGTTTCAATAATTGGCTCACTTATCACATAATATTAACTGTGTTCATGTTGGCTTATCTTCTAAGTAACAGTAACTAAAAGGTTATTTTGAGAAAATACAGAAGAAAGTCTGAATATCATCCTGTTTACACTTAGGTTATAAAACAATTTACTTCATTAAAAAAAAAAAAAAATCAAGTTATCTTTCTTATTAATTACACAAACAATTACTCAGAATTGATTTGGTTAAAGAAAATCACAATTCTTTCAAAACTAATTTGCTACAGATTGACTTGCAGATGAAGAAAGGCTAAATAGGAAGACAAAAAAATAATGTCAAGATTTATAAGAGAAAAATCACAATTATAGAATTCCTATATTTATGCAGCAGAAAACCGTTCCATTTACTTCATTTTTCACTGATTTAAAAGAAAACTTGCTCATTTAATATAAAAAAAAAACAAAAAAAAAAACATTAAAATACTTGATATATGTAAGTTTAGTAAATGTCTACATTTTAAAGTCAAAATGAATGCAGAGATGAATTTGAAGATTGATGTGAAACCAAATTTGAAACCATTAACTTGACAATTGAAATGCTCATAGTTAAAAATTAAATAAGATAACTGAATGACGTTTATACCATGCTGCTGAAGAGCAAAACAAATTTCTTTTCCATAAATTTCAACATATTTAAAAATGATCATAATTTGAGAAAACAGCTTAAGCTATTGGAACATTTTAATAAATAATCAAAAAGTTAGGCATCATTTAATTCATTGAACATTTAAAAATTATAGTATAAATAAAATGAAGAAGCATTTAACTATTTGATATTTTGCTTTGAATTGGTCCTTTAAACTTTCACTAGTCAGAATTGGCAACAGGATTATAAATGAGAGAGTACTGTTGAGAACTGCAAGATGTAATTCCTTAAGAATTATTTATAATTCAACATTTATTTCCCATTACTATATATATTTCGTGGATACACATATTTGAGTACACATCTTGATTAAAATAGTGCCTGGGTATTTGAAAGGCTTAAAGAAATTAGCAAGGTTCAAACTGTCATCCTCTCTTCTCTTAAGGAAACCACCTTTAAGCTAGATGTGCTACAGAGAACTCAATGAAAAACTTCACCGCAAAACAGATTCAATTACTAAGAAATACAAAATAAATTTTAACAGATATAGGCTTTGAAAAGCCTCAACAAGAGATGTGCATTTCTTATAGGTAACTAAGCCTTGCTTTACTGTGACAACTTATCTGAAAGTGGTTTCCCTGCAAGATACAGGGGTTAAAACCTTGCTGAAAGAAATTCTTTATCAAGACTTTCAAACCAGTAGACATCAATTGCACTGTTAAAAAAATCCACCCAAACACATGTATCCACTAAATATGGTTATACTAATAAGAAACAGGCGGGTATGAAGTATCTTGCACAACCATGTTATTAAAAGACAGCACACAGAAAAATAGGGGGAAACAATTTTAACAATTTTATAACTATTTGAATATTTTAATACGTTCTTATTACAGTGAATTATTTCAATTTATAAGTACAACTTAAAAGTTTACCCAAATTATTGGGTTGTCTGGAAAGTTCATACCAATTTTTAAGGAAAATTAAAACAAAATTATACCATTAAATATTTATTTAACTAAATACGAATCATTTTGCTGTACCACCTTTCTCCATTTTTCCTTCAACTTAAATGTTCCATGTTCCCAGAATTTAGCAAAGAACTCATTAAAAGGGTTTTTTTCTTTTGTCATCCAAATAAAATTTTTTTATCAATGAGATTATTTTGCATGAACATAAATAAATGAAAATCCAAAGGCACAATGTCTGATGAATATGGTGAGTGGGGTAACACATCCCAGCCAAGCTGCAACAATTTTTGCCAGGTCACCAATTGAATGTGAGATGTGGTATTGATAGAAAACCTTTCCTGTTCACCAATTCTGGGTGTTTTTCTTGAATTGCTGCCTTTAATTTAGGTACCTCCACTTTTCAATAAAAATTTTCAATACCTGATTTTAAAATGAAATTTTAAAAATAAATAAGTTATATTTTAGGTGTAAAATTAGTTTTAATTGAAAGTCAAGAGATTAAATTTAGTAATTCCAGTAATACACTGGCGTATTTTAAAGTGAAATTATATTGATTGGAATCTAAAATTTTTCACATTAAAAAAAAAAAATTCAAAGTAGTGCCATTTTTTTTATTGAAAAACATAAACAGTAGCCACATTCCTGTTTTAAAAATCTGGTAAAAATAAAATATACATCGCTGACACATTATTGAAGTTAATTTTTTTAAGTTAAAACTTACCTTTATCTGTTTTCATACAATGTACTTGCTTACTCTCTGAAATATTTGCTATAACATTTCATCAGTTAAGGTAATCCGATCTACACAGCTTATATCAATTGTCGAGTAACATAATGACAACCGGAAATTGTAAACAAGGCTAAAGTAGGGCGGCCGAAGGCGACAAAATTATAGAATGTAATTTTTTATGTAAGGGGAAGACAACCCTTGAATCACATGACCATTTAATGATAAATATCACGTAGGCCATCCGTACAAATAAAAATATGGGCAGTAAAAATGCACACAATTAAAATGTTTTAATTATTTTAAAAATTAAGGGGCTCAATCAATTGCATTAAGCTTTTAAATTTTCAATTAGTAATTGTAGTCTTCATGCATTAATTACATACCCTAGCCGAACACGTTGAGGAAGAAATTTAACAATTTTTAAACTTTTTATGTATAATTTTTATATATAATTAAAAAAATTTTAAAAAATGAAAATAATTCTTGTAAAAATTCATTATTCATCAATTTTTTTTTTCTTTTCAGACTATGATATGCTTAATTTATATTGTTCATAAAAGCAATCAGAAGTTTATCCACAGAAAAATTGGCATAGTTATTGCATTTTTCGCAATTCGGACCTATTTTTTAGAAAAGGGGCTCTATTGGAGAAAAAAATAACTTGATTAGCATTCCCCAATGACTCCTGAATTTAATTATATTAGGCTTATTGTGGACAAAATTCGAATTTTTAAGCATTTGTGGAAATTAATTGGTGGTGGGGGGGGGGTAACATATGTAAAAAAAAAAAAATATATTTTTGCCAATATTTTATACAAAATTATTTCAACATTGATTTCGGTCAATTAGGAATAAGTCCTGAAATTTTCAGCAAAATATGACCATTATTTGATTTTTGTGAGAATTTCCAAATTAATATGTCTTTCACTGTCAAAAAAGTGCATTGTGCAATATTATATAATTTTTTTTACTTAATAACGTTGTGGCAATTTAGGGCTTGCAATTATATAAGAAAAAAGACTTTCTACAAAAATTTCGATGTGTTAGAAATAATTCAAAATTTAAAAAATAATTAAAAAATTCTTTGATCTATCCTCTTAATGATAATATAAACATTTTGCCAATAAAACTGTTTTTATTTAGTTTGGGGCCTTTTTCCTTCATACTCTGCTGTTTTTTCAGTGATTTTGTGGAGGTACCTACTTTAATTCATTCTTTTCCAAGCAGTACTTTTCAAAATCAATTGATTGGTTACTTGTTAAAGCTTACAGCAGAGGATTCCAATCCTACCAGATGCACAACGTCTTTCTTAAGATGAAAACCTGTTTTGGGATAAATAAAGTTAGCTCACGTTGCTTAACTCAGGATCTTTTTCGCTGAACATTGTTGTAAATGACCCATTTCTCATCACCTGTCACAATCTGATTTAAAAAGGGTGCATTTTCATTACATTTATATAGCAAATCACAAATAGAAATGTGATCTAAAAGCTATTCACACAGATCATGTACCTTTTCATAGGGAAGAAAAATTGTCATGAATTAAATAATTTTAAACTTTCTCAAGAGAGAGTTCAAAGTGTGTTCTAATTAAAAATGTAAGCATATTATATCTGTCAAATTTTTGACATGCTCTAACATGTTGAAGCATAAGTAAAAATCAGCATGAACTTTCTGGACAAACTAATAAAATAAAAAGATACTGCTGTTTTGATTATTTTCTAAAGATTTGAGAAAATTTAGGCATTTCATTTAGCTGACTGGTAATAGATTTATTTTTGATTACAATCATTTCAGGCATTAAAAAGGAAAAAGGTATAAAATAAATAAAAGGTATGTAAGTTGTTCTATACATAAAGTGGAAGGAGTCCTGCCAACATTTCAAAAGAACCTGAGACTTGTTGATACACTATTTTATTAGGATGAAATAAATATTGGCAGAGAATAAAAATAAATGCAGCTTGTCATAAAATATAGTAGAGAATAGTTGAAACAAATATACTGGTTTTGAGATATATTAGTGAAGTGGCATTTATCAAAGATTTCTACTTTGTCCAACCACTCTAGAGAAAGGTTGCTTGATAAAAAGCAAAATTTAGTATGACAAATTTGGCCATAAATCAAAAGCAAAACTATCACCAGATGGTGCAATTGACCAGCATTCATTTCTACAAGGGATGCATACATTTTCTATTACCTCCACTCCATGAGAAGATACATTAAACAAACATACAATATTATTTTTATTGTTATCAGATGAAGCATTGTCAAACAATCAAAATTACTGTAGCCCTCAATCTGTAACAGTGAGTAGGTTATACAGGAACAGAAATACGCTATACTCTCATCGAGATTCAATACACACTCCTTTTGCCTCCCTCAAGGCAAAAGAAATAAAAATTTAAATTTCACCATTTCTGATCCTGCATTGTCTCACACTGTTGTAAAATGAAAGCTTGAGTAAAGTTGATAAACAACTGTTATAAGAACAACACTAAATTGTTCATATAACTTTGGACTTCATCAATACTGGCATAAGAGCATGCCTTTTGGAGGAGGGATTTCTTTGAACATGTATTTTTCCTACAAGGATGTGAGAGAGTCATTTTTCTCTCAAGTGGGAGGCTTATATATTTCTGTTATCCTATTGTCCGACATCAGATGGGTCAAGCATCGTTTACATGTCAGAGGTAGATACCAACATCTTGTGAGGTTAGTTTCAAGGTCAACCCTTTAATGCACCTGGCTTCTCTGAGGTTCTGGTATGACACCTATTGAAAAGTTTACTTTGGCATTTCTTAGAGTGAAACCAGTACATATTTGAGTAACCACAGACCAACTTCTTAAAACAGAGGTTCCCGATTAACATTCAGACCATTTGGTATTTCTTGACAAGAATCTAGTACATAACTAAAAGAGATAAAAGTAAATACTAGTTAAAAATTAAATCACTTGGCTTAACTTATTACCACTCCCTTCTTTAATTTTGTCAAATTCAGTCTTATTGTTGATAATCTAATTTGTATCAATAGACATCTTTTTGTATCAAAGAAGAAAAAAAAATACGAAAGAATTAAATCTAATAGCTTACATTATAAGGTTCAATAGAACTAAATCAGTTGGCAAAAAGTACCATTTCATAAGCAGATAAAGACCAATATTTTTGCAGTGTTTAAAAAAAATAAAAATAGAATATCTAGAATTATATCGAAAGGGGGAGCTTGACGCAGACAAAGAAAAACAATGGTAAGGAAATTAAAAAAAACCTCAACTATAAGTTTTTGCAATAGACAGTCCATATTTAATGTATTTGTATAATAGTATTTGCATATACAATGGTCAGTATTATAATTTGAGAGAGAATCACAACAAACTAAAATAGTTCAACTCAAAAAACAGTGCAAAATCATATGGTCACAAACGAGAAAGAAATCACAAGGTTGAAGAACTGATAAATTATTTTACTTGATTAATTATATTATCAAGGTTCATTTATTCTACACAAAGCAAGTGATGATTACTAATGAACAAGTGTCATTAAGGTAACTTTCAGATTATGATTCAAGATAATGTTTCAGAAATATATGCCATGACTATTTCATCAAACAAAATCAGTCACAGATTTCTACAAACTTTAACAACTTGTGGTAAACCGATTCATATTAAATTTAACTTGGTTGTAATCTTATATAAGCAGAGTAAATTAATGATATATTAAAATTGATTTTCTTTAAATTCTTTAAACATAATCCAAAGTAAATAGTCTCAATTGTTTATCAGTAGCAGATATCAATATAGATGTTAATCCTTTATCGCATAATAAAGACGTGCATATATATATCTCCCTTGTCTTGCTCATAGGTTTGTATTTTCTTTTTTTTTTTTTTGTCTTAATGTAAGATACTCAATAGTAGGTACATTAATATATATATATATATATATATATATATATATATATGTGTGTTGCTGTCATTTAAGATGGCATATCAATATAAATATTTTGCCATCATTTTTGACGACATAGGCCCCACTCATATTTATATAAAAAAAAAAAAAAAAAAAAAAAAAGCAGAATCAGTACACTTGTAAGTGTAATGAAATCTTTTGGTTCATGATTTAAACAAGAGGTTTAATTGGAAATATATGCAGACAAGGATAATCATTTTTGCTTGAGAAATAAATGAATATACTCTACATCTTTGTTTTTCTTCATTTTAGATGCTTAATTCTCCAATCTTTGTCTGGTCCCAAGCCTTGACTAATGAGTAGCACTTGAAAATCAAAACCTGTAATATTGGGCGTGTGTTTATAAATCAGCATGTCAATCATTTTTTGCCAGTTATGGAAACACCTGACCTTTTGATCAATATGTTCAATTTTAATTCAGATAAAGTGTCTTGCATTTATATTTATCAAAAACTGTCAGTAAAAGAGAAAAAGGAACTTTCACCAGTAATTGACCTGCATTTCAAAATTATCATTCCAATGTTCTAAATATAATTTACTGACAGATGAGAATGAGTGGATTATCTAAGTATATCTTTTGGTTAAAAATGTTCTATCATACTATATATGAATTGCCATCACAAAATGAGTGTCACGTTCAATTTTTTACATCAACCATAAATTAAGTTTTTGTCATACTGTGTTTAATTCAGCAATTCTGCTAAAATAGTTTTCCTTGGTCAGGCAGGAATATCAGGTTCAAAGAAACTTTATTTATAGTTATTCTGGCTTGACACAGATTATCTGTTGCTTGAGTAATCAAGTGAAACTTAAAGGAGGAAGATGAAAGCAATATGACAATCAGTTGACGGAACACCACCTGAAATTTATAATTGAAACAAAAATAAGGATGCTAGTTTTAATAATTCAAATAACACTTTGCATGATAAATTTTGACTACATCTGATTTTAAAATTATCAAATTCTTTTGCTTATATAAGTAGCATTTAGATGTGAGGGAACCTATTTTTGGGTGATTTTTATGGCAGGTTAATTTGCCTTTTATTCTTACTGATAAAGCACAAAATGTTGAATTTCTAATTTTTTTTATTTGCTAATGTAATAATTTGGAAAAGAAATAGGGCAAAATATGAGATTTAAAAGCAACACAAAAAAGTAAACCAATGCTATAAACATTTCTATAAATATCAATCTATCATTGATAATTATTTCTGAGAGAGAAATGGAAATATATTTTAACTGGCTAATTCCTTACCAATCTTAGATTGAATGGATCACACCAAAGATTGAATTCTAAACCTTAAAGCCTTTAATCACAAGCTGAAATTCCTTAAATTGTCTGCTAAAGAAGCCAACATTTTTTTTTCTTGCCTATTAGAGTGAGCAGTATGCCAACTATTTGAAACATGTCACTGACATACTGGTAATAAATCTCTTAAAATGTTATGAATGCCTGCACAAATATATTTCAATACAAAATTTAACTAAATAGCTACAGAATAATCATTTGCTAAATTCAAAACAGGAAATCCCCCACTCCTCTACACTCAATGTTGGAACTTTATAAAGCTGCAAATTTAAATTAAGAACTATCACTTGTAGGTTTGGCACAAGTGCTGAAGTATAAAAAGTCAGTAATTTTCATCTTTAATTCAAAAGAATGAAAAAGAAACAACTTCACATTACAAAAATAGTTTTGCTCTTAAGTCAACGCTTAAAAACAGTTTAATACTTCAAAAGTATAATCTAAAAGTGCCTAACTCAAATGAACGTTTTGCTTGACTGCTTTTTAAAGAACTATTTAACTAGTGATTTAGAAAAATTAAAATCTTGCAATACAATTCACATGTAAAAATTCTCTTCAAATCTTACTAAGTGTTCTAAGAAATGTAACAATATTTTTCTGTATAAAATACCTAGCCACAAAAACTATTTTATGAAATATCCTTTTCCATAAGTCCAAATACATTAATATAAAATCACACTGTAGCAGAAGGTATTAATATGGAAACTAAAAAAAAAAAAGAAAAAAAAAAAGGTGTCTTTTTGTAAAGCCTGATTCAGTGATGAAGAGATTGCATGTGCTGGTCAGAAAAGCTCTATTTTTCCCCTAAAGAAAGAAATTTGACTGGTGGCCAGAAATTCACCATACTTTAATCCTGTCAACAATCATGCCATCATGAAGGAGTATTGAAAATAACCTCTTGGACTAGTACACAGAATAGTTTTTTTGACTGCATTTAATGCAGGTAACTGGCAATGTTATGGAAAAATGAAACGGTAAACAAGAAATTTACCAGAAATATACTTCACTTGTTGAAAACTAAATTGGATTTCATGAAAGAAGTTAATATAGTGACAATACATTAATCTAGAATTGGTTTCAGAATTTATTAATTTATATTTTAATATTCTTCAGGATACAAGGAGACTAAGTTTAAATATTTGTTATATCACTATTCCTGTTAATATAGATTAAGAAATTTAAATCATAGGTTTCATCAAAATTTATTATTTCAACTTTCTTTGCAGTGATTAGTATCCAAACTGATCAACATTTATTTAATTTTTGTTCAAGAATTAAATAAAAATAGATGGCAAATCCAGTATAAAAAAAGTTTGAATAACTGAAAACTTTAAAATCCAACATCACTTTTTTCCAAGTAGCTCATCAGTAACAAAATAAATATAGCCAAAAAATACTTCTTGAAGTTTTAACCGACTCTAACATCTTCACACTTGTGATCAGTTTAAATTAGACTTTAGAACAGTTTTCAGATAATTTAAAGAAAGGGAAACATTCTCTAGAATAAAGCAATGAACAGAAAATGACAAATCTTTAAAGATTTGCATACTGGAATAATTTTAAATATTCAAGAAAGTCCTACAAATTAAAAAATGGCAAGCATACACGGAGAAAAAAAATGTCATTCAATATTTACAAGTGCATTCTATTTTATAGGATATTTTTCTTTTTAAAAGAAAAATGTTTATTGCTGTACATAACAAACAAGCCTGCATAAAAAAGTATTAACATGCAACAAAGTTTAATTCAGGTTCATCTTGACTTGTAATCCACACTAACAAAAAAATCAATATCAATCATTGATTGCTGAAAATCAAAGTTTCACAAGAACAGATGAAAAGATCAGGCAAATGCAGACACTTGACCTTGAATGTCAATGCAAGAATTAGTGGAGGGGGGTATGAGGCCAACAAGGCATCATCCCACTGAATGATCCTATGATATTAGCATGTTAAGCAATAAAATTTATACTTTTCAAATACATTTAACAAATTAAAGATTTTGGAGAGTGAAATTGAAAACCTGAATATTTGAGAAGAAAGAAATAAGGGAATAAACAGGTTTAAGTAATAATTATCAGAAAACTGAATTACTTTGAATATTTATCATTTAATGAATAAACAATAAATCACAGCAATATCTAAATACTACTGACAAACAAATATACAATATCGACTTTTTAAGCCCTAAGATCTTAAATTAAAAATGTCCTAGCTTTAATATTTACATAAAACACTTAATTTCTACAATAGAAAACTTATCAGGTGGTTTTAAAGAGGGGGTTTGAGTTTTTATCATGGCGAAATGATTTTCTGCCCCATTTGAAATGTATAAGTGATTTTTGGACCTAATTGAGATTTAAGGTGTCTGCTACTCATTGAAAATAAAAATCATCAAGCTCTTATTCATTTTTATATAAATATTAAGAAAAGAGTGAGGAAGAGTTCTTATTTTTTAAAATTTTACATAGTCTTTACACATAAAGAAAAAAAATGATTTTGTTGGCCAAACATCATTTCATGAGGCATTGTAGAGATAGAAAGGAATTGAAGAGAGAAAAAAAATGTTGAGAAAAATATTCAACATTTTTAGTATTAACTTTTTTTTTTTTTAAATTCTATAATAGTTATCAACTCAACTGAAGCCAAAATCAATTAAAAATATGTTCCTAAGATGATCTATATTCAATACTCAACTATTTAATAATCGAGTAAGTTAAAGACAAATTTAGGCCATGGAAGAACTAAAAGTAATTATATGTGAATAAATCCACCTAAAACCAATGATTTAATAATTTCATGTCCACTCAACTATATGCAATTTAACAAATTGTATTGTTCTTTAAAATATGTAAGGAAATAAAAACTGTTCTTGTGTCTACTGAATTTAACAATAAGAGTAATTTGTCAAAACATACTTTTTTTCTTCAACTGATAGACTGAAACCTAGACAAAAATCATGTGAAATATGAATATCTACAATGAAGAAAAAAAAAACTTCAACTTTGCATCCAATTTATGTTTAGTTTAATTTTACTTTTCACAGTTGACAATTTTGCAACTTCAGAAAGTATTTTCTGTTTTATAAACACATTCTCAATAATACAAGAAATGCTTTCAAAATGTGTCAATTCTCAGTAAAAAGCTAAAAACATTGTTTTATCATAGTTACTTATTAACATTAATGAATGACATTTAAATGTCAAATTCTGTTAGCCTTAATAGGATCACTTTGTTAAATATAATGCCCTCCTACATATATGCAAAGCACTTGAAATAATATTTTTATCTATAAAAACTTTAATAAAAGTAAAGACTAAAAACTTCTGTTGGGTTATATAGGAGCAGCTTAAAAAATAAATAAAAAATTCAATATTTTATTTCCAGATGGAATGATTTCAAGAGTCCTTTATGGCACTTGACAGAACAGATTGATTTATCTGTTCAAATTTCCTAAACTTTTTGGTAACAACTCTACTAGCCTACTTCATCACAGAGATAGTTGCATATCCTATTTTTGTAGAAGTTGATAAAGAATTTCAACAGCTAGTTTTTAAAGCAGGAAACCTCTTTGTAATTGGAAGATCAATGCAATTTCTTCCCTACATCATCCTATTAAATAGCTCTCCATAATAAAAATACATTCAAACTAGTAGTTATGTTTCTTTCCTATTGATATTAAAACATCTTTTATTTATAAGAAAATAAGTATTTGAAGTAGCAGTTTTGTAATGGATATTTTCAAAATTATGCAGTAGTGATCAGCAAGAATAGTGAAATTGGCACGTCTAGTAAAGCGTTTTATTCACTTAGCACTGGTGCCCATGCAAAAGCAGGAAGTTATCTTCCTCCAGCTATGGATTAAATAGAGCAGATTATGCTCTATCTTTAGTAGAGGGACAATCAAATTAAGGACAACTGAATATACAATGAAACCTAGAGAGATGAGATTTATTAGATCTTGCTCAAGACACTTTAGTACATGTGGGACCACAACACTCATGGGTTACAGTATGAATGATTACAACTTGTAAAATACCATAACCATTCTTTTTCCTTGGCAACTATGCTACACAATTTCTTGTAGTATTTTGTAGTTTTTAAAAATCAAGCCTTTCATACAAGAGCAAATCTAATTTCAGACAGTTGTATCGCACAAACAAAACTAAGTCCTAACAACCGTAACGGAGTACATGCTCCAGGCCCTTGATGAGTCTGATGAGGCTCGCACTGTTGCTCTGGACATCTCCAAGGCTTTTGACAGGGTTTGGCACTCTGGCCTCCTATGCAAGCTATGGGGTTACAGTATTACTGGTCGCCTGCTTGACCTAATCCAATCTTTTTTAAATAGCCGCAAAATGAAGGTCGTTTTGAATGGGCATGCCTCTTCATCCTACAGCACAAATGCTGGTGTACCACAGGGCTCTACACCGGGCTCAACGCTCTTCCTTATTTACATCAATGACTTCCCAGATGAGATCAGTTCCCAAGTAGACATCTACGCAAACGACACCACAATATACTCCCACACCAGTAAGAAACCTGTTGTGGCGGACAGACATAATCTCGCTGCTGACCTTGAACGGGATCTACACTGTGGTGAATTAGGGCAAGAAGTGGCTTGTCAACTTCAATGCGTCTAAGACCAAGCTGTTGTCGGTCAACCATCACAGGCAACCTCTCCTGCCTCCCATAAGCATGAACCAAGCGATTCTCCATGAGAGGAACACACTATGCCTCCTCAGCCTTACCCTCTCCTCAGACCACAAATGGAACCACTATATTGAAGCCATAGCTAAATCTACTGCTAAGAAGGTTGGGTCACTATGTCGATCCAGGATGTTTTTTCCGCCTGAATCCATCCTGAATATATACGTCAACCATCCGTCCGTGCATGGAGTACTGCTGCCATTTATGGTCAGGCGCCCCTGCCGTTCTCCTCAGTGTTCTTGACAGGCTCCAAAGGAGAGTCTGTAATATGATAGGTACTGATCTGGCGGCTCGACTGCAGCCACTTCCCCACTGTCGAAATGTGGCCTCCCTTTGTTCTATAAATACTTTCATGGCTTCTGCTCGAACAAACTTAAGTCACTGGTGCCTCCTCAACAGGTGTTTACTCGTGCAACCAGACTGGCAACTGGGTCCCACCCATTCACAGTCAGGTTAGCCAAATGCAGACGACAATTCTACTCCTACAGCTTCTTCTCTCGTACTTCTTGCCTGTGGAACTCGCTCCCATATTCTTGCTTTCCTGATGGCTACAACCTCCAGAAATTTAAATGCAATGTCAATACTCATCTATTAACTACTGAACTCTAGCTCTCTCCCCACCCCCGTATATCCTTCCCTTTCTCTCCACCTATGTATCTGTCATCGCACCTGCATTCTCAGCTTTCTATTGCTCCTTTCTAACTAGTTTGTACTCCTCACTGTTTTCTAATTAATCTTTTTACAGTTATGTAGCCCCCAGCTCATCAGTGGCATTTCTGCCTTGCTCGGGATGAAATGATTTAAAAAAAGATTTAATAAAAAAAAGTTAAATGTGTGGAGTGCAGAGTGAGTACATGCTCGTTATTGTGATAGGTCAATAAAATGAACAAAATATAAGACACGTTCTATTTTTCTGTTGGAGATGCATTTGTGCACATCTTCAATTGATTTTGTTTGAGTAATTATAATTAGCTTTATGAAGAATACACTTTATAGAGAAGATTAAAGCTGAGAAAGATGCATCAATTTGATTGAAAAGATGCCATACAGATGTGGCTATGCAATATCAAAGAATATCAGAGAGAAGTAAAAATTATTAAATCTAATAGCTTAGCCATTACAACATTAGAGAGTAATGCATTAAAAACAAAATCAATAGTAAAAAAAATAAAATAAAAAATAGGAATGTATAATGTTATAGATGCTTTATTGAATAAATTTAATTTATTGAATAAAATGAACACAAAAGACTGACACACAAGGTTAGATTTTAATATTACTGAATTCAAAGAGAAGTTATTTCTCCAGCTGATTGAATTTTCAGTAATACTTATAAGAGTTATCCATACATAGAAGCATGCATTGCAAACAGACAAGCAGGAAATGAATATGAATGCCATTGTATTATAGGATTCACTTTAAAAACAACTAGAACAACAAATACTGAGTGATAAATGAAAGAAAATTCATTTTACTTTTTATACAGTCAACACATTGTGATTGGCCTCTCATATTTCTTTCAGCTATTAATTATTTTTTCTTCTCTCTACAATTAGATGAGAGGATTAAACAGAAGACAACTTCCCTTCCCAAATATGATAATTTCTTGTCGCCACTTTAAAGTACAGACAAAATTCTGTTGAAAAATTATCAAAGGAACCAAGTAAGGCAAAAATATCAAATGATCAAAAAGCTTAGTGTTTAACATGGTAAAGAATTTAGAAGAATACAAAGAATTGTATTTAGAAGTAGATCAAGCAAATCTAACAGAGTGTATTGTCTGTACTTTGAAAGCCTTTTATTATGATGCTCATCATTATCCAATTTTGATAAAGGAGAGGTAATTTCATTTAAGAAAAAAAAAATACAAAATAAAACTGGAGCTCTAATAGTGGACCACTGCTATGATCAACTGCAATTAGAACTGCATAAAATAAAAGTGAAAAATTACATAACCAAGTTATAAAACATGACAAACATATGAACAACCAACTTTGTTAGCAAATTATAAAATATCCTTGCGGGTGCAAGACAACTCTGCAGCAGAAAAACAATTTTTTATAACCAAGTAAAAGTAATTAAGGATTAAAACCGTAATTAGTTAATATTTTTCTTCAAATAAAGCATTATATAAAATATGAACCAGTTTTTTTTATTATTATTATTTTTATTTCTAATAAAAATAAATCAACATTTTTATATGTCAATTTATTTTATTAAAAAATAAATGATTCATATTTTATATAATGCCTTCTCAAATGCCTTATTTGAAGAAAAATATTCACTAATTAAGATTTTAATCCTAAAATTACTTATTTGGTTATATATATATAAAAAGTTTTTTGGTGTTGAGTTGTCTCGGTCCTGAGTTGTCCCTTCCCAATCTCTGAGACTTAGAATAGTCAGAATGGGCAATTTTAAAAAAAGTAATAAAAGATATGTAAAGCTGAGAGATTATAATAATGACAGTAGCTGTACTAATTAAAAAAAGTTCTGTTATTCAACATTATATATGAGGGGGTACTGAAAAGTACTCAGCCCAACCAAAGCTACTGTAAAAACTTTTCAGTGGCAGTGGCCCAACCCACTTTCCCTACATCAGTATTCTAATAGTTAGTAATTGAAACACTGTTTATGGAAAATGGGTCAGGTTGAGAAATTTTTTGCATCGCCTCCCACACTGGAGAATGTTTTTTTTTTTTTTTTTGGCATACTGAAAATTTGTTAAATAATGCTGGACTTTTAGAACTTCATGTAGCAAACAATCATGTTTTTGTGGTACCAAATTCTCCCTAATTGATTTCAATATCTAAGACAATGAATAAGAGTAGTTTTAAAAATTTGCCAAGAACATCTTCTGATGAGATTAAATATTTTACTTTTCGGCATAATTACAAATGGAAAAGGAATTAATTTGCTAACAGATCTCAAAGTTTATAGGAATTTAAGTCAGTGACTCAACTCTCATAGATGACAGATAATTAACCTTTAAAGCATCTGTGTATCCAGAGAATAAATGAAAAATGTAATAAGCAGCACTATATTTTTTTTTTTTAGGTGTTCATTAAGAAAAAAAAAAATTTCATTTTGATCCTTCTATATACCAAGGTTATGTTACAAGGCTGTGTGAGGTCAATAAATATCAATGCTATAAAAATCAAAATTAATACAAAGTTTGAATGTAATAATGTTGAAGTTTATTATTTTAATGTTTCAAATTACAAAACCAAAACTAGCTTCAGCTTTTTTTTTTTTTCCTAACTTTAAAAGTATAGAACTTTTGATACAATATAACCTTGCAACTTTTATAAGTTATCTTCTGGCAATGTTCTTTAACAAGAACTAAGTGTCTAAGGAAGTGGTGTGAAAATTTTAATCTTTATCAGTTCCTATCCAAGTTTCATCACTGACTTCATTCAGCCATTGTGCTCATAACAGGAGATATCATGAAAGTGGTCTTAAAAAAGAAAAAAATGTAGCCTTAATTACATGCCATAAAATTGGCTGTATGCAAGTGAAAAGAGCTGTCTGATGTTAACAGAAGATAGGAAGAAAAACATTAAGTTATTCATCTTCAGAGAAGAAGAAGAAGAAAAAAAATTATCAGAGTTTGTTTATTCATTTTCATTTACAAGTTTACCCATTAAAAAAATAAAATGGCATTTTATATATACTCTTATACTTTTTCAAATGATTATTGCACTATCTTTCACCTTCTGGCTTCATAAACAGCCTGGAACAGTTTACCATTGTCCTAAACACTGAAAACTGGCACATTCAGCAATGCAGCAAAAAGACATCACAGAAAACACACATGGATAGTATTATATAACAAGATAGTATAACCAAAGAAACAAAGACTGAATACTTAAAAGATTTAATGCATATAGAAGGTAGGATTCTTGTTACAAAGATCTAGAAAAATTTCATGAATAAATAATTTTATGTGATAGAAGTTACTTATTTCGTATCCAACAGATTCTGTAAAAATATTATTTTCATACCAAAGAGTTTTTTTAATGATAGTACAGTGTTTACAAAATAGTCATATTGGTTTATTTTTAAATAAACCGAAGAACACATCTTATATCTTCTATTAAGATCGTAATTTGAGATCCACAATAGTGGTGGAGGGAAGATGTACAGAGTCTTCAATGGTTTACATTTTCCTGACAACCATACAAACCAAATGGAATATGGTTAAAGAAAAATACATTAATCAAATGTGATCCACCAGAAGCAGCTAAATGCAACACAGCAAATTCAAAGCATTTCTAAATATTCTAAAAAAAACTTTTTAAAATAACAGAGCCAAACATGAAGATGCAATACAGCATCTGAATAGAATTTACAAGTGGTGACACTGTTCATTTAGTTAGGTGTGAAGAATTTAGGGATAAAAAAATTGCTTTGCTTTTCAAAGCTGTAACTTTCCAGCAACAACAAAGTAATAATCATCATAGTAAATTAATGTCATGGTAAGTATGAACTGATATTAAAGTCTTATCTTTTTTTATTTAAAAACTCATGACTATATATAATCTTTGATTAATGAAACTTAAAATGAAAGTACCAGACAGCTGGACTATATAAATTAGCTGTTTAAAATACAATAACTTCTATAATGCTTTTACCTTAATTTCTGGGATGAGGAGTTATTACATTGATTACAGTTGTACTAATGTCCTCATTTTTGTTATCAAACTTCAGCTGTTGTGTCTATCAATCTGGATAATCTTCAAGGAATTACAAAATAGACTAATCTAGAGAGATAGATTGTTCTCATTCTACTGTCCATATTTAAGGTTTTTGTTTTCTTTTTTTTAGTACTATTCAGATATGATTATTCTGGTGTGCAGCCCAGTAGTTGAACTCACAATTACTATGCCGGCAAATTCACAAACCAACACTTTACCCTTCTAGGCTACTGTGCCTTTCTTAATCAACCTTATATTTTCCATTCTTCCCATTCTGATACAAACACTACTTGACTGTAGATAATAAGATAAAGTAACAAAGCAGGTACCACAATTAAAAAATGGACAATCTTTATTTGCCTTTAACATATATATATATATATCTCCAGCTATAATTATATAAAATATATATTACTGAAGATTAACAAAGATTTTTGAATTCACTTCAAAACAATAAGCTAATCACTGAATAATAGAAAACTATAATCAAGGGGTTATAAATAAAATACAATTTATACACACACATCAAAAGTCATGGGGTAGCAGTATGTAAAGGTAATGATAACTGGCACCACTATAACTTGACATCACATAAGTGCCCAGACATTTGCGCAGTCAGAATGAACACCAGCTAGACTTCACATGGTAAAGTGACATGAATTATCAGTTTCAGTAAAGCATGATAGTAGGTGTCAGATGAAAGACATTCCATTTCAGAAATTGAGAGGATATTTGATATCCTTTGATCTCTGGTGTTAGATGTGAACCAGGAATATCTGATGCATTATTGTCTACTGTGAGCTGAGCAATGGTAGCCCACCTGTCCTTAATGACTGTGACCAGTTATCTGGATATAATTGTTTGCAGTAACCCTATATCAAACTAACTACATCCAATGTAGACAGTGCCAAATGCATATCCAACTAGTCTGTTTAAGACAGAGGGGTAGAAGACAAACCCGTATGCTTCTGTTAACATTACATCCTTGGGTACAGCACCTCATCAGGCCTAATGACATTGTCAATTAAACAACAGAGGACAGATTATGTAGAGTGGTTCAATGAATCACAACTTCAACTGTTTGGGACTGATATAGCTTGGGTGTGGTATGGACCTCAGTTGTCAACAAGGCTCCAAGCAGACTGATGGTGGTTCCATAATGATTTTGGATATATTCACTGGCTTTTATGTATCCCAACAATGATAGATTATTCTAGCAAGATGAAAAAAAAAGGTTATTTGAGAAGCATTCTCATGAATGCTAAGATCGTTATGCTTACTTGACATGAGCACAAACATTTATGTTATGTCGTAGAGTGTTCTATTCACATACAAGAATATGTACCTACAAGCATCAGGGAGCAGTGGACAGCTATTCAAACAGCATGGCTCAACATTCAAAAGTTTTCTGACCCCTTATGAAACTGATATCATGCCAAGTTTATGTACCAAACTGGGCTTAAGAGTATCTTACATAATATTAGACACTTGTCCTTGTACTTCTGGTATATCAGTATATATTATAGCAATCTCTGAATACATTTTAATCTATAATGAAGTGACAAAAAGAAACAAAACCATTTTACAAAGAACCAACAATTATATATCATGTCTAAACATGTTCAAATCATGTTATGATTTTGCTACTGTAAGTTTAATGAGGTCATTTGTCAGCATTTATATTGGATTTGAAAAAACAAAAAATAATTCATACAAAGTGTTTTTGTTTATAGTAAATCCTTAAATTATTTTATTCAGAAATGTCCAATGTTCAAATTTAAAGAATTTCTGTCTTAAAATAAGGACAAACTTTAGTTCTCCTAAATGCCAAATCATCAAATCTTCAGGTTAAATGGAATGGAAGAAGTCCAACATTAGCCTATCGATTAACAGCTTCTAAAAACAAAACAGATCTATCAAAAGAAAAGGAAAAAAGTGACCTTGAAATAAGGTAGTTTTCATCAAGGCTGGTGCAAATTTTTTTTCTAAATTGTAATCACAGATTTTCCTGGTTATTGAATATTCACAATGGGGTAGAAGGAAGAGGATTGTGAAACAAAGAAAAACATCTGCATAGGGTAATGAAGCATACATAAGAAAATCACTTGTTTTATTCATATATATAACATGCAATGTGACCATGCATATATTTTTACAAATTTCATCACCAAACAAACTCTTCTGATGAAAAATGTTACATGTTCAGCATAAAAGTATTGTATTAAATATCAATTTTAGCTGACTATAGATCAACTGAAGTTATATATAAATATATGCATTTAGTAAAAATTTGTTTCAAATATAATTTTTATTTGTAGCATGAACAAGATAAAAATATTTCCTTTTTTTTTTACTTAATATTACAGTTTAACATTCAAGAACATTGAATATCAAGAAATTACAGAGCAACAAACCCTTCAATAAGTACAAAACAACTGCAAAAATTACTTAAATATTCAGTCTTCTTTGATGGCACAAGTAAACTAGTTTACATACAACTAAGAAATGTGGTAGCATTTAATTACTTATGTCCAATTGTATCATTTGCAAGATTTCATTTGTAAAATGAGAATGATTTCACTAAGTCTAGAGAAGAAATATGGACAGAATTCTTTTGTGCGAAAGTATTTTAATAAGATATATGTATAATTTGATAAAAGAAAATGCACAGCATTTTTATTGATTTTTTTTCTCTATTTGTTAATTTTCCTTCCAAGTCTCAAAATTATACTTATGCAGAAAAGAAAACTGAAAATTCAGATATGTAGAATATGTATTTTATTCTATTCCCCCACCCCTGCTGATTTGTCATCTATCAGACACAGACAGGAAATATTTGCATAAGTGTATCACTCAATGTTGCAGCAAGTTTATTTTAAAACACAAAAACAAGCCAAATTATTTTCTGTAAACTAGTTGTTTGAAATATGCTTATTATAGCTTATGAATAAAACTAAAGATAAAATTTACGAACTACTTAAAATGTCAAAATATAAAACCATTTTAGGCAAATCATAACTATTTCCTTTTTCCACATTCTTTGACTATGACTCAAGACTTTTTCAACCAAGATAAAATGTTTACACTTTAAAACTAGAATGAATCATCAGTTTATTAAAAAAAAAAAAAAAAAAATTACCTCTACCAGTTCACTTTATTCAGAGATTTAATTAGTCATACAGTAACAGTGCATCTTACCTGAAAAGATAAAATATTATAAAATAATTATTTCAATATTACTAAAATGCACAAAATTTCTGGAGGAATTAATACACTTGATCTTAAACTCTCAATACCTAGCTGTTCAGAGTTTAATCTTCACCTGACTGTCAAATATTCTCAGATTGTAACTTTAGAGACACCCAAGATGCTGGTACTTCAATGATCAGTATTTCAATATATTTAACTACAAGTATAGGTAATGTTAAAAAGAGTATGTGGGAAGATAGCATGTTAAGACTAAAGACATTTTTGTGCAACTTACAATTTGAAAATATAAACCTAAAATCTATTCTTTAATCTAAAACACTAACTATATAATTGAAATGGCTATTATTTTACAGTAATACAGATGCTCGCCACTTGAAGGGTATGTGTTACTATAACAAGAAAGGGTTGCAAATGCATTAAATAATTTTTAATTCTAAACCAGAAAATGGTTTTATTCAAAAAGTATTTTGTTTTTAAAATTCTATATATCATTTAAGAAAAAAGTCATATCGGATATGTTACTCTAAAGATCTTTCTCTTCTTACTCATTTCATCTTTCTTCTACAATCTCAAAATCCTTAGCTGATGCCACCATCTTGAACTCATTGACAAATGAATGACAACTTATAGTAGGACAATAATTATTCAACAGTGACTAAAATATTTGCTTAGTTGAATATTCAAGAATTTTTGAACAGCAAGAAAGTATAAAGCTATTGGAAAATTAAGTATTTTGTAATAGTATAGATAAACCATCAATTTATAAAGTACCATAAAAAAAAATAACTGATTATTTATGAAGGGATGAATTATACAAATATTCAGATATACAAAATACCATGTGCACCCATTTTTTAATTTTATGTGACAGTTCATACTACAGTAATACTAAGCTGAATAAAGATATACTGCACTTAAGTACAAGTGCCAATCTACAATACATAAATATTCCTGTCAGTTCAGATACTATTCTAGTATTAAATATTATTTAATTTTTATTTCTAAAAGGGGTATGACATGAAATTCTTTGAAAAGGGAATCAGATATTTTTAATACAGTTAATGTTTTCTGAAAGTGAGCACCATAATTCAGAAGAAAAATTTATAGATTATAACACACACACACATATCTCTCTCTCCATATATATATTTTTTTTTCATATAGATAGGTGTGAGTTTGTGACCATGGGTTTCATGCTCTTGTGATCGTCCTATGTCAGCTCTATCACTGATATTGAGCGCTTTCAAATAAGTACAGCGCATATATAATATATGTAACAAATTACATATATATATATATATATATATTTGTATTTCATTAAGCAAAAAAAAAAAAAAAAAAAAAAAAAAAAAAAAACTTCCTGACTCCTTAGCAGACTGGAACCAGCCAAACTGCTCTCCTTAAGAGTCCCAATCACATTGTAATGCTCAGCTCTAGATTTTTAGATTAATGTTATACATGGCACCAAACCCCCATTCTGAAACAACATGGCTGCTTTCTAAGAGCAATGGTTAAAAGGGCCTTTGAGAGAGTGAAGCCTGTGTATCCTTCTTCAAAATTTGTAAACTGACACTACAGAACCACAAACAAAGAACTCACATCACTTTATGATGTTCAACAATAGTAACAACCAAAATAGATAGCACATGTAACATAGAAGAGAAAATAATGACAAGATGTTGATATTCTACACTACATTTCAGCCATTGCATACTCCGGCCTTCTTTAGGTGTTTGGAATTTCAAACTGAAACATGAATAATTACAATACCTTATCTCAGAAATATTGACAGATATCCACTAATTCATTGACCTAAGATCATTAAGAAAACCAAATGGTTCAATACTGAGTTCTCACAAAAAATAAAAAATAAAAATATCTAGTCAAAATTTCAATGTATCAACCATTGAAAAGTATCACTAATCTCATGATTACATGTGTGTAATAACCCACTTAAAAAAAAAAAAAGGCGGGGGGAATAAATGCTGGTAAAATCTAGTATCCATGTTGTATATTTCTTGTAGCAAACTTAAAGGTAATATAAACTGCTGATAGTGGGTACCAGCTTTTAATTTTAACTAGAAAAACCAGTAACAAAGACAACGGGGGATGTGCATTGTGGTGCAGTGGATATAGACTCATTAAGAAATTGGAGAGCAGTTTAAATTCCAGTTGAATTTGTTGCATTTCTTACGTGCAAATAATTTTGGGAATGGTATTAAACCATCTCTTCTCACTCTAGCTATAGGTTAAATAGGAGAACAAATTGGGTTTGTGGCCTTGGTTGGTAACCAGTCTACTGCAGAAAGTAATGGCAACTGTTTGCAGGAAAAAATTTAACATGATCACCCAAACATGTATCATGTTTGACACTTAACTGACTGATGAGTAAGTTGTAGGATATAATCTCTATCTTCACAATCTACCCTCACTAAAGTTTATATTATTCTACGAAGAAAAGTTGGGCTGAGAACTCTTCAGCTTAAGATTTATGTCAAGTTTGATCAAATTTTGGGAAGTAAATTAGGTCATATACTTTTCATTATCTCATATACACAAGATTTATTCCAAAAGCAATACTTTATTATGACATCTGACATGTAAGAGTATAAAAAAAAATATATAATATGCTCAAAATAGACAGATTAAATCAAGTATAAAGGGCCAGCTACTCATTTCTGAGCACAACCACTGCTTAGGCAGCTAGCCAATGCCTGTTGCAGACTCCTGCTCAAGAATATTTCTTTATTCAACACCCACCAGAGGTTGCAACTAAGCTGAGTGAACTCTAGTTACAGTTTCTGAGATAGAGCACATAATCTGGAGTGATACTTGTTGCTTTAAGCTAGCAAAACCATTGATGGCTTTCAAACAGTTCTATCTACTTGATTTCACAAGGAAGGGGGAGGTTTAACCCATGGTGTAGTTTTCAGGCACTTTCAAATCAGTGCCACACACTGGGACTGCCTTCCTTGGCCAATAACATCAAGACATCACCTCCCTGACAAATCAACAAGGGTGAGATTTTGTGATTGGAAAGGGAACATTCTAACAACTTGACTGTTCCCATAGAATCAAATATGTTAAGACCTTGAATAAGTTCTAATTGTTTTCCAACAGACGTCATTCTCAGAAGTGCGTGTAGTTTCAGATGGTAATGCATCTACAAGGTAGTACTATAAGCAAGCTTGGAATTCAGTATGTCATTTTGCCAAAGTGTAAACAACTTTAAGGTTGGTTATAATTTTAGCATTCTCTCTCAGATATATCTATCTAGAGTCTTTATCCAAACAAATTTGATTAAAAAAAAAAAAAAAAAAAAAACAAGGTCCGTTTTATTTATTGATTGTATTTTTTCAAAAATTTTCAGTTAAGATTTTAAGCATTTTGCTCTGACCCAGAGGTTTTCAAACTATGGTCCACAGACCACAGGGGGTCTGCAAGGATAAGATAGGGGGTTCGTGAATTAACTCATCACGTGAAATTCAAAGTAATTTAAATTTAATTTTGTTACATTTTGCATCAACATGCAGTATTAATTCATTTTATTTGAACACTTATGCAAAACCATAATTTAAAAAAAAAATTTATGTATAAATTTCATAAGCGTTTATAGTAGAAATATAAAGGGGTTCATAAGTCAAAAAGTTTGAAAACTCCTGCTCTAACCTATGATAATCTCTCCGAAGTTCATATTTTGTTACTTGATTAAAAATAGCAAATTATGAACTTTGGACCAGTTATCCACAATTTCGAGCACAATGCTCAATACTTTATTTGAAAAATGCAATATAAAAAATTTGGCAGACCTTGTTGGTTCTTTTTAATCAAATGTATCAGCCATATGTGATACATGCTTGGGAGATCATGTCTCTTTCAATTAACTAGGCAAAATATTTTGTAGCAGTAGGTTGCCATTTTTTCTGTGGTAGACTGGTTGCCAACCAAGACTATAAAAGCCAATCTGTCCTGCTGAAGAAAGAGATGGATTAATACCCTTCCCAAAGGTATTTTTGTGTAAGGGAATACAACAAATTCAACTGGAATTTGAATGTGGCTCTTTGATTTCTCATTTAGAGCTGATATCTACTGTGTCACAATGCACATCCATAATCAAATATATTCAGTCAAAAGAAAAACAATTCAGTAAATGTTTCTTAAACCACCACTTTACTGCAAGACTTTTTTTGGTGGGAGAATATATGGTACATAAGAAAATACAATTTACAGATTCCAATTGATATTGAATTTTAAGAACTATGACTGTAGAACTTCTATATCAATCACGTGTGTGTGTATTAAAATATACAACTATAATTATCTGTATTATAGTTTATATATTATAAACATGATATATATCAAATTTTAAGAACTATGACTATATAACTTGGACACAAGATATTTTTTTTTATTTATTTTTATTTTTAATTTAAAAAAAAAAATTTTTTTCTCCCCTTTTGAGAGAAAGGGGTACAGGGTAATAGACACAGTTTATGGGGATATATGGGGAAGATAATGGTTAATCCTAGACCTGAACTGATTAACATTGTAGTGATCAAAGAAAACATTCCCTTGGGAATCAATTCCTCAAAAGAAGGTTCTTGAGTGGAACTTATCAACAATAGAATATAGAGGGAATGGGGGTGGTTTGCTATAATGTGTATAGCATGGTGGGTCCCAACTGTAAAGGTAAAAACTGGTGCATCTAAGAAATGTAGAATCCAATCTTTTCACTCTTTCTTTTTTTTTTTTTCTTTCAATTGGAGTAGATAGACTAAACTATCGCCCGGTTCACACTCCACCCTCGTCTATTGAACAGGTGAAGAGGATCATCCCTTGTTTAGGATGTGGTTTCCGGCTTTCTCTTTACCAATCTTTTCACTTTTACATAGACCCCTGTGCACCAGTGGCATTACCGCCTTGCTCAGGTGATATGATTTAAAAAAAAAAAAAAAAAAAAGTGTTAAACATGTCAGATTTCATGTCAAAGAAAGTATTTGTGGGGAATTTTACTGCATTACTTTATCCAAAAGAAATATACAGCTGAAGCACCCAAATTTCTTGTTGAGACTTACAGTAACCATTCTGTCAGAAACAAGATGCAGAGATTAATTTAGATTTCAAAAATAATGATTTTGATGTTGAAAATAAAGAATGCTCTGGCACACTGAAAAAAAATTTTGAAGACAAAGAATTGGAGGCATTACTTCATGAAGACTCATGGCAGGTGCAAGCTGAACTTGCAGAATCACTAAGAGTTGATCATAGAGTTTTGAAACGTTTGAAAGCATTAGGAATTATTCAAAAGCAATATCTGTTGGCTATTACCTGTGTTTTCTGCCTTTATTGTTGATCATATCTTTGTCAGCTATTGCCTTTCAAGCCTTTGTTGTTACACAATATTGCTACCAGAATATTTTTGTTAATCATATTTTTACTGCTCAAGGTAACATATTACATCGGGTTATTTATTTTCCATAGAATCAAGTCAACATTTAAGCATAAATAACAAATTTTGTAGACTTTTTTGATCATAGTATTTATGTGAATACTAATCCTATTTATACAAATATTCTATTATTTGTATGTTAAATCTTGCCAGTATTTTTATTTTCTTAAACCAATTGATGCATTAGCCATAAGTTTAAACAAAAAACACCAAAACACTATAAAAATTATATAAAACTTGAACTTACATTAGTTAAATCTGCAATTTTTAAAATACTCTGCACACATAAGTACGAGACTTTAAAGCTGAAAAAATTGAATAATCTATAGAGCACTGCTAATTATGTTTAGCCAAATCAAAAGTGAAATTTTTTTAGAGTTTTCAATGAAGCTAGATTAACTCTAGAACAGCATACCTAAAGTATGACAAAGGCTTATACCTTGACCCTTAAGACCCTGAAGTAAAAAAAATAAAAATATTAACATTCTAGAAAAAAAATTCTTCATGAACCATTCTGGTTTCATTAGATAAACAGAGAATAGAAACTTAAAATGAATTTAACCAATGTATTTTATCTTAATTTAGAGACATGTGTAATTAGACCCAGCTCAATCAGATCTAGAAGTACTGTTCTCGGATTAAAAGTAGTTGCATAACAATTACACTACCAAATAAATCACTAGTCAAACAGTTTTACATCTTTTTTCCTATTGTTTAAATCATTTAAAGTGATACAAATCTGTAATGGTTGGGCACCTAACAGATCAAGCCAACAAGCTTGCTAACTACTGCACAATACCATGTTGTTGCTACCATTTTATACAGAATTGATTTTTAACTCCAAATTCATATAAAATTAGTATCTTTAATAAGAAAGAACCTTTTGATTTACAATCACAATTTTGATAATTTGAGAGATAAATTTAACTATAGCTTTATACTGAGGCTCTATAAACAGCAGCATTTTTTTGTCCAAAGTCTGCTTCATCTCCTTTAGTCTAGACACCAATCTCATTTTTCCAGGACTCCATAAAACAAACAAAATCAGTTTAAATTGTATTTGTTTACTGGAGACATAATATCTATCTAATGACATATTGAAACAAATTTCAACTAACCACTATCACTGTCAAAGCTTTCAAGTAATGCTGCATCTTGAACAAGCTCAATGACACCGAAGATGACATCTCATATAATGAATTCATTCATACAGAAATGGGAGTTAACAGAGATACCACAATGATGACAATGACCTTGTTGATAATACCAACTCTAATGATATGTATTCTAACCTGACAGAAAGAATTCAATCAGTTCTACAGGTCTGACAACAAAAGTGAGTGTAAAGGGTTTGTCAAGAATTCTGATTATAGATGCTATAAGCACAATATAAGCTGGATTCATCACAAATAGGCTTTTTTTAATTAAAAGAAAATTTAAGGAAGCAAAATATTAGGTCATTGCTATTTTTATAGAAATCTGAAAAAAGAAATGACTGCTTATAAAAAAATAAAAATGATTCAGTAGTAAAAACTACAACTCAAAGGATGCCCTCCACAGAACTGACATGTAACTTTCTGCAAAGGAGAAAAAAAAAAAAAAAAAAAAAAGCACAAAACCGATGTATTTTCTAGCCGCACATTGTCTTTCTTGAAATAAGTTATATTCACTGCTTTGTATAGTGATTTTGTTGCAACCATTCTTGCATCACTCAAACAAATGCACAGTGAAGCACACTATATTGCCAATGTTGATGGTAGGATCATTTAAAAAAAAAAAAAAAAAAAAAAAAAAAAATTATTTGCCTTCTTAATATACAGAAAATCTGTTTTATTAAATGAGCATGCATATGTAAGAAGATGCACTGCCCATTGAAAATCTCATATATAAATAGCAAAGAAAAAACAAAGGCATTTTTACCTCTCATTATAATTAAATTTACTTAAATTCACTAAACAAATAACCAACTAAAACTATCTTGTAAGAAAAGCCATTAATATTAACAATATTTTTTTAATGAATTCAACTATTAATACTACAGAGAAGTGCTGAAAGTTTAACTCATTTCTCAATATTTGACCAAATGATCAAAATCTTTTCAAAGGGCTTCTTGAATAAGCCGAGAATTTATCAGCACACCTAGTACTTGTATACTTTTAAAATTATTCTTAAATAATGATCATATTGTTAAAATGTCCCCTTTAAGTTATTATTCCAAATGTGCGACTACGGGGGATAACATTTCTGCACATTACAAAAAAAAAAAAAAAAAAAAAAAAAAAAATTCCCATACTGTGTAATTAACATTTTAAGCTACCATACCACCAGAGATATTTCATATTTTCTGCAGACAAAAAAATAAAAATAAAGTTTATAAACCAAAATGAAAACATAGGGAGTGCTTGAAAAATTCTCCACTTGATAAAGAAAGGCTACAAAAGAAATTGTTTGCTCAAATTTCATGAAATGGGTTAAGCTAAGAGCCTTTCAACACCCTCTTATAAGAATTGAGCCATTTGCAGACACTTATTTACAAAGTACTGTTTGTATGGACATTGCTTTCTGGATTCCAAGAGAAACATTTTCTGATGACTATTCATTGTTTTTAGAATGTTGAAATTTTCACTATTGATACAAATATTTAAGTATTGGTATGAAATTTTTTAAGATTTCAAATCAGTAATCCTTATTAAGATTCCTTTACAAATTCATTTATTAACAGAAGAGTTGTTTTTCTAAAATTCATACAAAAAGATTTTGGCTAAGAAGTGGAAATCTACCACCAAAGTAATTTCTTCTAAACTTGAAGGTACAAGATAGTTTTTTGTTTTTTTTTGACATCTGTGCTAATTATAGCAGAAAATAAAGCTATACATGTTTAGAACAGCTCACAATTAAACATCAGAGGCATTCATTGTCTCTTATATTTAACAATATATGCTTAGAAAATTATCTGCTGCCTCAATACACTATATATATATATATATATATATATATATATATATATATATAAACACAAACAACACTCCATGCCCTCTATTCATTATTACTGATAAATAGCTAAAATAATAGCCTCATGTTTCTACCTTTGTTTTGGAATAAAATCCTAAAAAGGAAAAAGTAACATTAAAGAATTTCTTTACCAGTATCAAATTTTTTAAGCTTTATTCCCAGTTATATACTCCAACTATTGAGCTAACAAGAGTAAAAGTGATATTAAACTATCAAATGTTGACTGTAGAACCATGTTCAGAAAAATAAACAACACAAACAGTAACTAGTTTTTATAACCTAAGGAGTAAATATTTAAAATAGATTGCTTCCTTATAACCAAATTAACATTGTACACAAACAAGGAAAAAATGCCAAGAATAAACATTAGGAGGTATAAACTTTATTAGCTATACATGAGAATTTAAAACAAATTTGTTCAATAACTATGTACAAGAATGTAAGGAATTTGTTAAAGATGCAAATGAAATTTAAATCAGAGATTATTTGAAAAGCAGACACCAAGCATAAAAACAGAAAATCTTTTCAAAAAGACTAAAAAGCAATCAAATTTCACATCTTATACAGAAGTAAATGTACAATTGTGTTGAGGCTAAAAGCACTTGCAACACTTATTACACATGGCAGATGCAAGGTTTTATATTTGATGTCTCAATTTAGCACCTAATACTTATTAATAGTAGCAGCTTATTATCATAGTAAACTTACCGCCCTCACCCAATTTCATCAGCATGATCATAG
Source organism: Ascarosepion bandense (assembly GCA_037127315.1). Taxonomy (NCBI): domain Eukaryota; kingdom Metazoa; phylum Mollusca; class Cephalopoda; order Sepiida; family Sepiidae; genus Ascarosepion; species Ascarosepion bandense. The sequence goes on from JBBBDQ010028472.1 coordinate 377,583, forward strand.
TCTATGGATACTGATTAAAATTACTTAGTATATAATATAGAGATCTCCATTGTACATGTGTAAAACCAATTAGGCAACATTTTTTTGTAATAGGGTAAATCAGACTAGACATTTTAATAATAAAAATATAATACTAACAGGATATGTTATTGTAGATGACTTCAGTATAATTCATCTTGGAAATTGTGTGTTTTACACACACACAACATATCCAGCACTTAATATATTTACACATTTTCATTAAATCATATTTTAATTTGTATACATCTCATAATGCACCTAATGTGCTGCAGAAAAACAAAAACAAAAAAAAAAAACTAAGATCTGAAAATATTTATCAAACTAAAAAGCATGTGCCTAATGACTAACCATATTCCAAGAAATAGTCTTCTTGGCTGGGACATAATTCAAATTTAATAGATGAAATACAAAGTTTTACACAAGAGAGTTGAATCTTGAAATACTGTAAACTATTTTTCCTTTTCAATTATTCATTGACTCTTAACAGAAATTGGTATATCAACAGTCTATCAACACAAGCAGAAATAGGATCTGTTTTTACTATTTAGTTAGTTGTTTATGGTAATGTTATTTGAGCTTAAGTTTATAAAGGAGGCATCAGCCAGCCACATTCTAGTAAAAAAAAAAAAATTAAAAAAAAAATTACTTGTATTAAGAGAAACAAGAAAACTTAATCTCAATATCAAATCAAGGCTGCAGATCATTAAATATTTTTATAGTTATTACTTTCATACTTTAAGCAGTGGTAAAAACGTTAAAGAATAGCAAGTAAACATTTGGCTAACTGAGAAATTAGAATGTAGTCACTTTTTGCTCACCACATAAAAGGTAAAAACCTAAAAATAAAAAATAGATTACAAAATTATTTTACCTTAACCTCTAATGCAACCATAAGAGACAAATTACAGGAAATTATATGTAAAAGACTAATTAAAAATACAGGCATATTAATCTGCTAAAATTACCAATTTCTTTAGTGCAATTGCCTTACCATTGCATAAGCATTCTGGTCTTATAAATAAAATATCACTTGCAGAGTCACTTTTGTAGCTATACTTCAGTGCATGATTAATAGTTACAATATTTTAAAAATCCAATTGACAAACTCAAAGCCTCCAAACCTAATAGAGAAGCATTAAAAAACTATTATATGTTATAGGAATAGTGAAACTAATTGTAGGTATCCTTTGGGTGGGGACAAACGGAATATGTCTTCACTTAGAATCTGTACTCAAAGAAACACAAGTGAACAGAATTTAGTTTGAAATTCACAAATCTACAAGCATATCTCCAAGGTATTGAGAGTTGTTTAGAAAAGAAATTCCAGTTTACAGAACACACTAATATAAGTTTAGATGTAAATCCAGGCTTTTATACCATCAGATACCACAGACAAGTCTTTTTTCAAGGATCCAGTGTTATTAGTTATGCAGACCAGATAAGAGAAATCAGCAAGCAAGCGCAAAAAACGATAGAGGTTTAGTTACAAATCCGTTAAACTAAAAGTAGACTTGTTTTGAACAATTTTCTGTTTCTTAAAAACAGTTCTTGGCAAACCCCCTTCCACCACTACAGATGACCAAATTGAAACATTGATTTAGAATAACATGAATCACATAACACAGGAATTGGCAGAAACACTAAATTCATCAAAATCTACCATCCATGAGCACTTAGTGAAGCTTGGATAATCAAATTCCTACATCGTCCGGGTATAACACGGAGCAAAAAGAACCTTTTGGAGCACATTTCTATCTGTGATTTGCTATATAAATGCAATGAAAATGCACCCTTTTGAAGCAAATTGTGACAGGTGATGAGAAATGGATTGTTCACAACAATGAAAAGAAAGCAACATGAGCAAAGTTTAGCCACCCAAAAAGCAGGTTTTCATCCTAAGAAAGTAATGCTGTGCATCTGGTAGGATTGGAAAGGAATCCCGTATTTATGAGCTTTATCATGTAAAAATGATTTTCATCATTAGCTGATAGGCACACTGATATATCTTAAGAAGATATATCTTAAGAAGATATAAAGTATCATATATTATTATCAAAGATTATACAAATCAATTTCTTAATATCATTAAAATGAAATTTTGAATAACACTAATTAGCAAAAGAAATTCATTTTATAGTCTACAGAGATCTGATAATTATCAAATTTCCAAATCTTTCAATATGGTAGAAATAAACCAAACAAAATTTCACTAACTTCCAGTATTGTCCACTTTGAAAGCTCATCCAACCTCATAAATACACTGCTCTAAGACTAAAGACGTATCATTTATGTAAACAAAAAGACGGTTGGCCTAAGAGGCGACACCTACGTTGATTCCTAGGCCCTGGAGAACTAGCCATTAAAAACAACCTTTATAATTGAAAAGATTCTTCCAATGATTCCATATCTAAAGAGCTTGCGCAGCAATCTTTTATGTCACATCTTGTCAAAGGCCTTTGAAATATCTAATGTTATAGTCCTTGAGATGTATTTATTGTATAGTGGTTTCACTTAATTCTGTGAGTTGGTAGGAGATTAGCAGATCAGGCTGAAACCTGTACTGCTTGTTGCACAAGAGGTTGTTCCTATTTAGGTGATCAACAACCTTCTTGCTGAATATACCATTACAATCATCACAAGTCTATTATGGTACTCTATTTTGGTCTTATGCTAGGCATATTTCAATTTCAGATTACAATTTATATTCTAAGGGATGAAAATTAGAACAAGATATATTGGATTGTGACTATGAAAACAATATCTTTTTTTACCTTTCATATTTGTTCCTATTTTTATAGAATATTAGAAGTTGTTTCTGAACTGAGAAAAAAATAAATAAAACGGACTAATTATAAAAGCACGCTTTACCAAACATTCAAGGTATCTAATTTTCTCTGAAACCTAATGTAACAAAAGAAATCAAAACTACAAAAGTCTGTTTGATAAATAGATTTGGTTATTTGGGAAATTAATATGTGAAGATTACTTACTACTGTATACAAAGTTTACTGATATTGACAAGGACAATCTATGATAGTGATAAAAATTTTAATGTCAAGTAGTTTGTTTAAATAAAAATAATCTATCTCACTAAAAGAAAAAAATGTAAAAGGACAAATACCCACTTTATTCTTTGAACCTGATCAGTAAGTTTGCAGAACATCATTTTTGTCTTATATTCAGCTCAGTAACTACTGACCATCTGATATACACCATAGTAATTTGCATTTATAGAAGTTATTATAAATTTGCAGATATAATTCATACAACATCCATGTATTCTACAAACACAAAGATTGAATTAGACAAAGATTCAAGTTTACATATCAGCCATATCAGATGTTTAAGGTAAACAGATTGTTTAAAGTCTTAGTCAAGAATGTAATAGAAAATGCATTCAATCAAAAAATGCCATTCATTCAACTCAGACAAAATATGGTACAAGGTTGTGTTTAAAGTGGGAATCACATGTGTTACAGAGGATGCATAAAAGAAATAATGTCTGAGTCTCCCTCAGCACTTTGCAATAAGCTACTATCTAGGTGGAATATCTCCTTGAGCTGAACATAATTTTTCTTCCTGATTTGGAGGTTGAAAATTAACATTGTTTAAGAAAAAGAACCTATAGAATAACCCTTTTCAATTCAATGAAAATTTAATTGAAATGTTTGACTAATGATAACTAACAAATAAAAGCAGTATTCATTATGGTTAATTCAAGCCATATTCTGAAATACAATGAACAGAAGGGCTACAAGGTAGCAATTGCATCAGCTGTTTGTGAGTTTTTCAATAACACAATAGACAAGCCTTACACAAGCATGATTATACATAGAATACGAATAGAAATTAATTTCAACAAACTATTTTTTTGTCAAGACCAAAATGAGTCATTTTTTTAAAACAATAAGAATTTATAATTATGATTCCAAAACAGTTTTACTTTAAACATTAAAGAAAATTTCTATATGAATGCATTCACCAAAACTTACAAGCCATAAATGTATAGGATTTACTAATAAAATATGTCAGTCAGTCAGTTAAGTACCATACATGATACACGCTTGGGCAATCATGTCTCGAAAGAGACATGACTGACTGGGCAGAAGATTATCCCACAGTAGGTTGCCATTGCTTTCTGTGGTAGACTGGTTGCCGACCAAGGCTATAGAACCCAATCTGTCCTGTTATTTAATCCATAACTGGAAGAAATAAACAGATTAATACCTTTCTCAAGAGTATTTGCGCGTAAGTGAATGCAATGAATTCGGCTGGAATTCAAACTCAGCTCCCTAGTTTCTCATTCCGAGCCGATATCCAATGCACCACAACGCACATCCATATAATAGAATATGTACACCTAGTAAAATAAGATAAGGTTTATTGCATGTTGGTATTTAACTTGTTTTACTAGTTAATGCACATAAAACCTATCTTAAGCCTTACCTCGTACTTTTAAATTTATAATAATCTCAAAGTAACGATTTTATATGCAAGAAAAAAAACAAAAAACAAGTAATATTCTTTCATAGACCCTTTACCTTATGTCGTGACAAACATTAGTAAAAGTATGCTAGGTGAAATAATATACCATTAGATATTGATCCAATTTTGAATCTAGTAGCAGCAATGTAGTTCTGAAGCAAGTTGTTCACTTTACACTAAATACAAGATATTTGCATATTTGTAAAACAAAAGGTTTGAGTTATTAATATGTCAGTCTCAAGGTATTTGCAAGAAAGTTTAATTCTCACCATGTAAATCTATCCTTGTACCAAATTAAGTTAAATTTCTAAAATGTTTGTCTAGAAAAGTGAAGATATTGCATGAAAAATTGAGATATTTTACTGTTTTCAATAATCTCAACACTATAACTAATTTATTTGCAATCTTGCTTGTATGTACAAGTTTTAAAAAATTCTGTTACTGTACCAAGTGCTTTAGTCATATAAATAACATTTTAAAATGAGTAGTTACAAACACCAGTCAAATTAAATTCCAGTTTCTGAAGATAATGAAAAAGAGAATTTTTGAAATTTGCCACTTCTAATAGCCAATTTCAAGTTTCTAAGTAACACAGTCCAAAAGAATAGGTTAATAGACATAAATAATTTGTTTAAGAGACAAAGAAGAAATAATGACAAATTAGCAAAGTGACCATGTTTGAATTCAATTCAACATCTGGTCCACCCTGTTATCATTAAAAGAAATCACTCAAGTTGAATCAGCTGTTCACAGAAATAATCTGTAATCATAAAACTAAAGTGAATTTGAAACTAATACAAGGTATTATGTAACAGTAGGCAGCTAATAAAATTCCTCAGGTTGCTTCTGAGCTTATAAAAAAAAAAAACATTTTATTTAGGAAGAACAATTTTTTTTTTTTATAGTTGGTAAGTAAGGGTTATTTTTAACTTATCAAACTCACTAATGATATCAATTTACTCAGTCAAATTACTAGTATGATTCCAATGAGAGAGATGCATCACATTTAAGGACACTGACACATAATTGGCCTTAAGAAAAAGTGCCAATCCTTGAACACCAAAAACAACGGGCTCATTAAGTCAAAATTATGCCAATATGTCAATTACAAAAACAAAGTAGTCTAAAACAGCTATTAGAAATAAAAAAAAAACACATCAAGAAAAAGACTTATTATTTACAACAAATAATTATAACAATTTCCTAAAATATCTAAACAACCTTTGACAAAAAAAAAAGAAAAAAAAAATCTGAACCACTTTCTCAAAGACTTTAACCAATTTATATTTAATCTTTGTTTCCAAAAATCTAGTTTATTGTTCCAAATCCGGTGATAATTTGTTATACCCAAAGACACCAATATTGCATTAAGATCATGAGATAAAAATAATGTTCAGGTCTGGTGATTACTAAATGAACATATTGTCAAGCTTGAATGTAAAACTATAAATTTGGTTCAACTATAGCCAATCATTTCATAAACAGACAATTTTTTCTTCTTTGAATGGCAATATTATCTATATTCTTAATGCCAAATTTGAAAGGGAGGTGCAAGAAAAATCTGAATATTTTTAAAATAAACAGTTTTATATCCAACAAGATTTATTCAGGAATTTTTCTTAAAAAAAATTCCTGAATAAATCATACCTTAAGGTATGAGATGATTACTATTCTCCCAAGGAAAGGATAAACATCTTTATATCTTGACAGATTTGAAACTATGTTGAACAAATATTCACAAAAGCATAACAGAAAAGACTGATAGCAAATTTCAATTTTGGAAGTAAAACTTGTGTATATGTAAGAGTGCTAAACAATTTTTCATACAACCAACTTCCCAAAAATCAGTATTCTGATGTTTGGTGATTGAAATAATGATTTTAGGAAATAAATTGAATAAAGAACATTTTAGCACCACTACATGTGTGTGACTGTGTATAGAGAGATAAGATTGTAGGTGGTTTTTTTTTTTTGTTTTTTTTATATATCAAAATTGATATAGATAGTTGATAAACCCATGAAACTCAAATGTAAATCAAAGTTTTCAGGATTTTTCTTAAGATAATCGTAAGACATTAAAAGAAACTAAATGGAGTTATCTGGTTATATACATTAACTTGTAAATGTACACACATCCTCAGTATAAAGAATAAAACTGAAGATATTTATTTGCAAGAGAGAGGTTAGATCTTGCTTTCTGGTTCACTATTGGCTTTTAATCTGTTTTTGTACCAACCTGTATACTAAAGTGCAAAGTAACATGATAAACTCTTAATGGAGAGGTTTTGAACAGTAACTTTTAAGTACATAGTACATGCAATATAATAGCGTGTACATCACATGATTTTTATGAGCTTTTTTCTTATTTTACACCTTGTATAAATATTAAAAATTAATATATTCTAATGAACATAATTGCTGAAGAAGCTATTCAGATCAACATTTATCAAGATCTTGTAGAGAGAAAAAAAATAGCAAGTCAAAAATGTGAATAATTGTGTACTTAACATGCATTTGATATTTAACTTTGAATACTAAAAAAATATTTCATAGAGCAAGGTTACTATGAATGTTAAATACTAAAGAAAACATGTTAGAAATTCAGTTATAGCTTAAATGTGCAAATGAACAGATTTTGAATATAATGAGTTTTCTAGAAAACCTAAATAAGTCCCTAGCTTTTAATACTAAGTTGTACCTCTCCATGTATGTAATGCTTCTTATAGTCAAAACAGACTTACCTCAGAATCTTAATGGCTTTATATACAACATAAACTGATGAACACCACCAGTATTCGTGAGAATTTTATAAAATATTAACCATATACAAATCCTAATTTTATATATATATATATATATATATATATATATATATACACACACACACAAAAATGTTAATTCAGTGATATAAGGAGCCAAATAGAAATTTGATCAACGTTTCAACAACAACAACAACCTAAGCAGTCTTTCTATAACTACAGTATTTCTAAATTTAGCAGATAAGGGGAAATTATTTTTTATCACCTTTCATAAAATTGTCGGAAATTAAAAGAAATTGTTTACAGCAAAAATTTAAATTTTTAAACAAATACAAAATTTAATATTGCTAAATTATTAGAAATGTTTATTTTGCTTTGTTGATATCAGCATCAATCAGTTTTAATTAATGTTGTTTAGTAAAGGTAAACTTTGCTTCATGGAAAAATTAGCCTCTGAATGATCAATTTCTTTTTTCCTTGGTATTTTTCATTGACTAGACAGCAAATTCTTGCCTTGTTTTTATTTATTTATTATAAATCTATAAGCATTCTGCAACTCAACACAGGATGTAGTGTAAATCAGTCAGTCAGTTAAGTACCATACGTGATACACGCTTGGCGATCATGTCTCAAAAGAGACATGACTGACTGGGCAGAAGATTATCCCACAGTAGGTTGCCATTGCTTTCTGTGGTAGACTGGTTGCCGACCAAGGCTATAGAACCCAATCTGTCCTGTTATTTAACCCATAACTGGAAGGAATAGACGGATTAATACCTTTCCCAAGGGTATTTGCGCATAAGTGAATGCAATGAATTCGGCTGGAATTCGAACTCGGCTCCCTGATTTCTCGTTCTGAGCCGATATCCAATGCACTACAACGCACATTTGTGAATTAAACACTAAATTAAATACTTATTTAATCTTAATCATCAGTATTGTTTTTAATGAAAAAAAAAAAAAAAAAAAAAAAAAAAACTATTTTTTGTTTATGTCAACTGCTTACTCAGAATTAAAGTCTTATTTATAAAATCATCTCAAAATTTCCAGTGGAGAGAAAAAAAATGTCAACTCTTACACAGTCAAGATAACAATACCAAGTTATTTGGTAAAACTCATTTTGACTATTCATCACAGAATATAGAATACATACATCATATACTAAAGCTTATCAGTTTTTCCTATACATCTTATAAATGAAGGAGTTAAGAATTTAATTATTCAACTTGTAGTCACTTAGGAATAAACAAGCATTTAATAACACTTTTTACAACTTATGCTGTTTTATTTACTAATAAGTAATATTCTCACAAGGCATAATAGAAATTAGATTTGTACAGCATAAACAATAACTAAAGTCCATGTAAGAGGAATTAAACAAGTTGCCTTTTGAAAATTGTCAGATATGAACTTGGAAATTTAGAATCTTAAGCTAGAGATTTGTTATATTTCAATTCACTAAAAAGAAAAAGAAATTGTTAAAGTACAATTTAACACTATGACAATTTTCTTGCTGCCAAAATCTGAAAGAAAAAAGAAAAAATTCCAAACAGAAAGAAGCTAAAATTCTATTTTCCCTTTTAGCCTAAATCTAAACAATTTGCTCAGTTAGAAAGAGAGCAATCAAAAATAGGGCAGGAGTAAAAGATTCAGAGAGCAAGATTACAGATGTAGATAGAGACTGGCAAAAAAAAAGTTAAGTCTTTTTAGGTCACTGCATATTGTACATAGACAATAGCACAAACAGAAAGTTTTAATATTAAGAGACAATTTTATTTTTAAATAAGAGAGACAATAAAATTGATCTATTTACATCAGATTTTAATAACATTTAATAAGCAGGCCAACATAAGGGAAATAGAAATCTTGTTTAAATTCAACTTAGACATTAACAGGACAAAGCAGCATTCATAACTATATGCTGACTGGTCAGAGGATTACAAGACATCTTGTATCCCAAACTAAAATTTTATTTAAGATATATTTAAAAGATTTAACAGAGATAGATTGACAGAAAAAAAGAAAAATACCCAAATTTACCTTAGTAGCTACAATTATGACCATTCAAACTTCAGTTTTCTGCCATTATGCTAGAAATCAATTTCAACAGTGGATAACTGAAGATGCCAGTTTCAGAATAGTTAAAAATCATTATGAATGTAATGCTATATCAGTCAGTTAAGTGCCATATGTGATACACACTTGGGCAATCATATCTCGAAAGAGACATGACTGACTGGGCAGAAGATTATCCCACACTAGATTGCCATTACTTTCTGTGGTAGAATGATTGCCAATCAAAGCTATAGAATCCAATCTGTCCTGCTATTAAGAAGGAGGGAGAAGCAATGGATTTATACCTTTCCCAAGGGTATTTGTGTATAAGTGAATGCAACCAATCTAAATGGAATTCAAACTCCGCTCTGAATTCACTGCCCCACAATGCACATCCATATAGGTAATCTTAAATTACATTTCAATTTTTTTATGGATCCATATGCCAACATTTAACATATAACCAGCTATTTTTTATTTCTATGAAATGTATCCAGTTTAAATTGTTTAAACTTTAAGTGTTTGATTTAATTCCTAAATCCCAAGAATTAGAGAAAATATCATCAGCTACAAATGTAAATAAAATGAGTGACCATTAAAACTGGACACTAAAATTTTATTTTAATTTTTACTGAAAAATGTGAGTATAGATTTAAAAAACTAATAAATTCATTTTTTATATATATATATATATATATATATATATATATAAATTCCATTTAAGGTTTAAAAAAAAATAAAAAAAAGATATATAAAACAGCTGAGGCAAAAGTAATTTGAGTGACAGTTGAACAAAATACAATATAAAAATTAAACTAAAATATCCACTGATGAAATAAATCTGATCTAAAATGGAATTCAGTTGGCAATGTTCATTCACTGTTAGCAATACAAATTTTGATGCTTTAGACCCAATTGTTTTGTATGAAATGAATGCAGTAACCCTCTTTTTGATTTGTATATGCTTCAAGTTGTATATGCAAAGAGACATGAAATCAGCTGATTATTAAAGATGAGACATTGCTCTAAAGAGGTACAATTTTCATTCTTTTAAATGCTGAATTTCTATGGTATTTTCAGCACAAAGTTTTTGTGAAAGACATCTTCAAATCCTATTTTAAGCTAACGAAATGGACAAATGTCCTTTTTTCTTTAAGAAGGGACTATTTTGATATGTGTAAGGAGACAACTTAAAGAAAAACTACTGAAACAACTATGGCATTAACTTCAAAAATGCAGAAAAGTGCTGATTGTCAGTAAAATAGTGACACACAATAATTGTATCCTTATAAAAAAAAAAAATAAATAAAAAAAAATAAATAAAAAATAAATAAATAAAAAAAAAGGAAAAATTATAAAAATTAATCAAAATACCCTAAAAATGTATTAAATATCAGAAATTGAAATAGAAGAGAATTTCACGATTTTGCCACATTTTAATGTTGGCACATGGGTTCATAAAAAAAAAATGAAATGTAATTTAAGACTACCTATGTGAATGTGTGTTGTGGGACAGTTGATATAGGCTTGGAACAAGAAATCAGAGAGCTGAGTTCAAAATCCAATTAAATTGGTTGCATTCACTTACACACAAATACCCTTGAGAAAGTTATGAATCTATCGCTTCTCCCTTCAGTTATGGTTTAAATAAGACAGTTTAGGATAGATACCCTTTGTAAGCATCTCAATATAAAACATAATAGATTACCACTGTGTGAATGATGCATACAGTAGTATCCTGAAAATTAAGGCAATGTCCTAAAATTAATGCCAACAGAAGTACTTAGGGATTAACAGGTTTTGTCCTCAGTACATTCACAAATATGAGAGCATACAAATTAATTTTATGATTTTCTATCAAAACACTACTCACTAGTCTATAGGATGCCTTTTCTGTAAATTTTTTCTATGTATTATCATCTCTCTATTGTCCTGATATGAATAAAAGATAATATACAATTATAGGAAGGAGTTTTAAAAAAAGAAAAAAAAAAGAAAAAAAAAGGCAAACAAGATAGCATAAAGTGGATGGAGTCATTGATATATATTCATAGTTTTGGGTAATATTGTTGCACTGCTGTTACAAGTTTAATGCTAAAACTGAGTCAAAAGAACTTTGAAATTTATATACTATACTTGTGTATGTACTGCCAACAGTACATGCTAATTTTATATCTTGTGTATGATGCAACCCTTAAAAATTGGCTTCAAAAATCACATGACACAAGTATGTATGGTATATAAAAAGCAGTGTGTGAGTGTTTTCAGAAAGCATATGCTCAGAACTGCAATAGAAGTTGTAATCTATACATAAATATCTTTTTTTTTAACACTGATGCTATGCTTATATATATATATATATATATATATATAAAAATGGACTTTCTTGTCAGATTTGATGCACGAGGATATAACAGGCCAATTGCTTCAGTTATGAAACTGAGGTAAACCACCAGAAAACCCACACAGATTTGATTAAAGTGATGAAGGCTTGAACAGAACCATCCACACTTTTCGGAACTATTGATACACTCAGTCAGTGCATATAAATACCACAGATGAAGCAGACAATAGACCTCAGGCTTTCAATTATCCCACAACAGGTTGCCACTACCTGCTGCAGTAGACTGGTTGCCAAACAAGACTATAAAACCCAACCTGTCCTATTATTTGACCCATAACTGGAGGAAAGGGACAGATTAATACCTTTCCCAAAAGTATTAGCATGTAAGTGAATGCAGGGCATTCAACTGGAATTCAAACTCGGTCCCCCAATTTCTCATTACAAGCCGATATCCACTGCACCAAAAAGCACATCCATCAAGAAACACTTACAACACCTTGTATTCCCAAGCAATCACCCATCGAAGCACTGACCAGGCTCAATGTTGCTTAACTTCAGTGATCACATGAGAACTGGTGTATTCAACATGATACAACTAAGCTAGCTATATATATATATATATATATATATATATAGCAAAGTCAGTTTCCAATGAGAATTTTTCTTTGATGAAGGCCAAAAAGAAATTTTACATGCCCCAATAGCACATATACAACTATTTGTATGTTTTTATGTTAGTGAGCTTTATTCAGTGGTCACAATACTTGCAAAATATTTAATATACTGCCAATGTTTATATCTACTTTAACCTGTCATATTTTGATACAAAATTAACCCATTTTCAAACATACATGTAAATAGTGAAGAAACTATTCAGATAATTAAAAACAACTAAACATGAATGCATATACACTCACAGAGAAACCTGTTGAATCTCACTTGTAGATATTTAGATAACTAATAATTTTTTTTTTTAAATTGTCAGTCAAAATAAGAAATTGAACTTTTGGTCTGCAACTGTCATGCATTAAAGAAAAAAGTAGATGCACTTATGATAGAAAAGAAAAAAATTTCTACAATAAAGCACAGGGATAAAAGTATTATAGATTTGAAAGTGGTTTCTTTGTTCAAATATATGAGGAACTTCATGCAATTGATGTAACTATGAATGGAACTCTTTAGTAATTTTGGAAGCTAATTTGTTTTTTTTTGGCACAACAGTTGATGCTTATAAACGGTTAGATCTTTCAACAAGATCATCATAAGCATACAGCTAAAAATCAGTTTGCAATAGTTTATTCAGATGACTACTCAAACTCCTGATTTGACAAATTGAAAATTTCTGCAACGTTTGAAAGATGAAATGCATGAGAAGGACCCCAAAAGCAATGATTTTAAGGTATTTCTTTTTCTTTTTTTGCAAGAAATATAGGTCAAGATTTCAAAGCTTTGCAAAGAGCTTATGAAGGGTTGTGCAAAACAGCAGTAAATGTAAACCAAGATTATACAGCTAAATATTAATATATGAAGTCAATATGAATACTTTTTTGCTATTACTTTTGCTTATATATTATTTTATAGTACATGTTTGAGAATGCCTTTTTTCATAATTTAGTATCAAAATGTCACGAATTTAAAGTAAATGCTAGCACCAGAAGTATGAGAGGACGCTAAAAAGATATTATCCCAATCTACCTCCTAAATCTGAACAAATACCGAGACATAAGATTTTATTTTTGGAATCTTTTCATGGCTGAGTTGAGAACTTTTTAGTATAGCTTATATATTAAGTAATTTTTTTGTCTAAATATTTTGCACTACCCTCACTGTATAATCAGTTTTAAATGAAAGTTAACTGCAATGCAGAAAAAAAAATTCTTTTGAAAATTACTCATTGAGGTAGATGATCTAATTCCCTCCCTCATATTACAAATTACATTTTTTTTTTTAAATTTTAATTCCCATTTTTTCTTTAAATTGAAGATATTGTTAATGAAATTTCTTAGCAAACAAAAATTAACAGAGGGTGGTACTCAACATTAGTCCTATTTTGCAATACAAGCTTTTTAAAAACTTTAAGGGAAAATAGTTTTTTGTTGTTTTTATTTTTAAGCATTGCTTAAATGTTAGTACTTTCCAAAATCTATTTGTGAAGTTCAGAGACAAACTAAAAAATGCTTCTTGTCTTTGGTATGCAATACATAGAAATTATTACACCAAGAATTTCTTCAAGAGCCAGATTTAAAGATGAGTGTGGAGAAATTAAGATTTTCAATTATGAATACAAAAATCCCCCAGAAGATTAAGAAAACAACAAAAAAAAAAAACACAGAATTGCAGAAAACAAGTGTTAAATCAAACATGGTAATATCACATCAGAAACCCTAACAAAATAAAGAGTTCAGGATTGAAATATCCACATTTATAAATATGTGAAGCAATTGACAAATGGATAAAGAAAAAGCAATATTTAAATGGTCTATGTCCTCATGAAAAATAAAAACCCGGTTTTTAAACCTACTTACAATATAAATTATTCTAAGTAACAAGGTATAGCAGTAAAAGTCTAAATTCAACTTCCATAAAGGATTTTGATGTCTATATGCAAAAAGCCCTTTTGATAGTAAAAGGAGAAAAAAATGTAAAAAACAAATGTGATGTTAACTTAGTGCATCTAACAATAATACAACAATATTTATGAAACATAATTGAAAAATCTAGTTAAAGAGAATTCAACATTGCCTCACCATATCAACTATTTCAAATTAGTGATTTGATCAGGGATGAGGGGAAAAGAATTGCCTTATAAGTCTATAAGGAGTTCAGGAGTGGGGAATTGTGTGCACACACACACACACAAAATGTATAGTTTGCGAGTAAAAGAATATTATCCTTTTCCAACATTCAAGCAAAAAGGAGCACAGTAAGAATATGTAGGATGAGTGATAGAAAAGATAAAAATAGAGACGGAAAACAGTACTAGAGAGAATGTTTGAAGAGAAAGTGTTAGCACTTTTCCAACTATCTTGTGTTAATCACCAGGCACATTCCAGCAGTAACTGACAGCAGCAGCAGCTGCTGCTGCTATAATGCCAACTGTGCAGAGGAGATGGTTGGTAAAGGAATTAAGTAGAGAGGAAGGAAGTATTTTATACAGGAGGTTTCTGACAGGATAAGTTTAGTCATTGGCACCTCACTTTTGGTCAACAATTCAAACTTTGGGGTGAACTGCTGCCCCTCCTTTCCACCAATTTTTCTTGGACAAATAGGAAGAAAGTCAATGATCGCTCATTTCTGTTAACATTTCAATCCCTCAGTGAAATTCGTGGATGAAAGAAACCATTATTCTAAGGATTAAAATGGAATGTCAAAAAAAAAAAAAAAAAAAAAAAGGGTCAGTTAAAAGAATTTTATGAACTTTATAGCCAAAATTACTTTGACAACTTGAATTTTGCTTTAATTTTTTTATCAATTGCAAGATTGTGCTCTAATGACTTCCCAATAGGAATTTAGAGTTAAATTCTCCAAGATATTCTTAAATGTCATAAGAAACTAAAAATGTCTTAATATTTAAGATTGTATTTCAGTGACTTAATGTACACAAGATTTCACAACAATTCAAAAGGTAAATTTTAGCAAAGTATTTTAGTTTTTTCTTTTGCAACAATTAACTTTACTTAAAACAAGTATTTATAAATTGTTTTTTTTGTTTTTTTTTTTTTTTACAATCTACAATATTTTTTTGTTGGTTCACAAAAAGTAGTTAGGAGACTGAATGATATAACATAATGCATTATATATTGTTTTGTTTCTTCTTTTTTTTTTTTTTTTACATTATACTCCTAAGTACAAACTGAGAAACATGTTAATCAGAATATCACAATCATTTTTCAAGGCTTGTATCAATAACTAGTAGGCATCCTACTTGAAGTTGCATTTAAAGAGTGGAAATATTTATAAGTAGTTATTGCCGATTTTACATGAAACCAGGGAATTACAGGGATAAGTTTTTTTAAAATCAACATTTGACTTCTCTCTTAAGTGAATTAGTAATAACTATCATGTATCCAAAAATCCCAGCAAGAACCTAAAGCTAAAACATCAAAAATATTTTAAATTTACACCCATTAGTGATCAGGCAAAAAAATTAGATTAAATTGCTGTATAGAAGAGAGCTTATGTAAAGCAATCATATCAGCAACAGCTGACATTATTGAACTCATTTTTTTTTTTTAAATGACTACAATGTCACTTACTGTTTAAATAAAAGGGGGAGGGGGAGTTATCAAAGTTTATAAAATATTAGTATCATAAGTAAAAGAAAACTTCATACAAAAAATGGGTACCAATCAAGCAATTATAGTGGAATTCAGTTCACTTAAATATACAAGCTGTATACATATGTACATGTTTAGAATGAAATATTCCGACTGAAACCCTTTGGTATGTGATTTGAAGAGAAAGCGAATAGATGATGCTAGATATTTCTAAAGAGATAATAGGAAATTTTATTGGAAAATTTATACAGAAAATAAAAAGCCAGTTAAATATTTGACTGAAAACATACAATAAGAGCTTATTGAAAAATATATTCTCCTTGACTAAATTTCATAACTAATATTTAACCTGATAATTCTAGATAAAATATGCAAATGAAGAAAGGATTAGACTAAACAAAAGAAATAGTTAAATCTATCTTCATGACTACACAGAATTAGTTTGAATAGGTATTAAATGCAAGATCGAATACATGTATTTATTCGATATCCATTATTTAGGAAAAAATTAAAAAATATAGACAGAAAAACTAAAAATTAAAATTCATTTTTGAGCACAATTTTAGAAATTTAAATAAAATGTCAACAATATGAACTTAGCTTTTAAATTTATGAGTAACTACCACAAAGGAAAAATGTCAACTGCTTTGTAATGAAAAATCCTCAGACATTTCTGAAAATATGTTAAAAACAAGCTAATTTATCTTGAAACTAATTCTAAAGTTGCAGACAAAAGTATTACATTAAACAGTTCAAAGAGTAAATCATGTGATTTATCTCAATCCTTTGAAATAAAGTCTTGACAAAGTTGTACACCAGAAAAGGTATATATTATTTGGAAACAGGATGATTAACACATCATGCAAATGATATACTTGAATTACAAAATTGTTTGTCTGCACTTAGTTGTACTTGTAAAACTGCATATATAACTTTGATAGTCAATGTACTTTTAGTTGTTTCACCTTATTTACCAATTCCCAATAAGGTAATCCCCCCACCCCCGATAATGGAGAAAAAAATCCAGTACTACTCTAAGACTATAAAAGAGCAAGAGCAATAGAAAAGAAAATGAAATAAAAATTTTTCTTTGGCCTTTGTCAGTCATTAGTTAAGAGAGTAGCAATTTTAATAAAATTGCAGTTCTGGATAACACCAGAGTTTAAAATAAGACTTTATATTAACCACTTTTGGCTAGAGAAAAAAAACTTATGGTTACAATACAAGATCTAAAATAAGCGGAAAGTAGATGGGCTTCATTAATCATTAGAAAAATTGCTACAGTGACACAAGTGGTCAATATTTACATGATATAACTGACATCATTAATATTCAGTGGCACATTTAAACAAAGTATCAGGGGAAAAAATGAGCTACAACAGTCAGTAAAAGCATGGTATTCTATCCTCATATAAATTCAAAATATTCTCAAATGGACAGAATGACTAACTTCCTTAAAGTTCTTCAATATGCTTAGAATCATTAACTAAGGCTACTACTAACAGACAAATCATTTTCAGCCAGCAGATAATTTGCTAAATAAACAATACTGGCTTTACCTTACATTCTATTATCCATTATTCAATGCATGCCTATACAAAAGAGTAATGTACAGTTAATGACCTAACACACTTCCTAAAGTTTAATTAAATGACTAAACATAATTTTTTTTTTTTAAACCTCTTGGTCAAACTTTTCAGCTCTACAATATATAACCAGGTTTTTAATGTTTTGAATTATATAAAATAATTTATATATATATATATATATATATATATATATATATATAAAACAATTTCATGCAAAACATCAGAACTAAATGATACTGTAATTTAAAGTTAAAAATCAGAAGATAGCAAATTTATTACAGGTTAAGATATAAAGTATAATGCTAGCAACATTTTACAGAAAATTACAAACTGAAGTGTTTTTCCAGTTTTTATATATATATATATATATATATATATATATATATATATATAGATAAGTATAATTTTTTTATTAATAGGAAATATAGCTTGATTCAAGAGTCAATTTGTTTTTTTTGTTTTTTTAACTGAGAGAATTTTTTATAAATCACACTCACTCTAGATTTAAATAAAAAATATACAATAAATAATTTCTAAATATAAATGAAGTTAAATGAAAAAAGATCAATGATGTTTGATACCTAGTCATATAACTTTGTAGGAATGAAGAATATAAAAATTAAGTGTTAGGATTCTATTGGTAACAATTTCTAAAAAGAAATTATATATATCATTTAACTCCAAGCATGGCAAGACCACCACTGGTGCACTTGGGTTACAGTGAGAGAAAAAGATAACATACAGAAATGTCAAAGAAAGGTAAGAGATGGATTGGAATCAAGTAGAAGATGGCAATTGACATTGCATTTAAATTCTTGGAGATTATAGCTATCAGGAAGCAAGCAAATAAAAGTGAGTTTCACAAACAGAAAGTGTGAGAAAAACTATTAGAGCAGAAGAGGAAGTTACATTTAACTATTTTGACAGTAAAAGGGTGGGACCTAGTTGCCAATCTTGTACAATGGGTAAATACATATGGTAGAGAAACCAGAGAAAACAAGCTCGTCAAAGAAGTTACCATGAAAATAATTGAAGAAAAGACAGTGGGAAGTCACACCATGTCAATGAGAAAGTGACTGAAGGCAAGCAGCTAAGCCAGGATTGATTACATTGCAGATCCTCCTTTGAATTTTGTTGATAACCTTATTTAGAAAAATTTATAAACAACTATCAGAATGGACTGAGGTCAAATGTACCAAGTGATTTCAATGTTTCAAATCTTTAAACTTATGACTGCTTATTGCAAAGAAATATTTGTACCTGTCAAAATTGTAAAAACGTTGATACTGAAACATGAAAATTAGATAATTAACAACTAAATGTGTAAAACTAAAACTATTATGGTTTTCAAAAATATCCAAATGTAGATAAACTGAGCTGTGTGTGTGTGTTGAAAATTTCACTATAACCTTGGATATCTTCTAGGAAAAAAATTAAAGCTATAATAAAAGATGAACACACTGCATTATGGAAGCTGATAAGAAACTTTTAATTCAGTATTTGAAGAAATTAAGAAAGCATTCAAACTTAAATACATTTCTCATATCACCATCTGCTATGAACATTTCAATGTTGAGGGGAAAACATTCTGCACAAGCTACATGTAAAATAAAACAAGGAATCACCTCGATCAACCAACATAAAAGAAATCATGAAGAGAAAATAAAAATGCTCCATAAAAAGCAATATTCTCCAAGGTAGCAGATGTTTGAAAACAATTTAAATGCTTTAATAGCAAAGTTTATTTATGGTTGGATAACTTAATACCATACACATTTAAACAAGCAAAAATGAAATTTTAAAAGTTCTTAAATATCTTAAGTTAATAAAATACTTGCTCTGAAGATGGATATAATTAAAACAAATTACATCTTTAATATTAGAATAGCTCCCTATAATATTAAGTTGGCAAATAAAAAGTATTTTACTGAGGTTGAAAAATGTTTACATTGCATATTACAAGTGTTTTCTAAAAAGAAACTTGTCCTTTCAGAGAATAAATTAAATCACAGAAACTATTCGGTTCTTTACTGATCATAATTCAAACCAATTTCTTTTGAGTACTTTCAGATAAGTAAAGAGGTCAGAAAAACATTCTGAATCCAAAAAGTCATCAATCAATAGGTAATATGGATGGTGGGTAAGGATGTGCTTGATAAACTGATACTCTGAATTTCAAGTGGACAAACTACAAAAGTAAGAGGTGGATTGAGAGGTTATCTTTGGATATCAAGCAAAGAAAAAAAGGCAAAAGAAAATACTACTTAAATTTGCTGTGAGAGAAAAAAAAATTTTGCACACCTCTATTATATGTCTCACTTTGAAATCAAAGATTTTTCAAATTTGTTTAAAGAGATGCTAATTGATTAGTTTGTTATTCCAGTTGATATTGTAAAAAAAAATAAAAATCCAGGAAAATAGGTTACACAGAGTAATAGCTACAATTGCTATTAGCTAAAACTAACTGGAAAGTTTACTGGGGTGGATAATTATATATATATATATATATATATATATATATATATATAGATAGAGAGAGAGAAAGAAAGAGAGAGAGAGATAACACCTACAAATGCATAATTTACAAGATTAGAGCTAAAATGTCATATTCAACCACAATGGCTTTGAAATGACCAAATAGATGCACAGGATATGAAAGGATTCAGCAATCATTTCAAGAAATTGCAATTTGCACTTGACATTTTTATGATGACAACAAAGGTCACTTTCTTGGCATCATTTTTTCCCCTTCATTTCATCCAAATACTCAAGCCAATGCAATCAAATGAAGCAGAAAGTTGTTCACTAACACTTTATGTACAAGTTTCATTCACCAAACATTGAAAATGCTTTTTCCCGCCATATATTTTTTTCTTTATGTCTCCCAGACAATTTCTCAGAATAGATAAGTATGCTTTGTTTCTTTTTCTAGTTTGTAAAACAAAAACATATGTAGAGGCCACCTACTCAAAAACACTAAGTGGGAACAAAGCAGAGAGACATTCACACAGTAATGTTCTATTATAGACAGAACAAAATGGAGAAGTTTTCTTTTTAACAAGAAAACAAGCTGTTACATATATTTCAAAAAGATACTCATTAAATATATACAGTAACAGTCAACCATTGCAGAAGCATGCAAGTGCACATGGTCATATAAATCATTCACTATTAATCTTGTGCCAGAGAGAGGAGGAAGGGAAAAAGAATGAAGCATTTTAATTTATCATTTTCATTTTTTAATAACATTTACCTTCTTGTAATATCCATTGTTTTTGGGTTATGACAACTATAATGAACACAAATGGTGGTAGTGGTGACATTTTTGATGCAGCAAGAAAAATACTAACAGATTTTAAAATAAAGAAAAAAAAATACATTTGCAATTCATGCAAGAAAAATTAAAATTTTCCAGTTATGGTATTACTGTGTATATATAAAAAAATAAGCAATGATGACAGCTGTCAGCAAGTATTTCAAAACACTCCTAAAATATATTTAAAAAGAGCAAAGAAACTAGAGCTTACAATGTAACAGTCACAATATATTTGTACAAATCACACACACAGAAAGAATGGGATCAGTCTCCAACATGAAAAGAAAAGGGGTCATGAAAAAATACTATTGGATTAGAATTTTGCAAATAGATATAGTTAAATACTAGCTAAAAGATTCATACAAATTTGAAAATGATTCCAACTCACTGAAATGTTAAAGTCCACTAGATGAAGATGTTAGAGATCCTTAGAAAACACAGGAATGAAATAAGTTTTATTTAAATAGAATAAAATTAGATATGAAAGAGTTAGAACTAACATTCATTTTTAAAATAATTTTTGAAAGGCTTTCTAAAACAAATGATTATAGTAAGCAAGTTTTGAGCTTTAAAAAAAATATTGCAAATTAAGTATAAACAGACTGCTCAAATGGTATAAAACATGCAAAGCAACATAAGCAAGAATTTTTTTTAAATTGATATTCCATTGAAAAATTAGTAAAATTAATGGTAATTCAACATTTTATTAGTTTTAGCATAAGGACAAAAAAATCAATTTAAAATAAATTCAGATGTGTAACATTTTTATTCATGAGCCTCAGTCACATGAACACCTGTATAGCTACAAAATATGCCTAGAAATTCACTATTGGCATTTAACAATCTGACTAATCACATTACCACCAGAAAGTTAAGAAACAATTCAAAAGGGATATTACAAAAATTAAGTAGATTTATATTTATATATAACCACTTAAAGAATTTTAACTCTTGCTTTTCTCATCAAATTAGTTCCAAACTGAAACCAAGAGAAACTTGGCAATGTTACTATATTGATAACATCACCTACCCACTCAGAAACAGTAATAACCATAATCAAAGACTCATCTGCACATGTTACACTTAAGTCTTTTCACTTGTGGATATTGTTCGAACTCCACTCCATAATAGAAGAGTGGAAGAGAGAACTAAACTGAATTTCTTCCAGCTTTATACAGTTGTCAAACAATGAAGATTTAAAAAAAAAAAAAAAAAAAAAAAAAAAAAAGAACTTTCCATAAAGTGTAGGAATTAATGTTCAGTGGTTGAATAGTTAAAATTCATTCAAGAGTTAACATTCAGAAAAGGGAGGGTCCTTCCGAAAGGGTTTCAAATTCCAGTCATCAAAGATTAAGCTTGAAGAGGAACAGAAAACTAAAATGGTTCTTTTCCTATGCTCTGTAAAATGTGAAAAATCAGTTCTGAGCAATTTCAATCTTTTGTTTTCTCTTTCCAGAGGAAATTCACAGGAAGCAGATTTGGAAATATTCAAGACAGTCACCAGATGTCAAAACAAAGACATGGTTAAGAGGAACTGATTTTAAAGAACAAGAGTGTAGCATTTGATTATGACTGACTCTCAAAGAACTAGGACAAATATGATTAAAGAAATCAGATATGAAATACTAAAGTTGTTAGCTAAACCCCGAAATTTTGCAATTACCTCTCACACCTAATAACTGCAACATACCAAAAAGTTATGGTAGAGAAAGGCAAATATACAGATTTTAGCATCAGGATAGAGCAAAAACAAACCTCTAATCAAAATTAAAAGAACCTTATCAATATCCAACAATTTTAAAATATAAAGGATGCATATATAATGCATTACATAAAGTAGATGATTATTTTTTTAATATTTCCTCTTAATTTGTGAATAAAATAATTTTTTCAGTATAACAATGTTACAAATACAACAAATCAAACAAATTTGGCAAAAATTATTTAAAATCGTGTCAATATCAATTAATTTTATTCTATGTAAGGATCAATTCTAATGAGTAATATTTATTCTCACTTTAGAAAAACAAAAAACAGATGAATCAAAATCAGCTGTTAGAGAAATTATAATTAAGATGCTAATGTTAAAACCTGAATATAACAAAGTATAATGAATATAAATATCTTAAACTCAGCTTCAAATCTAAGTAAACAAAACAAAACTTGGGATATATATATATATATTCTTGCAAATAAATAATTGTTGGATTTTAATAAAACTTTCAAGATTTATTCACAAACTAACATTTCAAAATATTTTTGAAAAAATCTTAGTAAAATCTTTTCTTTTTAAACATCTACTTCCCTCAATATTATGAAATTTCAAGAAATTAATTTTTGTACAGCTTAATGTTTATATTAGATATATGCAGAACTACTTGGAGAATTTAAATCAATTTTATCGAAAATCTACTCTGAAGTAAAATAAAAATAAAGCAATAAAAGCAAGACATCATTTAATAAAGCTTTTAATTGCATTTATCAATAAGATGTTATGGACACAATTGTCTTAAAAAAATTCTCTTCATTGAATAATGAATTTTATTTACAGGAATTGTTTTCACTTTTTTAAAAGTGAAAATTTATATAATTTTAAATGTTTTAAAATTATGTATTAATTTATACAGGCTAGATGATATTGTTATTAAGTAAAAACCATTTACTAATCATAAATGAGAAAATTTACTACAATTCAGTATCTCACCTTCAACTAGTTTAAAATAAAGTGAGTGTGTGTAGGTGTGTAAATGTTCCAATATTTTTTTTTTTTAAATACAGGCATCCATATATCACATCAGAAAATAAGAGCAATAACTACAGTAAATTTAAAGCCAAAATTTTTAAAATTCGATAGAACATTGAATTATGGAGAATATTTTCATGAATTAAGATTACTAGTTCATTAAAAAAGGCATTTATATCATATTCCAATAGTTTTTACAGATATGTCCCCTGTAGAAAAAAAATTGTGCAATATTTTAAACTTACAGTAGTATTTACTTCAAATCAAATTAAACTTTAAAATCAGATAATATTTCCTCAAAGTTTCAGAAAAGTATCTTATTTCTGAAAGATTTTTTTTTTAAGAATTAATATGCTGACAGATGGTTAAAGTCAGCTATTTCTAGAAAGGAAAAAAAAACTTTTCATCAATTTAAAAATACATTTTCAACCTTACTTATCCCATTTCTGTGGAGATACCTTAAATATATGTGGAAAAAAAAAAAGTTACCAAGAAAACAATTAGGCATTAATAAGGAGCAGATTTTACAATTAAAATTATCCAAGAGATTGGAAAAAGTTTTGTTCAATCAACAAGCTCCTCAATAAAAGAAAAAGGCATAAGACCATGTTTGGTCATATTTTGGGAAGTGGGTCAGGCCAAGAACTTTTCTATAGTCCCTCAAGACTAAATTTTTAACATCAAGAGCTTTGGTGTTTTAATCTACTTTCCAAAAAGTAGAAGTTTTTTTTAAACTTTACAATCCAGAATTCAGAGATATACACATCTGCTTGATGGTTGAAGTAGTTGAACATTTCCCAAAGAAATGCTGAAACCCAGAAAAAGCCAACTCTCAAGGCAGACAAACACTCCCACTTCTAAGATTAGTACAACACAATCTTCCTTGCCTGATAAAAATCTGGCTGACTAAATTTATTTTAGTAAAAATCTATGAAAATTTTGAATTCATACCATTAATGTAAGGCTAAACGCTCAGAACATTTTAGCAGAGTTACACCCATTATAGACCAACATCTGAGCTAATTTTCTTACCTATTAACTTTAAACTTGATATCTTCTAAATAGATTTCATACAATGTCTTTTAATAACTGAAAAGTAGAAAGTAGCCAACACAAACTCAGAGATTTAGAAAGAATAACTATAGGGAGTTATTACAGAACATGACAATTGTTACAAATTAGAAAAGAAATATTGAAGTAATGAACTAAATTCTTGAACCTGCACACAAAATGGAGAAAGTTGTTATATGTTGATAAAAATACTTGTTGCTAGAAACAAGGATATTTTTAGATGATCACACATAAGTGGACTTCAATAGAGTTTTTTTGAGTAATAAATCCCATCTTAGACTGAAGAAGTTAAAATGATACCCCTGTTGTTGACAAAAATAAAAAACAGGAGCAAAGTAGGATAGGTTGAAGAGAAGTATTGTCTGTGGGTGTGATTGCAGAGTAGATGAAATAAACAGCTGAAAAGTTGGTAGGAAATCAGTGTCTCAAAAGCCAGAGTACAAACAATGCCAGATTTGGCAAGAATCTACCAACTTCCTCTAGAATTTCAAATCTCTCAGGATGACACAATTTATCTTGTTGACACATGTACTGCTGCACTAAAGTGTACACAAGGCTACAATAATCAACCAGTATTATCAATTGAAGCTTAGTTTACTTTCCCCTAAATATGGTAAAAGAAAATATCTACTTTTAGAGAAAGAAAAAAGGGAGCAAAGACTTGAAAGAGTTCTAGAGAAATCAGTAAGCTTAAAAATTTAACATACCTTCATGGTATATGAAATTTAAAACTTTAACAGTGACAAATTCCCTCCAAAATTTTAGAGAACAAAGCTTTCTGAATTCAGTAGTTAAAATCTTTAATAGCAATCCATTCCAATATAATAATTGTTTATAAGAAAGTCTTAAAAGAAAACAAGGCAAAATCTGTCAGACTTATTTTACGATTTACGCTTTTTATTTACCAACAAGGTAAATATTTAAACAAAATAAATAAATAAATAAAAGAAATCTCATTCCAAGGAAACTTTCATCTGAAATATATTCAGCAAATGAAACAAAAAGTCAAAAGTCACAAGTGTAATGACCAAATAGATTTTTATGTATTGTATAACATTAACAATAAAGAAAGCAAGAGGATTTCTTTTGCGGAGTTCAAAATTAGATAAAAAAACATTTGATTACTGGAAAACGGTAGCTTTTCAGCAAAAATGTAGTTGTACATGACTGATCATTAACGGGTAGAGATGAAAAGGAAAGCTATCTCATTACTGTGCCTACTATTTGCTTTTATCAACTCTATTGATGATGACAGGGATGAAGAAATATAGATAAGAGAGAAAAAAAAAGAGTAAAATAACAAACAAAAATCCGTAACAAAACTAAAAACATGTTAAACAATATTGAGTACTTTCTTAAAGCTTTAATAATGGATCAGCCATTCTGTCTGCTTTTCACGTTGTAGTATAAAAAAAAATCAGCTGTCAAATATTTCTGCTGCTACAACAAAGAGTCGACATATCAAATGTTCCGATTCGTCATGAAGACTGTGTAGAAAATTCTACCCACTTCGCAAAGGTGCAACAACCGTTAAGCATGGGAAAAAGGAAAAAAGACATTAGAAGAGAGCTGTCCTTATGGTGTTGCTAAAATTCTAAGTGATAACCAAATAGCAGATATCTAATGTAATTTTAAACTAAGAATACTAGCAATGACCTAAACCTCACAGACAATTCATTAGCAGCAGTAGAGAGGGTCATATTGGTAGTTTCTCAAGTGACCCATAACTGACCATTACGAGGGGTACGAGAACATATTTACTCTTACACCAGCTTTCCAAGAGATTAAAAAAATCATAAATAAAATTAAACTGCGACAAATTACACTTTAAGTGAGTATCTAAAAATAAATAAATAAGGTGTTGCTTCCTTAGAATGCCAATTTTTCACTGTAAGCCAGTCACGGAAGCAGACACTCATCACAGATTCTTTTTTTTCTTCCTATTGCAATGAGAGAAATGTGATATGCCAATGAAAAGGATTACAATTTTTAGGCTAAATAACATTTGATACCGACCGACCTTCATTCTTACAGTTACTAGTCATCAGACCTACCCAGGTATGAGGATCCAGAAATAAAACACCACAGTCAATAATACTACTTTAGTATTTCTGTATTTAGCTACCGCCCACTGCAAAAGGAACCAAAATTATTGTTCAAAATTCCATCACAATGATAGGTAAAGATGTTGAACAATATTTTACCTTAGGCGGGGAATAAGTGGGTGGGTAGGGTGCATAAATGCCGCCCCGCTCCCTACAAAAAAAAAATGTGCGTGATACAAATGTCCAAGAAATGATTTTTAACATGTCAGTAAAAAAAATATTATGGAAAAAATTCTGTTTTAAATTTCTAAATTAGAATCTAACAGAGTACACTGCCGAGGGATTTTTCAAGAATTACTTCCACATACTTGATCTTTGAAAATGAAAATCAGACTAGGGAAGCCTAATTCACCGGTTTGGAATGTCAATGAATGCAGCAGCAGTAGTAGTTACTAGAAACCACGCGCTGCAAGCAAACAAAAAAAAAAGTGGGGGGAGCAACATCAATTTTGCATTCTTAAAGTGAAAATGTGACCAGACTAAAGATCTCTTTACTACTCTCGATACAATAAAATTGCAATATCCAATTTAAAATACAGAATACAAGAAGAAATAGTTACACACAGTGACATCAAGAACTGTTGTTAGTGAATAATTAGAATGGTTAGATCTACACGGAATGTGAATAAAAGAAAAAAAAAACTGACAAGAGGAAAGTGGCAGATTTTGATAGGGTTCCTCCTTAAATGCAGAGAAATCAAGAATGGAAATAAAAATAGGTAAATCTCTAGTAAATAGAAGTAACTGCAGTCAACGAATTAGTTTTTCTTTTAATTCAATTTTCAATTATCATGATTAACAAAAAAAAAAAAAAACAATTTTCAAATGCTTCTTGAAAAAAAGAAAAATTATTTGCCTAGGTAGTGCATACCAGATGACTAACATTTCAATTCACATCTGCTATCTTGACAAAAAACCCGGGACTACAAGAATTTAAAAGGAAAACTACACAAACATCTTCATTGTTTTTTTACTTTTTTAAGTGAATCCCCAAGAAACCGATAGTCAATCAAGTGCTACTGTTAGAAAGTGAAAGTAATTTTTTTTTTTTTTTACTGATCTGTTTTTCCCCCCTTTTATTTCGTCAATTACATTTTAATTAATTTATTTTTTGTATCAAAGGTAGTAATAACGTAACACAATGACATTAGGCTAAGAAAGCATAAAATTACTACTATGAAGCTTAGATTACATTTACAAGCAACTGGACCAGCACGGGTTAATTTATTTATCGACGGCGTCGTACACATTGTTCTTATCTACGGTTTAATTTGCTAGCGACATAAAACAATAATATCCTCGAATATTTTTATTAACAATAACATATAATAACATCTTTTCCAGCATTTGAATGGTCATGATGTTCACATCTCTACAATACCTGCCAACTGATTCAATTTTATTTTTAACCTTCCTTTTATTTTATATTCTTCATGTTTGGAGCGATCTACAGTTAAAATAATTCAAATCATCACCTTTTTAGTCCTATCATTTGAAATGGGGACATCAGTTAGTTGCACATGTAACAAATAGCACGTTGTAGGAGAATAGGCCACATACCGTATATGGCGACCCCCCACCCGCTAGAAATCGCTATATGTGTCGTTGATGATGTGGTAAAAATCCCCACATAATATATATCTCCTCTTTTTACCTGACTATAGATGACAAATCATTGTCATGCAAGTAAATTTGATCAGTAATGATACTTTTCATCTTTGTAAGAAACTTATTTCTTCTTTTAAAATTTTTCTGAAATTAGTTCTGCTTTTTTCGTTCATGTCCCCATCTAACAAGCAGGAAACCGGTTGGATTGACGCAATTATTTTAGTAAATTAATTTATAGAACAAAACTAAGGCTTAAAATGATAATAACCTCCTTATATTAGGTTATTAGAACAAATGTTCACGATAAATTTAATAGAAGAATCAAGTATTTTTAAAATAATGACATGCCCCCTTAAGAGTTTTTAAAGAAGGGATCCATTTTTCCCTTACGAATCGGAATGAGAAGGAACGCATCGATATGCCGGCATCATTTAATTTTTTTTTCTCCTATATGAAAGGGATTTTATTTTGAGAATTGTTAATTACAAACATAGAAAATCTTTAAATTAAATTTTAAAAAATTCAAGACCAAAAGAAAATCAACCTCTTAAAAAAAAAAAAAAAAAAAAAAAAAAACTAAATAAAATTTCACATGATTTGAAATTTGAAGAAAGAAAATCAAACAAATTTCAGCGTAAAAACTAAAAAAAAAAATCTTTAAAAAGAAGAATTTCAAATGACTTTTTAAACTTTTAGATTTTGTCAGCACGTTTGATTTTTCTATTATAGAAAATTGGTTATGTCAATATTTTGAAGTGGTGTACCTATTTTTTGTTTACTGATGAATCAAATAAGCTTATTTGAAATTTCTATTTAGTAAAAAAAATAAATAAATACAAATTTTACTCGTAAGCTTGAAGATCAGACATACAAAAAAAATATAAAAAAATAAAAAACAATTTAAAAAATAATAAAAATTAAAAAAAGTAACTGTAGGTAAAGTTATTGATACAAAAATACAAAATTTCGATTTCAATCCTGTAGTAAAAAATTATTTCGAAAATCATTTAGCCGATCATTAACAAGATTGTTTTCTATATAGGTAGAAAACAAACTAAAATAAAAAAAAGCAATCGAATTTTTTTTTTTTACGGACTTTTTTTTAACGATCAGTTTATAAATCGTTTTTTAAATGACTACATTGATAACTATATTGGTCATAAAACAAACATTTTGTTTTTTATAGCAAACGATGTTCTCATTCCAAAGACAGGAATTGTCTGGAACAAATTTAGAAGCTTAAGTGGAAAAAAATTTAAACAAATATTTTAAAAATTAAGACAAGAGCTAGAGAGAAAGGCTGTTCTTGCGTGTGTGTATTCCTCTGCACAGATGACGGGAAAATAAAAAATAGAAAGTATGCCAATTCATTACAACCAAAAAGAAAAAAAAAAAGAAGGTATACTAAGGTGAGAACTGCCTATCATTTTTCAAAGTTGAATTAACTTTTTGATTTCTTACCTTGTCTAAGCATTTTAATTCCTCTATAGGGTAGACCAGCTTCTCACACTTTGCACAACGTTTGCTCATTTTGGTAAGTTTTGCTTATTTTTTTCTCTTTTCGTTAGTTTTAGGTAGGCTGTTGTTTGTGTGTCTCTCTAATATTATTTTGTGGTCCTCCGAAAGGTAAGAAGAGAGAGATGCAAGTGAACTTTTGACTCAGGCTGATGACAGTGGCAGTAAAAAAAAAAGCTCCGGGACTTCAAAGTGACGCCAAGAAGTGAATAAGCAACAAAGGAGGGAGAAGGAAGGTGGAGGTGGTAAAAGCCTTCGCGCTTATGTAACACGAGTTTTCATTGGTCGATGCCGACATCCCGGCTTTGAAAACGCAATAACCACAGCAACGCAACACAAGACCAAAAAAAAAAAATAAATTACAAAAAAAAAAGTCTAATAAACGTAGCATTTCTTTAATTCATGAGAAATTACGAAACTCTATAATGAACAAAACCTTGACCGCTAAAACTCACAGGATGTAATTATTTCTTTTCTTAGAGATTAGAGAAAAAAAAATATAAACAAACAAATTAAAAATATATCCCCTCGACAACCACTACTACACGACAGCATGGATTTCGGCTGTATTTGACACGCACGCTTCTTGACCTTATATGGTAATTGTAAACATTTATAAAAGTTTTTCTATTTCTTTACATACCTATCAATTAAAAAATTCAATCAGCAATGAAATATTAATGAAACTATTATAATACGTTTGTTAATCCATGTGTATTGATAACATTAATTAATACTTTTAGTTTAGCGAGATTTTCGATTCTCGGTGTTAGTCTCGTTTCGAATATCACGTTACTGTATTCTGCTGTACGCATGCGTACACTTCTTTTGTCATGTGTCAGAGCTGCAAGTGAGTGTTAAATTCTTTCCTCTTTGAAGTTTTTTTTTTTTTCAACTCCTTGATCATTTAGTCTACTACTTCTGTTACATCGAAATTGTAATCTTTATTAAGTACTCTAATTCAAAAGATAGTTAATTTCCAAGCTGATATATATAAAAAAAAAGTTCATTTTTTCGTTTCTCTTGCTTGTTCCAGTTGAGTAGTTTTTTTTTAAGGGCTCGTATTTTCAGAAATGATGCTGCTTCTTCATATTTCTTAAAAATTACTTTTCTCTCAGTGATGTCGCTATTAGTGCAAATACCTTTCGTTATCAGTGTAACTGTAAACCTTTTACTGTGGGGTAATGAGGAGTGAACTATATAGTTAGTTTGATCCTTATTGTGTGCCCCCTTCCCCCTAAAAAATTGTGGCTGTATGCAAGACTAAAACCTGGTAAAATGTGTGTAACCTTGTGTACACTGCCGGCTCAAGGTACTGAGAACTCGGTCAGTCAAACAGGGCGCCATCTTCCAAACAAAATGAAAGATTGTGAATGTGATGTGAAGATAATTTTTTTTTAATCGTATCACCCCGAGCAAGGCGGTAACGCCACTGATGTGCAGGGGGCTACGTAATAGTGAAAAGATAAAGCCGGAAACCACATCCTAAACAGGGAACAAGGGATGAGCCTCTTAACCTGTTCAATAGACATGGGTAGTGTGAACCGGAATAAAATGAAATTGAAAGCATATATAAATTTCTTAAGTGAAATGAAAAATGTTTATAATTTTATTTAATTCTTTGTTATGGTGTGGTGATCAAACACCATAACAGCAAAAATGAATGAGGAATAATGATTTCATCTATAAGACTTTGCAATAGTGTTCTGTTAAGTTTATCTGCCCCAATTAATGATGTTTTAGTGAATTTTGAATTACATAAAATATTTATTAATGCAATCTATTCGTATTTTTCATATTAGCTAGTGTTTATAGCTAAGCAACATGCTTGTTTGTATCTTGCATAAAAACATATCAGTTGTTTGTCTTTCTGTTTCTTGAGTGTGTGAACCATCTGATCACTTGTCAGGACTCAAGACCAGGAGTTGCATAGGGTAGATATCAGAATTGCTGAAATGTAAGTAAATTATTTCATAATTTTTATGAAGTCTTTATCTGACTGTAACGACCGTTTTTAATTAATTTTACAAGAGTGGCTATTTTTTACTTGAATTCCAGGCATGCATGTGGAACTTAAAATGTAATCTTTTAGCTTGCAAAGTAGCTATAAAGATATGCTACAACCCAACAATATAAAAATGGAACAGCTGAATTTAACCAACAAATCAGTCACATTTTTTGACTAATTTGAATAAATTTCTTAGTAATAATGCTCTCAATTGTCATAAATTTATGAACACATTTCTGATGACTTTATTTTAGGTTTTTTTAAGGAAATAAATCTATTTTTCATCTTGTGTGGCCCTTATGATGATGTTTGCTCTAGAAGGCAGGTATGCAACAAGAATAGAATTTACTTTTGTGAAGTAATAATACTTATATACAATAAATATGCTGTAAATGAAATATTTTTAATTTACAGGTTTCAAAATTAGTAACCCAGTAGACTTTAAGGCTTTATTTGGTGTAGAAACAAGATATTTCGATCAGTGAAAAAATCTTTACTGGATGAGTCATTTCTAAGTAAAAATAGAATATTGAAAAAAAAAAAACCTAATTCAATCACAAAACAGTAGTAGAAATCAGTAATAAATGGTTTACCAATTTTTTTATTTTTAGTTAAACAAAAAGATTTTTTTTAACCTGACAAAACTTTTTTTCAGAAATTGAACTGGTTAAGAAACAAAAACTTTGTTCCTATATAGAAAACCTTTCTGTACTCAAATCAGAATGAAAAGAATTTTACGGTAAAAAAACCCCTAAATTTTTGGTTTAAGTTCTACTTAAAATCCAAAATTTAGGGTTTTTTTACCATAAAACAAATTTTCAAGAAAATACAATTTTAAAAAAGTATAAGTAACTTTTTTGCTATATTATAAAAAATTATATTTGGAAAATCATAGATCATATTTAAAATGGGTTTGGGGTGCTATATTTTACCCCACATTCAGATTGATAGATTTGTTTTGTACAGAAAATCTTTTAATTATACATTCATTTTAAATTTGTTTTATTCTTTTCCTAGATGTCTCCAAAAAGTTATCTGGCCATGAAAACAGCAAAAGATATCCTCAACAAGAAGCCCCACCAGGAAATGCCTAACGATATCAAGATTTTTTTGTTTTGTTTGTTTTCTTCGGTCTTAAGCCTAACAATGGGAACAATGCAGGCTCAATTTCTTCAGCTACATATATCTTTCCTGATTTGTCATCTCATGACTAAAGTCAAAGCAGCTGAAGATACTGTGATTTCTAAAGGAAAGAACCATTGCATGTATGAATTAAAACATCATGATCACAATTGTAATGCTGTTGAAGACTTGGGCAATAATGTCAGAGCAGGGAATGCTGAGAATGCTGAAAGTGAATTTAAAAACTTCCTAAAAAGAAATCTCAACTACAATGATTCAGCACACTGGCCAAATGAATTGTCAAAGTCATTGTTAAAAAAATCTGGAATTGGTGACTGGAAGCATGCTCATGAATATTTGCAGTTATATGAAAATTCAGTACATGAAGACTGATAAAACTATTGATAAGGAGGGAAAACAACGGTAGCATTGGTGTAAAGTTTTGGAATGTTTAATGAGCATCACTCATTTAGCTGAATGCAATTTGGCTTTCAGAGGAACTTCAGACCCATTATTTATGCCACACAATGGGGAATGTTTTAGGTTTTGTCAAGCTACATTGAAAATTTGATCTAACAATGAGTGAACATTTATGTTGAGTTGTATTTAAAGAAACTCACATTCACTATTATAGAAAAAAATATTTGCGATGAAATAATTTGTTGTGAAATACTGTTCCAGAAAATGTTAAGCC
The DNA here is from genome assembly GCA_037127315.1 of Ascarosepion bandense. Taxonomy (NCBI): domain Eukaryota; kingdom Metazoa; phylum Mollusca; class Cephalopoda; order Sepiida; family Sepiidae; genus Ascarosepion; species Ascarosepion bandense. The sequence continues at coordinate 411,295 of JBBBDQ010028472.1, forward strand.
AGGTTAAAGAAAACAAATATTTTAGCCTTATCTTAGACTGTACACTAGATAGATATAAGCAATGTAGAGCAGCTTTCATTTACAATATGATTTTTAGATATGGAAGATATTTCAATAAAGGAACATTTTGTTAGCAATAAATCAGTTATAGATACTACAGGCAAAGGATTATATGAAAGTATACATGATTTTCTGAGAGTGCAAGGTAGATTTACATAACAGCAGGAATCAGGATTATGATAATAGATCAAACATGACAGAATGGGAGGGCTCAGATGTGGATGATAAAAGAAAATCCACAGGCATTTTATATGACATGAATGCTATAGATTCAACTTAGTGGTTGGTGACAGTACAACAAGTTGCCAGGAATCCACTTTATTTTTTGGTACTGTCCAGTGCATTTGTTTTTTGTTTTCTGTCTCTCCTGAGCAATGACACGCACTAAAAAAACCTATTCAGTGCAAATCTTTTTGTGAGACTAGATGCAAGTACTGATTAGAATGTGTCAAAGCCATTAAATATAAAATTATAGGAATCCAAGAAGTTTATGAACTTTCAGGAATGCTTGCATCTGATCCTGCAATGCAACATGAAGCAGATACTCTTGAAACACTAATGATGAAAAATGTCTGGTATGGTGTCTTAGGCAGAATAAATGTTGTCAGCAAATCTATGCTGAACACTAAAATATAATCAACAAAACGAAATCAGGTTACAAATATATTTTATTTGTAAGCATAAAACAGGAGAAAGGAAATGTACAGCTAACTCAGTGCTTTGATGGTTCTCATTTGTATTGTTCATATTTTAACCAGTGTTTTTTGTTGGATGTGGTGATGTTAGGTGTCTCGTTTTTATAATGAGACCTTCTGATCTACTCTAGGTGCCCTCCTTTCCTGTGACCACAAGATCTGTTAGTGATGGTCCTCACACCTCAGGAGAAAACATTCTTGGTGATCATGATATCTTTGTACTGCTGTATGGGCTCTGGCTTGACAGTGGTTGTGTTGCTGGGTTTTCATCTACCTCCATTTCTTGGTCGGTATGTACATGTTCGAACCAATGTTGACTGGAAAATGGTTCAGTACCTCTGTTCATGTTAAGTTTTGGTTTGTTCCTGAGGTTAGGCATTTTGGGTTTCATATTCTGCTGGATTACATGTGTGGGGTCCTAGCAGGTTTGGGACAATATACAGTCTCTACAACTGTATATATTTTATATAAGAAGTGGCAGTTGTCCAAGGTTATCCAGTTACTCCTCATCACCATCACCATGGACTGGGGCTCATCTTGGTTCTGTGCCTGAACCAACTCACCAACCTGCAGCTCTCTCAATGCATGATTCCACATTATACTGCTGTTCATTTTGTAGTTATCGTTTTTGCCATAACCATTTCTCTTAATTCATTAATTTTCATTTGTGTATCTGATATTTGTCCCCAAGAATGGACAGACAATCCTTTTAAATGTGGCCTTAGAGCATTATTTCTGGGGGATCCCAAGATCCTGGTTTGGCATGTTATATTGGGTTAGCAGGGCTCAGGCAGCACTATCTTGACACATACAACCCTGATTGTCATATCTGCTAAAATTCATTTGGCTGTTTGGACCACTAATTCTGCTCAACCATTACTTTAGGGGTAGTATACACTTTTTTATGTTCTAATGCTTGAGAAATTACATAGTGGATACTTGGTTTATGTCAATTTTGTTCCTGGATCACAACTTAAGTCAATTTTTACATACAGCACAAATAACTATGCCTTCTAGCAAACGTACTAATGATCTTTCCATCTCAATAATTAAACCCCTTCACTCCTTTGAAATCAGTTGATTGCATAGAAGCAGATACTTTTATATTTTGCAGTATGTGTTCCTTATCACCGACGATCAAGACTGTTGTACGACTCAGATCCAGCATGCAGCCAATGTTCAATGGTGTTTTACTCTTCTCTGATTTTTATATCTAATTTCACTTCCATGGAGACAGTTTTCCTTTTCTTCTTATCACTGCCCCCCAAAAAATCAGACTTACACTTTAGCGACTTTGAAAGGCCAAAAATATTTAAAAAAAAAAAAACAACACAAGAAACAAATGGAGGCAATTAAAGCACAATCAAATATGACATGCAACTATAAACAGTGGCATCTTTCTTTCCCACCATGCGATGACATATTTATCCTCTAATACATCTAGTTCTATAACTTTACGCTGCAACATCACAAGTACTGTATGTCGGCATATGTTAATTTTATTAATATATTAATGGGAGGTGCCATCATAATGATAAATTGTTGTAGGCCGGGAACACCATAAATGGTGAACTCACTGTATTCATAGGATCCTGTGTTGAAGATTGAAAAGAATGGAAACAAAAAGGAAACTTATACTTAACATCAGGAAAGGATAGCTGAAGTTTCTGGGAGGTAATGAGGAAAGGAGGATTGAAGAATCTGATACTCACAGGACAGTGGAAAAACAACACATGACATACTTGATGGGCTTGAGCAAATGGATGGCAGAGCAGGATGTGGGAGATGTAACAAGAAAGGTTGTTAAGAGCTACTAGGTATAGGAAGATGTGGAAGGTCGTGATCACTTATGTCCTGAAAGGACACTGCACATAGAAGAAATTTTTGGTAACAAAATCCAACCTTCCCTCTTAAATTTCTATAGTGACACTTTGTTTCTTTTAAATTTTGGAATGGTGTTCAAAATCAGGATATTTCTTGGCAACAGGTCACATGAGTTTTGATAGCACTTCATTTGTGATTCACTGTTCATCTTTTGTCTCTTGATCTGCTTATATGTATTCCACCCAAAAATTGGCTTGGAGCCGGCAGGTTTTTGTGGGTTTGGTAATTCCGCAAATCTTGTATTATTAATCAATCTTCCAAATTTTGGGAGCCATTCACCTTACTGGTAGCAATCACAGTGATCGCTCCTCCTGTTTAGTTGATTTCTTCTTTATTTACGCCTCACATCTTTTTCCTTCTTCCTCCTCTTTGGTATCTAAACCAGGCCAAAATAACAGTTATCTTGCATTTACTATCATTCTGTTCACACTTTGGTGTGCTGGGGGAAACACTTCAAGTACCTCAGCATGCAACTGTTTTGGTATTAAGATTTTGTTATCCTTTAGAGGTACTCCTTCAAGATAGTACAATTGTTTACCCAAAGACCAAAATTGTCAGACTATCAGTGACAGCTTGTTGCGTACTTTTGGGAATCTCTTCTGAATGTACTCTGCCAGAGTATGGCATTCCTATCTTATGTTATTGCCTTCAAGTTTGGGTTATGATTATATGTGGAACTGAAAGATGCTTTTATGCCACTGTCAATTTGTTTGGTTTGCTTATTATCTGTTGCTCCAATGTGTCTCTGTTGCTGGATACCATGATGCACAATCAGATGTCACATTGAGCCTCCTCAGGAGGTGCCTTATGTGGAATTTGTATATCAGTGTATGTTCTTTAAGACTGAATAATCTCAGGCTTTTTATATTTTCAAGAGCTTTGTGTGAGAATATTTTTACTAGCAGGTTATGGTCGGCTGAAACTAGTAAATCTGGTCTTCCCAAACCAAACATCTGGCATAACTCCAACCCATTAACTAAAGCTAAAGCTTCTCCTTCAACTGATGCATAATGTGACTCCATCTTATTGGTGAAGGGGTATCCTGCTAAAACAGTGATCCTAGCCACAATTAGGGTCTATTCCAGTTGGGCAACTGCAATATTTCTGTAACAGGAAGTAACTGACACCAGTTTTATAGTAGTCAGTAGACAGACATGTTGGTCTCTTAACTTCAAATAACTACTTCAATCTCTCGCACAGTCACTTGATTCAATTTCTCAATCAGATGATTGAGGGTGCCATCCCAGTAAAACTTCCAGTTTTCTGTTTGTAGTCATTTCCAGAAAGGGGCCATTCAGCTTAGAACGTATATGATACTTGGTTTACCAACCCAAACCAAGATCTGATACCAGTAATTTTTGTAGGAGTTTGAAACTGTAAGTTGACCTCCGTCATTTTCTTGGTGGGTTTTATGTCATCCATTGTTATCCTGAATCCTGCAAATTTCACTTAATTTTCTGTAAAATGGAACTTATCGGGATTGAAAACTATATCATTGCTGCTAATGAGTGATATAATCTACAGTGTGCCAAAATGAAACATGTATTGACCCATCACAGAGTAGGCTACTGTCAAGGCAGCCAGTTTTCCAAACCATATTGACAGTGATATTATCAAATCAACAAGTATGAGCATCACCTGGTGCATGAAAATCTTTTGGAGCATGAAGGTATTGATATCATCCCCATTCTGTTATGAATGTAATAGCGTCTCACACAGCAGGAGCAAGGGGTAGGCTGTAGTATCCATCCCATGTATCTAGGATGGTCTTTTTTCATATGGCTTGTACAATTGAGGTTTTGTTAAATAGGGATGGTGTCTGGTGTGTTTCTCTCGTACAGGCGCTGGCTCAATTATGCCCAATGAAATGTCCTTTTCGAGGTCTTGTTTGACCTTCCAATAAGAAGAAACCAGAATTGGTGTGTGGACCACAGTTGATATTGTTTCTGGGATGGAGGTTATATTCAAAGGCTTACCTCTCATCATCTGTAGACGTTGGTGTGGGCATGGTGTTGAATGTGCTAAATCTAAAGTGATCAAGTACCCATTGTTCTAGTTGGTGCCTATTATCTTCAGTAGGTGAAAATGGGATAGTAGCTGGTTTATTCAAAACAGTTGTTCTTTTGCAGACACCACCACACAGCTTTTTATATGATTGCATATATTTTAAATTCATATCATCAAATCTGACTAAAATTTTTGTAAGTATTCCTTTAAAAAGTGGGTTAAAGTTTTACTTTAAAGCTTTTTTTTATGTAACTAGTGAATATCTGACACATCATCTCCAACTAAAGTAAGGATAGCATCTTGGAATGTGTTGTAAGCTCATGAATTCTAATGTTTACTGATCTGAAACTTTCTCCATCCACTCTGAAAGAGATCACTTTAACATCTTCCTTCCTAACCTAGTCTTATGGGGAGTATACTAAAGTGATTCAGATAACTAAACAGTACTTTATTGTCATGTAAAGTTTCTTAACATGATGTGTGGGTTTGGTTTGATAAAAAAAAAACATTTAAATTTAAATATTTATGCTAGCCTTTTTTATGAATATTTCACTTCTTTTTTTTTTTTCTTTCAGGAGCCAACATTTTTTGTGCAATTTCTTTCAATCAAATAAAGAATTGTCTGAATAGACTTCATGCTACCGGATGGGATGACATGTTTGAAAAAGAAAATAAATTTTGCAGAAGTTTTAAAATTAAATATTTCCATTGTACCAGCCATTTTTTTTTTTTTTTTTTTTTTTTTTTTCCAGGCTTATTGTTTTAAAAACAAGAAGATTAAAGCCTACATTAGTTACTATTATCAGATTATCATGCAGGTTCATTATAATACAATTACTCATTTGAGGTGGATCTTATACTTAAATAGTTAACTTGTATATTATATATATAAAAAATGAATTTTTGGCAAACCTGGGTAAAGGTGTAATTTCAAGACAACTTTTTTCCCCTATGACACTTTTTTTTTTTTTTTTTTTTTTTTTTACTACCTTCAATCCTTGGCTATGTTTATTGTTTTAAAAAGTAATGGTTAGAATTAGAATAAAACTTAAACATGATGAAAGGGAATTTAGACTATTTTTTTTTGTTCTTGAGGATTTAAACAAAAATGCATGCATGAAAAGTAATATTCTCAAGATTATATTAAAGCTAGAAAAGTAAAGGACAAGATATTCTAGTGAAGTAAAAAATAAATTTCTTGCTTAAAATATTGCAGCTAAAAATAATTCAAATAAGAATATTACTTTTCATGCACACATTTTTCCATGTAATCCATGATTTTTACAGGGATTGCTATTAAAAGAAAAAATTATATGCAACTGATTAAAAAAAACAATAAGAAAATTGATTATTTATAATTAATTCTGAGAAAATAAGTGATAGGAAAAGTTTGATTGACAAAAATGATAAAAGCTATCATCAGAATTTAAATGTTGAAAACCATATGCAAAAATATAAAAGAAAAAAGTTATAAAGAATAAGATTTATTATTAGAAGCGTTGGTCATTCACTTATGTAGTTAGTTTCCCTTTTTGGACATCACATATTTTGATGTAACTTTTTAGTTGAGAACTGAATTAGTGGTGAAGCTTGAAAGCTTGGAATCACTCAATGTCAGATTTAAGAATATATTCAACCACTGCCATGGTTGAATGATTAAATTGCTTATTTACAAGAATAATTTTATGGTTACTAAATTCTAAAAATTAATACAATTAGACTAATGCAATTCAATATTTTTCATTTACCAATTTATAAAGAAATATAAATTTATAAACATTTACTAAATATTTACTTAATTTGTGAATCAACTATAAGAGAATCCTTACTATTTACCATTTTATAAAGTTTGAATCAATTGATAATTAACCACTGTTTTACCAAACATTCCCATAAATAATAAATAGTGTAAATAATCAATTAATAAATAGTGTTTAATATTTTTGTTGTCAGTTCTCAAGAACAATGAGAATGTATGAATTCACTTTTATATGTTTAGGCTTTATTACAATTTTAATCATTGTTTTTTAGAACAATAAAAACGTTGCTGAAGAGTGAAGATAGTTTAAAATGGTGTCATAGTTAAACAGTCGTTTTGATATGTTTATTGTAGGCACTTTTATGCACGTTTACCAAATTTTTAATATAAAAGAAAATCTTGTCTTTCAACTTTAGTTCATAACCTTTTTTTTTCCTTTTTCTTTAATCTTTTTAAATCTTAAAATACTGTCTGAAATAATCACCCTTATAAAATTTTAGCTATTTCATAGATACAAACACATTTCTTCTGTTGATCACTTAGATTTTGTTAGTATATTGATCTTTTGACTTGTTTTTCATGTCATAAGAAATTAGTCTGGGATAAAACAATATTGGTTAATTTTAACCATACCTGACAATACAGGCATCATACAAATAAGGAATTGAGAAATTTGATTTCTTTTCTACATGGAGAATGAATTACCTCTTCAGTTTTGAATTTGACAAACAATTTACTTTTATAGTAGTGTTTTCATGAAACTTCACATTAAGCCATACTTATTGGAAGTCTCATGAAAGCATCAGACTTTAAATGTGATAAATGCCTCAACAGTATTCTGTAACAAATGACTGAAATTATTAAATACTATAATGCTTACATTGAATTCCTCACAGTAGTATTGATGAAGTTATCACTAATATTTGTCAAGATTTACAAACTACGTTTTGTTCAATTTCACAAACCAATCGATAAATTTTGAATAAGCTGATTTGTTTTGAAAAATACTTTAGCACAAACCCTACTTTACAGTTTAATAATTTAATTTTATAGTACTTCATGGTCAACAATATCTTTTAAGAAAATTTATTTTGTAACAGCAAAAAATAAATTCTTAGTATTTTTTATTCTTGAGCATGTGCCATAAAACTGACCATGCCTAAATATTTCTTTCTAGAGACAAATTTCAACTTTTTGAAGTGTTTCACTTTATGATTTGTTTATAGTTCTCACAAACACAGGGGAAACTAGATTCTTGTGTATTGGCTATTTTAGAGGGGGTGATGGACAGAGACACTAATGGCAGCTACAGAATTTTATATATAGATTTTCTTGACTTATATACCATTAAGATCTTTCTTATTCACAAGACCTAGAGCTAAACTTTAAATTTAACTCCATAGGTTTAAAACCTTTCTGTATGGTGATCATAAAAATTATGATCAATTATGCTTGATATTAAGCAGAATAAATGTATTTAACTGTTCTACTTGAAAAACGCGATGCATCTGGGCATTGCAAGAAAACCTGAATCTACATCTGGATGGAAAGTTTTGATTCAGCTCCTGTTTTGCAGTTGGGTGAGATTTTTTCAACAGCATGTCCCCACTCTCTACAGAACTGATGTTCAAGAGAAGATGAAAAAATACTGCTTGACACTGGAATCCTTACAGAAGTTGTCAGAAACAACATGGTATGCAATGTTGCGTTGCCTCTCAGTTCCTAGTTCCATATTCTCTCAGCGTTTACTGCCAAAGTCTTTCTCATGATTGGTCATGAGCACCAAGGTAGCAGAGGCTTGAAATAAGTTTCCTTTCTCTGAGATGGACTACTCAGAATTTAGTTTGTATTATCCTCAGCACACTGTTCAATCAAAGGTTTTTGGAGTTTGCATAAAATAGAAATAAAAATACATATTTTTTCTCCCTACAGACAATAATGATTATTCAGACAAATGCAGTACTTATAAAGGATGAGGCTCTATTCCTTGCAGCACAAAACCTCAAGAAAAGCCATTTAAAATTTTTATGGACAAATCTAGCATCTATCTTATTGAACATTCTTTAGCTATTTTACGTCATGAAATAGATTGTACAGAACTCTTACATGTTTGAAGGCAGGCAGCTTCATTGAACATCTTTAGAAGCAATAGGACAGCTTATAAATTTTATATCTAAAAGTAACTATCTTAAAACTCATATTTCATGAGGATATGTACCTCCCTATACTGGGCTTATATGTGTGTGAATAAATATACATATGGGAATACACATGTATTAAAAAAATGTTTATAAGGCACTAATAAACAGTGCTCAATGTAGTATAAACAGTTATTAATTATATATCTTAATAACTATGCATATCCTATGTCTGGCATGGCTTGGATTTTCATGCATCAGGCGCATATCAACTTTGTAATACTCCGAGTCATAACACTGACATAGGATAATAAGTATATTGATTAATATGTATATATACAGGGTGTAGTCTGTAAATTGTTGCCAATTTATATCTTTTTATTTTGTGTGTCCATGTTTTTTCATTTTCTTGACTGCATACTATAGTAGGGTCAGTTGAACAGTGTGAGAAAAAGAGCCCATGAGGCAATTCACTATGTCAGAAATTTGAAACTAGCATGCTGTACTGCTTTGTTCATGCCTGAAGCTCCTATATGAACATTTCAGGGTGTTTAGGTGTCAATCTGAGGATAGTGCATAGGATTCAGAAAGAGATGGGTGTAATAGTAATTACAAAGGTATGGCAAATCAGAAAACTCACTCAATCTCAAATTTGTTGGTGAGAGCCTCAGATTCAATGCAGAAGTCTACATCAAGTGACTTGAGATGGTGGTGCTGCCCTGGATCAAGAGGGTGGCTGTTGAAAGACACTATGTCTGGCACCAGAACTCTGCACCATGCCATACAAGCAGAAGAACACAGTTTTATGGTTGTCAGACAATTTCTGTGATTACATCACCCCTTACATCTGGTTACCTAACTCCCCAGATTGCAACCCCCTTGTTTATTATGTGTAGGGCACAGTTGAGCAAGAGACCAACAAAACTCCAAAGATGAACTGAAAGCAATGATTATGGCAGCATTCACCAATTAAACAAGAAGACCATCCAGAAGAGTTGCAGAACATTCTGTGGGTCATGGTTGGGGCTAATGGTGATTGTTGTATTTCAAGATATTTTTTGTGTAATTTTGTATTTTTTGACTAATCTTTTCCTTGTTTTTGTATGAATTAAGTTTAACCTTTTCAAGTCAACTGTATATTCAATCTAATTATTCCTGTTTTCTTTTTTCCAGTGCATTCTTCTGTATCTTGCATTTGTTGGAAGCACTGATTAGATCATGAGAGTTGCAAGTAGGATTACTTCCTCTACTGACTATTATCATTTGGGGTATCATTTTTAGTACAAGGACACTCATGCAGGAAAGTCACCAGTTCAGTTCTTTGCTCAAAAGAAAGTTTTCTCAGTATGTCATTCAAATGAGCCAATTGATCATTGGAGTATGTCTAGATTTTAGTAAGTCATAATAAAGAATTTGATTCCTACCAAATACAGAGGCAAATGTATTTCTCCAGTAAATTTAATCCCAAGCAAGGCAATAAAACTACTAGGACAAAGGGTTACTGAGAGTGAAAGTAGCCGAGAAAACATTGAAAAGAGTGGACAATAAAAATAAAATTAAAGAAAAAAAGATGACAATTGGTATTGAATTTCTGAAGATTGTAGCTAGTAGGAAAGCTAAAGAGTTGTTCTACAAGTGAGAGAAGAAACTATTAGAATAGATTGCCATAAAATATACAAAAGCACAAGGAAGTTACATTACAGTGGTGGGAAAGTGATTGAAGCTGAGATGTAACTCAGGACTGATAACATTGAGATTCTTTAGATTTTGTTAAGAATCTCTAGATACATAGTAAATGCACCATTCTAGATGTAGTATTTGATGCACAGATTAATAGACTCTTAAATGTGCAAGACTTTGGTGATAAAAAGTATTGATCATGACACAGTGAGCCAACTTTCTTCAGCAGACCTAGCAATTGATTCAGTATAATTGTTTCAGTTCATGTCAATGGAAAACATTAGACTGAGAAGACGTAATGAGGCTAGCATAAGCCATGAGAAATGTCTTTTTATATAAAGCAGGAATATAAAAACATTCTTAAATGATGAAAGGTATTTACTTCATTGATTTTCTTAGTATCTGAATTTTTCTTGTAGGCAATGCAGAAGCAAAACCAGAGGCTAGGAAACTTAAACGCATTGCAAATATTTCCCTAACCTTCAGTTAAAGATGAATTTAAAGTGAAAATGCATATTTCCTACTTTAGTATCTTAAGTAGGAAATGCCTACTGCCCCAGAAACAGGATGTAGCATCTCGAAGTTAATCTTTAACAGGAAGTGCATTTGCAAAGTGGACATTAGGCCATATTTCATATTTTGATATTTAATGAAAGATTTAAATGTCCTTTCTCTGTGGCAAAACTTTCTACAACTTAAGAGCCAAGGCTAATTCAGGACTTCTGAAAAGTGCTGTTAGTGTTTTTCACTTTTTTAATGGACTCCAAATGCACAATTATACAAGCTAATCAAAACTTGATTAATTATTTTCAACCAATTAGTTATCACTGCTGCTTAGTAACTTATATAAAAGTCTCCCCTCTCTACTGTCATCAATTAGTTAGTTTTTTTTTTACCACTAGCAAGGCCAACTCCTTACATCTGACTTCAGCTCCTCAGTGCATGTTTTCATGACCTACATCCTGGCCTATGTTTGAACCCTTGCCATATGACCTACATTTGAATCTGAGTAAAAACTTAGTTATCCAAAGCCTGACTTGATAGCAATTTAAAAGGTAATTAGCAATAATAAAAAATAGATGTTTTTATAATTCTAAATTCTTTTTCAATTCTTGATATAAGAGTATGATAAATGGACAAAAAGGTGTGGATACACAGTTCTTTTAGATTTCTAGCAGAATATTTTTCTACAACTTGGAAGATGAGTTGTATTGATTTAAATGTGAGAAAACGTAGATACAAGGTTTGAATTTCAGCTGAGGATGCTTGTAATGATTTAGTCCTGATCTATTAAAAATTATGAATCTGTTCTTTTTCATCACCATTTATCTTGAGAAAAATGTTTCAAAACTGATATGCTATGATGGGTGGTAAACAAAGTTCCTGTAACTTCAGCTATGGCAGTAATAGCTAAAAAGTTGTTACACATATTTTCAACTTTGACAGAGACCAGCATAAGATATAGGTCTCACATACTGCCGAAAACTAGAATATTCCTGTGAACCATTTTGTAAGACAAAATGGTGTAAATAAAGATATTAGCATTTCCAGAAACCCAAAATAATATACGATTTTTTGCTTCAAAAGTTGGGAAAAAGAAAGTATGATTTTCATATTGAAAGGGCATGTAGTTTTAGAGCAGGGTTGTAAGTTGTTTTGAGTGCCTACTCTATGATATGGAAATGTATAAACAGTTAAGCATACTGCCATATTTTGAACATACCACAGCAGCTCATAGACATCAATTGACCTTTGATAGCAAAACAGAGAGAAGGTTATTTTGAGGATCTGAGAATGGTAAAACAGATATATAAATTAATGTTGCTTACTTTTGAGCTGGATTAAATTACACTCTCTGACAGAAATTTCTGCATTAATACAAGAAGAAATTGGGAAAATCAAGGAAGTAGAAGGTAACAAATACAGAAAGAAAATTAAGTAAAAATGTATATAATGGCTGAACACACATATCCGAGGATGCCTCTTTACTAGGGTAGCTAGCTAATCCCTGTTGCAAACGCCTGCTCAGGCACATTTGTAATTGTTCAACATACACAGAGACCACCTGTGGTTTATAGAGCAACTATACTGAGCACACCTTAGTTATAGTTTCTGGGAGAGAGCATGTTATCTAGCATGATCAATGGTCTGAACAAAGCCAGGACTCTCATACCCTCAATCATAATGACTTGTGACTTCATGCTAGCACAGCCATTGACAGTTCTCCAAAGAGTTCCGTCTACCCAATTTCACTCACAAGGCTTGGATCAACTCGTGGTATGGTTTTATATATATATATATATATATATATATACATGAGAAGGTTCTGAAAACGCCTTCAACGTGACTGAAAACGGACTCTTAAAAATTCAGTTTGGTCATTTAGTTAGGTATGTAGAAATGGGTCTGATCAAGAACTTTTCAGCACCCTATCATATATATGAAGGATGGGATAGAGACGAAAGAAAATGGCGAGCTTACTATTGGTTGGGGTCAAGAATACACTGGCTGTATCCCTGTTCAAAAGGGTAACCCCCACCAAGAATGGAGCCACCTTTTTGCTTTTTTGATTCATCTATCTACTGTCCGGAAAGTTAATTCCAATTTTTAGTTGTTCATGTTCCAACACGTTAGAACATGTCAAATTTATCGCAGACATAATATGCTTACACGCTTGGGCGATCGTGTCTCAAGGGAGACGTGACTGACTGGGCGGAGGATTGTCCCGCAGTGGGTTGCCGTTGCTTTCTGCAGTGGACTGGTTGCCGACCAGGGCTGTGGAGCCCGGTCTGTCCTGTTATTTGACCCATAGCTGGGGGGAGGAGACGGATTGGTGCCTTTCCCAGGGGTGTTTGCGCGTGAGTGAATGCAGGAAATACGGCTGGAATTCGAGCTCGATTTCCTAAAAAGAAGGTTTTCATCTTAAGAAAGTCATACTATGCATCTGGTGGGATTGGAAAGGAACCCTGTACTATGAGCTTCTGTAATATAACAATCTGGCCCCACCCGAGGAAGTGATGCAAGCGATGGTGTTTTCCGTCGGTGAAGGGGGCGGCGAAGCGACAAGACAGGTGTTTGTGAAATACATCCTGTCGAGGCCGGAGCGGATGTCATTTTGACCTTATTTCCGACAGCGGCGGAAATGGCTACAGAGGCAAACAGATCAGGTGCCTCTTAGAATTACGTGGGCGAGGCAAAAAACCGGAAGGAAAGTCCCGGTTCTAGAGGACTATATAAAGACCTCAACACACGGATTCGCCAGTAGCAGAGAACGGCCGGTGGAAGCAGAGAGAGACAACACAGGCAGACTACACTCCCGTCAGCTATTCTATATGCGCCCTCACCCTCCCGTTCTCTATTCCACACAGTTCGTCGTCATTAATAAAAATATAACCTTATATTTTTATATATGCGTGTTTGTTGTTTTGTCGTCGTACGGCGATATATAACATACGCAAATTGGTGCCCAGTGACTTGCTGTTTTAAAACAACAACAACAAAACAGAAAGATACGAGCTTGGTTACCACGGCGACAATTGAAATTCGACGGAATTAAAAACTACCAGATAGAAGACGAAAATAGTAAACAACAGGACGACAGCAGCGAAAGGTAGGTGACTTTTGATTCGATCTTGTGTGTGTTCTGCTCTTGTTCATAAGTTATATTTAAAAAAAAAAAAAAAAAATGGAACAGCATACTTTTGCCGATTTTGTTCAAGGTCTGACCCTAGAATTGAGAAATGTGGCTTGTTCGGTGTCGAACACTTTAAGGGGAGAATCTTTTTTAAAAAATATACAGCCATTAGCATGCAAAGAAGATGGTGGTTGTAGTGCTTGGTTGGAGGATATGGAGAGGTATTTTCAAATTGTGCGCGTGGCAGAAGAAGACAAGTGTCAGGCAGCTCTTCTCACAACAAGGGGAGCTGTTGGACACTATGTATATAGACTAATCGCTAGTAACCCACAACTCACATGGAAGGAGTTAAAAACTTCTTTAAAGGAATATTACGGATTGGTTTTAGACCCCGACGCACGGTTAGTCGAATTAGTGAACATTAGGCAGGGTAGAACGGAGGGGGTGCAGGACTGCATGCAGAGAGTAGTACGCCTAGCGGAGGGCGCATATGTTGGGGTTGACGGGAGGAATGAAGTTGTTACAAAACAAGTTTTAGGATTCTTCATAAAAGTTCTAAGGGATCGGGAAATAAAGATGGCAGTTATGAAGGATGAGCCACAAACACTGGAGGCTGCCTATCAGAAAGCGTTATCTGAGTTGAGATGGAAAATTCGACTCGACGCAAACTCTGAATACGAAGAGGAGCCTATGGAAATTTGCCACTCTCGGAGACGAGTACCGATAGAAGCCGTAAGCCCCGCTAAATCTAATAATAATAATGATAATAATAGGAATAAGAACAATAGAAAAGTTGGGACTCGTGAGCGGGAGAGGAACGGGAGCGTTGTTAGGTGTTGGAATTGTGGGAAAGAAGGCCACATAGCAAAATTTTGTAGACACGCCCCGGGAAACGGCAGAGGTCCGTTCGTGCGACGCCCAACGAACGGAACAAGACGGTACCAACGCACATAGTTGGTAATATGGGCGCGCCAAATTCCATCTTTATTAGAATAGAACGTAGACCTTATAGGGCATTGGTAGATACGGGAGCAGAGGTATCGGTTATAAGCTGTAGGGTATTTAAAAAATTGCGACTGGGACTTGAACTGCAAAAGAGGGACATTAAACTTCGAACTGCGAATGGATCCCCGTTATACGTTGAAGGCCTTTGTCGTCTACAGGTCCAGATAGGAAGTAAGTCCATACCCCATGATTTTTTAGTCGTGAAAAATCTCAATAGAAACGTTATACTTGGCCGAGATTGGCTGATGCAGAACGGGGTGAGAATGTATTTCGATTTGGGGGCATTGAAGATTGGTGAAGAATACGTGGCATTAGAGGAGGATGTTCATATTTCCTCTATTGTTAGGTTAGCTCAAAAAGTAACATTAAGACCTCAACACCTGCATGCTTGTCTGGGATTAACCAGGCTGAGAAATGGACGTGACAAAGAATATGAAATCGAACAGCTGAGTAGTGGATATGTTAGCAACTTATGTGGTATATCAGTAGCCAACGCAGTTGTAAAAATGCCAAAGTCTCGTAAGTTTCAGTTGCTGATAATGAATAACACTAACCAGACAATCACTTTGAGACGGGAGTGTCCGCTGGCTAAATTGGAAAGGGCAGGTAATATTACTGAAATTACTATGCCCGATAAACAAAATAATAAAAGTCCTGATGTAGATTTGGAACAGGTACATGTACCGGAGGAATTCAAGCCTGAAATTAACAAATTGCTAAAAAGAAATAGGGACATGTTCGTTAGTGACGACAAAAACCTGGGCAGAACCGATACTGCGGAGATGCGTATCGATACTGGAACGCATGAGCCCATAAGAAAACGCCCATATCGCACACCCCTCAAACAAAGAAAGACAATGGATTCAGCAATCGACGAAATGATGCAGGCAGGTGTAATTGAGAGATCCAATAGCCCGTGGGGTTTTCCAGTAGTTTTAGTAGAGAAGAAAGACGGTGGTAAGAGATTTTGTGTAGACTTTAGAGCACTTAATAAGATTACAAAGAAATATGCTCGACCTCTTCCTGTCATCGATGATATACTGGCATCACTTGGTTCGGCAAGGTACTTTTCGAAGCTTGATTTAAAATCAGGGTACTGGCAAGTTAAGCTTCATGATGATGACAAAGAAAAAAGTGCATTCACCTGCCACAAGGGTCTGTTTCATTTTAATGTTATGCCATTTGGACTTGCAAACGCACCCGGCATCTTCCAGGAATTAATGTCAGTTGTTTTACAGGGACAGGAAGATTTTGCTCTGGCATATTTAGATGATATTCTGATATTTTCAAATACGGTGGAAGATCATTTAAGACATATAGACACAGTCTTGAGTAGTCTACGTAAGCACAACCTTAAACTGAAGCCAGCTAAGTGTGAGTTCTTTAAGAAAGAGACCCAATACCTGGGGTTCAAGATAAGTGAAGAGGGAATACAACCAGACCTCAATAAAGTCAAGGCTATAAAGTCAGTTTCTACTCCAGCCACTGTTAGGCAAGTAAGAGCTTTTATTGGGATGACCTCATACTATCGCCGCTTTATTAGAAATTTCTCTGATATAGCCGAACCGCTGGTCAATTTGACAAGGAAATATGCACGATTCCAATGGGACGATGCTTGCCAAACCGCTTTCGATACACTAAAAACGAAGCTCGCGGAGATGATAACACTAGCCTATCCCAACCCAAATAAGGCGTATAGGTTATATACTGACGCATCCGATCAATCGATTGGCGCATGCCTATCCCAGGTGGTGTACGATAAGGAAAATAGGAAGGATGTAGAAAAACCAATTTATTTATTGTCCCATAAATTAAGTGACACACAAACGAGGTGGTCAACTATAGAGAAAGAGGCTTATGCCATACACTATGCTCTTCAAAAACTGAATCACTACCTGCATGGCGCAACATTTACAATATACACTGATCATAGGCCCCTGGAGCACTTACTTAACTCGCCCATACAAAATAAGAAGATACAGACTTGGGCTCTGAGCATGTCTGGCTACAATTGCAGCATACAGTATCTTAAGGGTAAGGATAATGTTTGCGCGGATCTCTTATCACGCGCTGTTGATGTGAACGAAGACCATATTGCTTCTCCAGTAGATATAGATGATAGAAATTACTTGGTTAGTGTTATAAACTCCAACCTAATGGAGCCGGAAGAATTAGCAGCCCATAAAAATGTCGGAAATTCATCAGAGGCACCCGAACGGCCCACATTGAAAGGAATAGACATAACCAGGGAGCAAGAATCAGACAAAAACATCTTAGACCTGAAGATTAGATTACGAAATGGTAGGGCTACCAAAGCAGAACAGAAGAGATATATAGTAATGGATGAGGTGGTGTACTATTTGTCTCAACCTGATGATGAACCCCTCATCAGGCTGTATGTACCATCTCACCTTAGAAAAATGGTGCTAGTTCAATACCATGATGACAGTGGCCATATGGGGGTGGATAAGACATTCCACTCAATAAAACAAAAGTATTTCTGGCCTTGTTTACTTAGAGAAATAAATGATTTCGTAGGTAAATGTATCCCGTGTCAGACAAGAAACCTAAAGAGGCAGCAACCCCACATACAGGAATGTGACTTCCCTCCTTTTCCTTTCGCAAAGGTTGCTTTAGATGTCTCAGGACCCTACCCAAAGACCCATTCAGGTAACCAATACATAGTTACATTCATAGATATGTACAGTGGTTGGCCGGAGGCATTTGCGGTTCCTAACAAGAAGGCAGAAACAGTGGTGCATCTCTTAGTTGACGAAATTTTCCCCAGATTTGGGATACCACTTCAGCTTTTAACTGATAATGGGCCAGAAAATGTCAACAGGGTAATGAAAAAGACATTAGAAGACCTAAATATACACCATGTGACAACTTCTTTTTATCACCCCCAGAGCAACGGTAAGGTTGAGAGGTTTCACAGAACAATGCATGATGTTCTAGCAAAAAAAACGGCAACAACGAACAGTCGTGGGATATTTACATTAACCAAATGTTGGCGGCTATCCGGTTTCATGTGAGCGAAACCACTAAGTTTTCATCGTATTACTTGCTCTACAACAGGGATGTTATTTTGCCCTTGGACAATATACTGAGGCCTCGTCGCATATATTATGGTGATGAGCATCACCAAATTGCACTACAGGAAATGCATCGTAGCTTCACTTTAGTTAGGAATAATATAAGAAAAACGAGGAGAGCCGCGATAGATAAGTCGCGTGGTAAGACGAAAAATACAACTTTTGAGGTTGGTGATTTGGTGTACTATAAGAATCACCAAAAGAAAGGGAAGTTAGATGTGCGCTGGCGGCCATATTATGTGATCATTGAAAAGACTGGCCCGGTCTCTTATAGAATTAGAGATCAGTTAACCGGCTCGGTCATTAAGACGCATGCTGAGCATCTTCGGGCAGCGTCCATTGATGAATGGAAAATCCCTACTTCCGATAGGCCGTTACGAAAGATTGTATTGGCTGCTCCAGTAGAATCCAGTGATTCGGATGACGAATCCGGAGCGGAACAGACCGACTTTCCAGTGCACAAATATCGACACCAACGTGTGGAATCAGACGATGAATCTGATGTTCCATTAATGGAGCGTCGCATCATGACGCGACGTAAAATGGCGAATAAAACGTGTCAACTATTGATAGTGATGATAGAATCGGTGGTATAAATAATGTTTCATCCACGTTCGAGGATGATTGCTCAAAGTGCGAAACGTCTGGATTTACTCATGTAGATCAGGGTTTTTCTAGGGAATCACCTAGCAGCGAAGATGCCCAAATGAGGCAAACGTCTGTAGGGGCAAAAAGCACGGATAGACCTGCAGATTCCACAGTTGATCGGAACAAAAAGAAAGAACAACTGAAAAGTCTTGTAGACTTATTGGCTGATATGCTATAGGATTGGGAAAGAAAGCAGTGGGAGGATTAACGATAGTTTAAGTGAAATAGTTAGGTCACCTTCCTTATAGCAAAACATGCGGAAGATACAAACTAAGGAATTAAGAGTCACGGGTCCATTTTTTTTTAGACTAAATTAAGATAGATGAAACCTCTAATTCTCCACAAGTAAATTGCATGCGGATTAACGTTGGAATCAGGGTAATTTTCTTCGTTTTCTGTTGAACATTTCTCGGTCAGACTATGAATGATATGTACTGCAGATAATGGCAGTTTTTCTGTGTTCAAACATACTATGTTTGAAATTAAATTAAATTAAATGAAGTTACATGTGTAACAATAAACTCGAGCGGAAACACGCATGGTGTTGGTCAAAGGTCATTTACTCGATGTCAGTTTAGAAACTGGGGCGCGGTTACCGCCTATGATCATATGGTCGTGCATCGAGGCGTTTACGCGTATGGACAGAGTCGAGAAAGAAAACGAACATTGAAAGTTACAGAAACTTAAAAAAAAAAAAAAAAAAAAGAACAATGAAACATCGAGCTGGGAGAACATTATCCTCTGTATAAGTCCCAAATAATTCTATCATCACTTTTGTGGCAGTCTCATTCATTTTGGCTTCCAACACTGCATCATGAAGCATACGCAAGAGATTCTGTGTTTTTTGTACAGGAAAATTCCACAATGGACACGAACATTGTTGGGTTACCGATGTAGGCTCCCCCATATATTTTTTTTGTTTTGTTTTGTTTGTTTCGGCACATGTTTTGTACAATTGTCGGGCTTGTGTGGCATGGGGATTGTGTGAGGGTGTTGCTCTTAAAATGTTCTTAGGTGAACATTTTGGAAAATGGGAGGGCGAGGAGTGTAATATAACAATCTGGTCCCACCCGAGGAATTGATGCAAGCGATGGTGTTTTCCGTCGGTGAAGGGGGAAGCGAAGCGACAAGACAGGTGTTTGTGAAATACATCCTGTCGAGGCCGGAGCGGATGTCATTTTGACCTTATTTCCGACAGCGGCGGAAATGGCTACAGAGGCAAATAGATCAGGTGCCTCTTAGAATTACGTGGGCGAGGCAAAAAACCGGAAGGAAAGTCCCGGTTCTAGAGGACTATATAAAGACCTCAACACACGGATTCGCCAGTAGCAGAGAACGGCCGGTGGAAGCAGAGAGAGACAACACAGGCAGACTACACTCCCGTCAGCCATTCTATATGCGCCCTCACCCTCCCGTTCTCTATTCCACACAGTTCGTCGTCATTAATAAAAATATAACCTTATATTTTTATATATGCGTGTTTGTTGTTTTGTCGTCGTACGGCGATATATAACACTTCTGCCGAGTAACCAATCAATTGATTTTGAAAGGTACTGCTTGCAAATAGACGATTTAAAAGCAGCAATTCAAGAAAAGCGCTCAGACTTGGCAAACAGGAAAGATGTGGTTTTCCATCAAAATTATACCAGACCTCGCATTTATTTGATGAAAAAACAAAATTGTTGCAGTGTGGCTGGTATGTGTAACCCCACTTGACATATTCACCAAACATTACTCCTTCATTTATTCAGTTCCTTGCAAAATAATATCATTGTTAAAAATTTTAATTCTCTGGATGACATAAAAAAACATTTTAATGAGTTTTTCTCGAGAAACCTTCAAAATTCTGGGAAGACCGAATCTTTAAATTGAAAGAAAAATGTAGAAAGGTTGTGCAACAAAATGGTTCATATTTAGTTGAAGAAATGTTTCATGACATAATTTTGTTGTTTTAATTTCTCTTAAAAATCAGCATGAACCTTCCGGACAACTCAATGTTTTATATTAAAAATTGCAAAATGAGAATTTCAATACAATGACTGAATAAGCTTTAAATCTTTGTCAAGAATTGCACAGTGACATTTTAGATAAACAGCAAAAAGAATTTAAAGATAATATTTGTTATGTAAAAATGCATTTGTCATCATTAGCTGATGCACATACTAATGTATCTTAAGATAGGTTAAAGTATAATTTATTAACTATTATCAGATATAGAAATCAATTCCCTAATCAATATTGTTAAAACATTAAATGACCTGGAAAAGATTGATATGCCGTGCAACCAAACCTACTGGCTGGATATCAAAAGCTTCAAAGACAAAAATAGAAAGATAAAAAAATCTGATATAATTTAATTTTTTTAGAGAGAACAAAACATTAAAAAAAGTAACAGAAAATATTTGTGTCCTTTTTTTCGAACGAAACTAACCCTAAAAAATTGTTTTAATCATTTCACCCCAATAAAGGTGGTAATGCTACTAAGATGCCGGTCGTGAAAGGACATGAGAAAACTTCAATGAAGTAAAGGACAATTGTAACGAGGAAGTTAGAAGCGTTTTTTCGCCTCAAAGGCCTTGGGTCATGACTAAAATAGTCACCTTAGTAAGAGTAGTAGTAACTGGTCATTCCGTCAGGGTTCTAACACTCCAGAAAAGAGAGTAGTATGAATTAGGTCACTGGGTCAGGTTCTACCCTTCCCAAAAAGAGATTAAATAGCCTGGTAACTATGGTTACTGGGAAAAGAAGGAAAAGACCAGAGAAAGAGAGGGCCAATGAATATAGGCCCCTGTTTCTATATAAAAGGGAAGAAACAGTAGAAAACCCTAAAGTTGTTGGGCTACCAGCCAGGCGTGACCTCTCTCCGGCTATTCGTTCAAGCCATCGAAAGAACTTTCCATCAAGCTACCAGCCGAAATTCTCCACACGAAGAACTTCCTCAACATCCAGTGAATACACCACGTGCTGCCGTGAAAGGTAAAGATTGTTTTGTTAATCAATCTGACCAAACCCTAGCTGTGTATAGTTATATATATATATAATCTTTAGCCGAGTTGAATAACCTTTTTCCATTCCGCCTGAACTTCCTCCAAATATCTTCCTCGTTAGACTCACCTCTTATTTTCCAGTGAATATTGTGTGAAACTAGTACGAAGTTGAACCCGTTCTAGTGTTCGGTATATTATAGTTCTGTCACCTTATTCCTGTGTGTTAGCTGAATATTTTTGTGTGTTATAATAAATTTCCTTTCTGTATAAAATCATCTTGCGTTATAGTTTAATTCACGTCCTTCAGCATTATTTCAACTAAAATTGTATTTTTATGTGTTAATGACCCAAACGGGTTCGTAACAACAATAAAGAAACAGGGTTCAGAGAGACATGATAGCGATTGACGTGGTATTTAATATTTTGAAGAATATATGTGGCAGGGAAGCAAGAAATCGGAAAGAATTTCCACAGGCGAGAAAAGAAACTATTAGTATAAAACTTATGCTAGCTAGTTCGACAAGGAAATGGTGAGAAACCAGCCATGTGTTACTCGTGAAGTAATGCTTAACAATCTAATTAGATTGATACTGACCTATTTCTAATGTTATTACCACTAGCATGGTCTGACTTCAAAACTACAAACACTGAGCAGAAACGCACATTTCTGCTACCAATATTCGCTTTATGAACAAACATTTTGCTACACTGAATACCAAATGACTCGCTCTGAAGTATATATATATATATATAGCGTAGGGAGTAGCAACTCTGACTGACACCAAATCGGCCGAGTTTCGAACCCGGTCCGAAGCAAGTGGATGTGTCTAGACACACTGATGAGCTGCGAAACAGACTTGTATGAGGATGACTAATATATATATATATATAACTATTTAATTACTTAGTTTTGGGTCATAATTAAATTAGACCAGTACACAGTTGTATTAAAAAGTGTTCAATACAATTATATTGTAGAACTTTTGAATATTTTTCATTTGGAAACGAGTTATATTATGCAACCCAGGTTTCTACCATCTGGTGTCTTCAGGCGATTTACAATAACTGATTTTTTTTCTGTATATTATAATCATTTTCCTTCAAGCAAAGCACTGATGCGCAAGTGTTTACATGAATGGAGAGCGAGAAAATGAACAACAAGGTGTCAGAGAAAGGATAAAAGAAAAATAGAAATCAAGAAGATAAAAGATGGTAATTGATGTTGCACTTAAATTCTGGAAGATTGTAGCTATCAGAAAAGCAAGTAAATGGAAAAGAATTCCACAAACGTGAAGTGTGAGAAAAGAAACTGTTAGAGTAGAAAATGCGGTTATATTTAACTACTTCGATGGTAAAAGGGTGGGACCTTGATGTCAATCTACTTGTACGCGTAAATCTATGTGATTGGGGAATCAAGGAAAAAAACTCATCATAGCAGTTGGCATGAAAATATTTTTAGAAAAGACAAAGTGAAGCCACATCACATCAGTGAGAAAGCGACTGAAGGTGAACTGCCAAGTCAGGATCAATTATATTGCAGACTCTTTGGATTTTGTTGAGAACCTCAAGATGAAAAGATATGGCAACAGTATTCAATGCATGGACAAATGGTAGATTTATAAAATTTTATAATCGTTTCGCCCCAAGCAAGGCAGTACTGCCACTATTGCGTAGGGGGTTACATAAGAGGAGAGTGAAGAAAAAGAGGAATAGGTCCCAAAGGGTGTTGGAGAATGGGTAAGAGAAGGATAGAAACACTGGCGTGAAAAGAGTAATATGAGAGAGAGAGAGCAGAAAGGGAGAAGAACAAGATACGGGAGGGTATCGGGGGGAAAATGGGAGTCAAAGAGATAAGAGATGGCAATTGACGCTGCATTTAAGCATTGTAGCTATCAGGAAACAAGTATACGGAATGGAAAGTATGAGAAAAGAAGCTGATGGAGTAGAAGTTGCTGTTACATTTGATTGGTTTAACTGTAAAAGGGAAACCAATCTTACCAGTCTAGTAGCTCAAGTAAATTCGTGCAAAGGGGGCACCAGGGAGCTAAGCTTGTTGGAGCAGAATCCGTGAAAATATTTGTAGAAGAGATAGAGGGAAGCCACATCTCGTCGGTGAGAAAGTAACTGGAGTCGAGGTGCCAGATTGGGATTGATTACATTGCAGATTCGTCTTTGGATTTTGTCGAGAACCCCGGGATGAATAGCAAACTGGATTCTGATTAGAAAAACTTCCTAACCCGACACAATGCCCCAACCTTCCTAGCAGTAGATGTAGCTATTGGTTCGATGTAGTCGTTACACTTGAAGTCGGCTGAGAGAGTGTGGCCGAGGAAGCGCGGTGTATTGCTTTCTGCGAGACTAGCATGATCCATACTGATAGAAGGCAGAAAAGTTTCTGTGTTAGTTAAAGGAGAGCAGCTTCGTTTTGGAAGCATTACAATTTACGAGCCATTTTTTACCCCAGTCCACAACAAGATTTTTTCAAGAGCAGCAGCGAGAAATCTGTCAGGCTCTGTCAGCTCTGACAGATTTCTTATTGAGACGAGAGTAAATGGTAGTGTCAATGCATATATGCCTCCTTGGGGACTGATTACATCAGGAAGATTACTGATGACGATAAGGAAAAGCATAGGACCTATGATATAGCCTTGAGGAATGCCTGTGTTCGTATGATAGGATCTGGAAGCATGTCTGCTTAATATGACATTCATTACGCAATTTGGTTGGTTTTAAATCGAACATTTAAAATTTTATTTTATTCATTTTAAATCGAACAAACATCAAGTTATACCATAACCCTGTAGCTTGCGCAGAAGGCCAGCATGTCAAACTCTGTCAAACGCTTTCGAGATATCCAGGGCAACAGCTCGAGCTTCATATCAAGAGCCTGGTATATATATTCGATGATGGTCGTTAGCATATCAGTGGTAGACCAGGCAAACCAAAAGTCATTCCGTTTGTCAGAGAATAGGTTGTGGGATATGAGATAATGAACTACTGCAGCATTGATAATAATCTCGAACACTTTGCCAAAAATCGGTAAGAGGCTGATTGAGCGATAATTAAAGGAGTCAGAGAGCTCTCTAGTATTTTTAAAGAGAGGCACTACCGAGGACTTCTAACAAGCAGGAAAGCAAGAAGCAAAGAGGCAATAGTTGTAGAGTTTGGAGAAGACAGGGCAGAGTTCAGGGGCACATTTTTTAGGACAATGACTGGGACTCTGTCACCTCCGCTTGCCTTATGGGAACCAACCTTAAAAATTATGTTAGAAACCAGAGATGGGTTATGTATAAATCAATCAGTTCAGTCTCACTTCTAGGTTGGATGTGTGTACTCCAAAAGTCAAATATGAAGTTGTGAGCAAATCACACAACCTTGTTCACTGTGGCTGTAAGGACCTCAAATTTATTGAATAAAGGAGAGATCGACGATTTGGTATTGTTTAACACATTTTTGCAGAGCCGCCAGTAATCTTTGGAACCCAACTTGCGGAATGCTATAGGCTGCTTCACTCTATCAGTAAACAACAGCTTAGCATCATTTAGAACACTTTGTTCCAAAGGACATCACAAAAACGAAAAAAAAAAAAATGCGGAACGACTCCCAGTCCACTCTTTGATAGCAGTAAGATATTCTGCTGGTAGGAGGTTCCTGGGGTGGGGGGAAGAGATATTAACAGAAACGACATCATATCAAAGTTGCTAAGAGGGTAGAGCTGCATGGCATAGCAAGAGTCAGGGATAAAAGAGAAGCAGAGATTTAGAAGGGAAGCGTCCCTTAGGAATACCGAGGAAGCGCGTGGGGAAATCCACTATTTGCTTGAGAGACTGAATGATTGAGAAGTGCAATGTATGAACGCCAGCAAGATCAGTGACAGAGATTTTCAGTCACTTGACATCATCGATCACAAATATATTAGCGAACGGGTGAGAGGAAATATATTATCTGAAATACTAACAGTCAGGATATTAAGAGGAGCGGTAGAGAAAGAAGAGATAGTTAACTGAGTTTAGTAGAGAGAGATGGAAGCACATGTAAGAATGGCCAGGAGATTTTTAAAAATCATCGTAGCCAGAGGGAAATATTCGCTGACATAAACACCCAGGCCATGCATGTGGAAATTGGAGTCATTCCTAAAGAGGGAAAGTAACCAGAAATAAGAGGAGATTGTATGGTTAAGGTTGGTTTCGCAGAGAGCTAGTATGTCGGAGGACCTTTCGTGAAGGAAAGATTTCACACTGCAAAACTTAGTACATATACCACAGATGTTAGAGAAAGAGATGTTGAGGAATTTAGGTGAATTTTTGTTGTATATATATATATACTTTCACCACAGTTCATTTTATGTCCGATGTTTCCGATAAAATAAAACACCAGGAAAAACAACTCTGGCACGACTTAACACACTTCATCACACATAACCACAAGTCAAGATATAACATAATTAATTATACAGAATGCGATTAATGAATTGTCGTCTAAATTGTACAAATATGAAAAAAATAACAATGACATTTCCTTTTAGCATATATATTTACTAAAATTTCCCAAAATATCTTAAAATACCAAAGAGTAAATTTATTTAATGAAAACGCCATTGTCTTCAATCCCGGCTTCCAGACAACTTTGGAATCTACTGCATCTCTTCTAGAGAGTCTCCTTGTTTAAGTTGTTAAATACTGCCATAATCATTACTTTCAGTTCATATTTGGTGTAACAAGAAATGTTGTTGTTCTCTCGCTTAACTTCACTCTAACATAATAATGAAAAGGTTCAGTCTGGGGAGTTAGGTGATGTGATCGCAGAAATTGTCTGACAACCATGACTGTGACATGGTGCAGAGTCCTGTTGCCAGAAATAGGATCTTCCAGCAGCCATCCTCTTGGTTCAGAATAGCACTATCTCCTCAAAGCACTTGCTGTTGGCCTACGTGTTGAGTTTGAGATTCTGTGGGAAGATGAATAGATGCATGGCGTTGCCATCACTAGTGACCACTCCAAGTTCGTAATCACCATTAGACTCATCCAACTCTTTCCGCGTCCTCTGCACTGTCTTCAGATTGACGTTCAAGCACTCTACAATGATCGTATTGGAGCTTTCGGTGCGAATATCACGGAATACAGCACGCTGTTTTCACATTTCTGGCAGAGTGAATTGTGTCATGGTGCAATTTTTCTCACAGACGGTGTCTAACTGACCCAACTATACTGTGCAGTCAACAAAATAAAAAACAAACAACAAGCATGAACAAAATTAGAAATATGAAATAGTGACAATTTACCCATTGCACCCTGTATTAGTCGTCAGCACCATCGGAATCTCCACGAAGCCATCTAGTTTAATATTGTCAGAATAGTACAATATATTAGAGAGATTATAATAATAATTCTATTGCATTCATCTAATGTATGTAACAATTATGATTTTTGCAACTGGCATTTCTTTCATTTTCTTTTTATCATGTCGTAACCCTAGGCTACTCATCTCAACGCTCTGGTGTTTTCATCATGTGACCATCACTAAGTAAAACGAAAACGAGGCTCATAATGACTATGACGTGCACAGGTTCGTATAAAAGCAGCAGTCTAAAGCCAAACTTTTCTAGCAGTTGACCCAACACTGACATGGGAGGATGATTCCGCCTCAGTGACCTGATTAGTGCTACTGATGTCCGATCTTCACACCCAGACTGACAATGACCTGAATTCCTGAGTTCATGCCACCAACCACTATCGCTGTTACCACTCTACTGACGACTCCAACCACTACCACTGCTACCATGCTGCTTGATGCCTTCGACTACTACCACTGCTACCACCCTGCCTGACACCTCCGACCACTACTACAACTATCGATGCGGCGACTTTCAGTGTAGTAAACAGTCTAATTCAACCCGACAGTGACCCATCCAGTTCGACCTGCCAGCAATCTCCAGCGTATTTCGACTCCGGACCGATCAACTGTGGACTACGATCTACACGCCCGTCACCAGATCGACCCATACTTCGACATTTAGAGCAGTCTATGCCAGCCGACTGCGGCAACATCCACTAAACCAATATAATTAGCCCAGTGCAGCAACGACGAACAACTCAGACCTCATTCCTTGGTCTACGAGCGGCTAGTCGCACGCACCGATGGAGTCAAGCTTGCGAGCGGTGGGCATTGCTCCATCAACAATAGTTTTGAAGATAGAGTGCGGTAAGGTAGAATAACGAGGAAACACGTATTTTAACGACATAAGATAAGGAATGCATTTATAAATTTACACAATTGTAATTGTCAATAGCTTATTTCAAGACAAATAATCTCACATTAAAGTTTGTAGATTTGATAAACAGCCAAAAGATAAAATCATCAGACACTTAGTAAATTTCCAAAATTCGTTTTTCACATAAAAGTATTACAGTTGAATTCAATGTAAACAAAGCTTTCCAAAATTATTAAAACAAATTGAGAGAGTTCCTTTTTCACATAAAAGTATTACAGTTGAATTCAATATAAAAGATGTATTTTTAGGCACTTAGCTTCAACCGTTGAAAACAGTTCCTGATTTTCTCAGTTGTTATTAGAGGCTAATAATGTATCAGCGTAAAATTTGACACCACCAATATTCAAAAACATGGTCTCTGCTCTCTCTCTCTCTCTCTCTCTCTCTCTCTCCTTTTTTTTTTTTTTTTTACTTCAACTGACCAAACGGGCACGTTAATAAATAGGCCAGTCGGGTCGCGTGGTTGAATCAAACGTAAACTCTCCTCTGGGCGAGAAGAAACGTGGGTCATTGAAAATTCAATTTGTTATTTTTTGTAAATCATTCTTTTCATTGTTTAGAAAATTAATTTCCACTTGCAATCTTTTTTTATAATCATTTCACTCCAAGCAAAGCAGTAGTGCCACTGGTACGCAGCGGGTTCCATAAGAGGAGAATGATGAGAAAGAGTAACAAAGTACAGGGTGTGTCAGAGAATGGGTAAGAGAAGGATGAGTCCACTGGTGTGAAGAGAACTGCATGAGAGTAGAGTGGGAATGTAGAAGAACATGATACAAGAATTGTCAGGGAATGGATGCGAGTCAAGGAGATAAGAGATGGCAATTAACATTGCATTTAAATTCCTGGAGATTGTAGCTGTCAGAGAAGTAAGTATACGGAAGGAAGTTCCACAGTTTGGATGTGCGAGAAAAGAAACTACTAGAGTAAAAGTTGCGGTTACATTTGATTGGCTTTACTGTAAAAGAGTGGGACCTAGTTGCTAGTCTAGTAGCTCGAGTACATTTATGCAGAGGGGCACTTGGGAGCTAAGCTCATCAGAGCAGAAGCCGTGAAAGTATTTGTAGAACAGAGAGAGGAAAGCCACATTACGTCGGTGAGAAAGTAACTGGAATTGCGCTACCAGGACGGGATCAATTACATTGCAGATTATCCGTTGGATTTTGTCAAGAACCCCGAGATGAATAGCAGGGGTAACAGACCAGGTGTGACAGATGTATTCAATGCACGAGTGAAGGATAGATTTATATATGTACAAGATGGATTCAAACGAGAAAAAAACTAACGCTACACAGAAATCGGGAAGCAGAGTTCGAATTCCAGTTGAATTCGTTGCATTCACTTACGCGCAAATACCCTTCGGAAAGGTATTAATCCGTCTCTTCCTTCCGGTTATGGGTTAAATAACAGAACAGATTGGGTTCTATAGCCTTGGCTGGCAACCAGTCTACCGCAGAAAGAAACGGCAACCTACTGCGGGTTAATCTTCTGCCCAGTCAGTCATATCTCTTTCGAAACATGATCGCCCAAGCGTGTTTCACGTATGGCACTTAACTGACTGACTGACGAACAGAGGCGAAAAGGCACCTATTATGGTCAAACGCGAGGCTCCGATAAAGCCGAAAGTAGTGATTCCTTTGGGCAGCAGCAGCCGACCAAGCAGGGTTGAACGAGGAAAACGAATGAGACTTAAGTCGTAACTTCCTGGCTGGGATGAAAGCATCGATGCCAGCTTTAACCCAAAAGGAGAACTCGGATGCACATTTTTCAACATGACTAAAAACTTTGTTCCAAGGGACGTCACACAGAAAATCACGGAACGACTCCAAGTCTACTCTTTGTTAGCAGTAAGATATATGCTGGTCTGAGGTTCTTGGGGAGTGGAAATGGAAGGAGATATTAATGGAAACCACAGCATGATCAGAGTTGCCAAGAGGGCAAAGTTGCATGACATGGCAAGAGTCAGTGATGGAAGTGAAATAGGGATCTAGCAGTGAGTCAGGACCATTAGGGTTATTAGGGTGGGAAAATCCACCACTTGCATAAGGGATTGAGTGATTGAAAAGTTCATGGTATGGACACCAGCAAGATCCGTGACAGAGTTTT
Organism: Ascarosepion bandense; assembly: GCA_037127315.1. Lineage (NCBI taxonomy): Eukaryota > Metazoa > Mollusca > Cephalopoda > Sepiida > Sepiidae > Ascarosepion > Ascarosepion bandense. Next base: position 441,261 of record JBBBDQ010028472.1, read on the forward strand.
CTAGCCACTTGTCGTGGTGGGCATTAAAGTCTTCAAACACAAATATATGAGCGAACGGATGAGAGGAAATAGAGAGGAAATCTATATTGTTCGAGATGCTGTCAAGTACGGAACAGTCAGGTGATGAAAGGGAGCGGTAGAGAAAGAAAAGATAGCTATCCGAGTGTAGCAGAGAGAGACAGATACACATGTCTGAAAGATCTGGAGATTCAAGAGAAATTACCCTAGCTAGAGAGAGATGTTCGCTAAACGCCAATGCCATGCATATGGACATTGGAGTCCTTCCTAAAGAGGGGAAGGTAATCAGGGATATAAAAATTAGAGGAAAGAATAGAAGGATCAAGGATAGTTTCACGGAGAACTAAGATGTCAGATGAGTTTACGTGGAGGAAGAATTTAACACTGCAAAAGTTAGTAAGGATACCACGGATGTTCGAAAAAGAAATGTTAACAGGTTTAGGTGATTTTTGTTTAGCTGGTTTAGTTTTAATTCTTACTTTATGTAATATCATAATTAGACATGTTTTGGTAAGAAGAGGCCTAGAGTAGTAGTATTAGTCGGTCGTCAAATGTGTAGGAAGGAAACTGGCGCAGACTGCAGCATAATGTGGCCTCAGGGTTGCCCACTGGAGGCACTTGCAGTTACACCCATCCATGCGCGACATGGCATTATAAGAAACCCCAATATTATTCAACTGTTGATCAGAGCAGCCTCTTAAGGCGCTACACAAGAGTTCGGGCTCCTAATTACCAGCTAGAAGCAGCAACCAGGAAAATGACAACCCTGTACCCTCAAAATGAAGAGACGTTTCCACCATCCACACGCATTACAAAAATCTTGTGACAGCACTACTATTAAGGCCTGAGGAGAGGAAAGGAACCGGGAACCCCTTCCTAAACAGGAAAGAAAGGATGACTTTCTGCTCCTGTTCAAAAGAATGAGGTGTATGAACCGGGCGATAGTAGGGTCATATACTCCAATTTAAAAAAATTAAAATTAAAAAAATAAGAATTTATTAAGTTTTAACTTAGTTAAGACTAGAAGATCCCTTAATAATCACTACAAGAGAATTTTAAGATACCTTTCATTAGAAATTCAAAAGAAAATGAAAAATTAAAATCAACGTTTGCTGCCAGGACGACTGAAGGAGCTAACTGAAATCTTAACTGACACAACTATATTTTAAAATTTATCCAATGCTATACGCAAGAAAAATAGAAAAAAATAAATTTAAATTTTGAAAAAGAGTCAACTAGCTTACCAGAGATTAAATCTGCTGCCATCAGAATATTAACCAAATTGAATGAAACTTAAAATTCATCACGGTGAATTCCATTTCACTTTTTAATCAGGAGAGAGAAAGAGAGAGAGAGAGAGAGAGAGAGAGAGAGAGAGAGTATATGTTTGTGTGTGTATGTGTAAGGTGAAGGGAGGGAGTCAAAAAGCCGAAAACTACTCTTAACCGGAATTCAAGTTTCTACAACTTCAAAGGAAAAATAAAATTAGCCTTTGCTACCAGGACGACTACAAGAGCAAACTGAAATCTTAACTGACACAAGTATATTCTAAAATTTATCCAACGTTATATGCAAGAAAAAAAAATTTTAATTTTTAAAAATTAAACGTTCAGAAAAAGAGTCAATCAAGCTTACCAGAGATGAAATTGAAATCTGCTGCCATCAGAAAATTAACCGAGTTGAGTGAAACTTAAAATTTATCATGGTCAAAATAGATTTTCACACTTTATGAGTTTGCCAACCGTGAAGAAAAGAAAGTTATTTTTATTTCGTATTCACCACAGTTTCATGGCAACCCAAGAGACTATTTGAACAAGTAACAACATAACAGAATAAAATTTTTCGGACTTAGGCAACATTTATCACTCAACATCTTGTTTTTTGTTATCCTAGCCTTTCCTATGTCACTTCACCGTTTCTTAAAAGTCTGTAGAGTTGGTTACCTATAACCAGCCCTGCGACAAAAACAACTGAAACTAATGAGTTACAATTTTAAAAAATTCGTTGAAATTTGAGCAAAAAAGAATTGTCAAAAAATTAATAATAGTTACAAATGCTTTGTAGATATTTATAAGGTTGTGGGCTTTGTTCGTATTTTTAGGTGCAGCAAAGAAGATAGAAGAAGCATGCACAAAAACTTCTACGGACGTTTATTTCTTTCATACTGAGTATATTGGATGTGCGTTGTGGTGCAGTGGATATCGGCTCGGAAAGAGAAATCGGGGAGCCGAGTTCAAATTCCAGTTGAATTCCTTGCATTCACTTACGCACAAATACCCTTGGGAAAGGTATTAATCCGTCTCTTCCCTCCAGTTATGGGTTAAATATCAGGACAGATTGGGTTCTATAACCCTGAGTGGCAACCAGTCTACCGCAGGAAATAATGGCAACTTACTGCGGGATAATCTTCTACCCAGTCAGTCATGTCTCTTTCGCGACATGATCGCACAAGCGTGTAACTGACTGACTGATATTGAAACAAATTTAAACGTCTCTTGAGTAAGTTCGTTTTCCTTTGTAGTACGGAAATAATTTATGGGAAGTAAGGATAAGAATTGGTAAAGATGATCAAGCTCAAGTTGGTCTCGTGCTGAGTTGGGATGGCCGAATAAGTAAGGCTACTGAAAACACATCCGAAAAATCTTGTTGGAAAGTGAAAAAATCTCACTCGTCCGTGGACAGGGGAAACTAACATTTCCCAGTTGAAATGCTATTAGTTCGAGGTTCACATCTCACAGCCAAGAGGAGAAAGAGAAATATCCTGTCTTTTCCGGAAGTGGGGGTCATAAAATCACACATTTGACCATAAACCTTTTCCGGTTTCTTTATAATTTTCATGATGTGCGTTGTAGTACAGTGGATATCGGCTCGGAACGAGAAACCGGGGAGCCGAGTTCGAATTCCTGTTGAATCCATTGTATTCACTTACGCGCAAATACCCTTGGGAAAGGTATTAATCCGTCTCTTCCTTCCAGTTATGGGTTAAATAGCAGGACAGATTGGGTTCTATAGCCTTGGTCGGCAACCAGTCTACCGCAGAAAGCAATGGCAACCTACTGCGGGATAATCTTCTGCCCAGTCAGTCAAGTCTCTTTCGAGACATGATCGCCCAAGCGTGTATCACGTATGGCACTTTAACTGACTGACTGATGGTGAAAAAATTTACTTTATTATTATTTTTATTGGTTTAATTTTATTTTCACCATAAATTCATCTAAAAAACTTTAAAATTACGTAATAGAATTTTTTTAATTGGTGTGTTTTAAGATGTAAGTACTTTATTGCGTGTTATTGGTTTACAAATATTTTGTAGGCGTGTTTTAATGTTTATGTAGCTATTAGATATTTTAGTGACACACTCTTACACTCACACAATTACTCTCTCTCTCTCTCTCTCTCTCTCTCTCTCTCTCTCTCTCTCTCTATGCGCTGTGTTCCCTCGGGACGTAGGCGATTGTGACTCTCCACATTTTCTTGTCACTTGCAGTTATTTCTAAACCTTGTTACGCCATCTATTTCTCAAAATTGTCAAAATTGTTTTCAAATATGGTAATTTTTGTTTGTAAGAATTTATTGTTTTTATTTCAGACAAGAAAATCACTTATTCATCATTCATATTTGAAATGTTTGGTTGACATTGTTTTAGTAAGAAGTAGTAGTAGTATCACCACATATGGTGACCTCATTAAGTGATAAATATTTTATCGTTCTCATTAAAATTAGTAGATAATAATGATCAAAGTTCAGTCCAACCTCACCTTGCGAAATAACGTTCAAGTTGAATTGTAACGCCCAACCAACCACTATTATTCTTTGGCCTTCCGTCTAGTACACTGAAATAGTCAACAACAGCTTAATAACAACAGGTGATTAGATTACTCGTTCCCACCATTGTATTTATTTTTGTTTAAGTGGACTATGGTCAAGATTACGATGAGATTTTTGCACCAGCGATCCGTCTGTTGTTCTTGGTTATTTTTTCTTTCTTTTCTTTTCTTTTTTTTTTTTTTTTTTTTCTTTGGAACTTTCTGGGAAACAAAGCTAGGTGCAGTAAATAAAAAAAAGAAACGACAATTTTACTGTTGTGTTGATATATTTTATTGTAGACAGAATGCCCTGTGAATGATCCGACTGAAGAATGTTGCTAAATGACTGGGTAAAGACGTGGCTATATGCTGATTTTCTAACAGGAAACCACAGTGATTTTACATCCCAATCTCTGTTGGGAGTCGTGTAAAATGCTAGCGTGATACAAGTATCAGCACGATTAGTGTGTTAAACGTAGAGGATTTACCATGTAAATCCTTAAGTAATGATAAAGAAGCGCGGAAGAGTTATTGCTTAAATCATTAATTAATGAGAGACTCGTAGGTACTAATAAATAACTTGTACAGATACAATTATCTCAACATAGCACGAAATGAAACGCATCGTTTCAGGCACACAAGTTGAATTTAAAAGAGGTAAACTCTGACTTACTTGTTCGACGATTCTGAGGCCATTTTCAACGAGAATAAGAAGTTGACGAAAGGAGTGTCCAAGAGCAGACAAGAGAGAGAGAGAGAGAGAGAGAGAGAGAGAGAGAGAGAGAGAGAGAGAATTGTCTCTGTGCTAGTTTTTATATCCGATGAGCAGTCCCTACGGGTCACGCTGGTAATTACGGAAGGTAACTCTGAAATGCCCTAACATCTGTTAGAACTATGCATCCACCCTCTTGCGGATTTGTTACATGCTAACTCAAGAGTAGCTTCATATGTAACTATATTCCGTACCAGTTTAGCAGCAATTGGCTTGAATTTGCAACAAGCTCTGGTTATATTGAGGCTATAAACAAAAACATATTGTCGTCGAATCTGTTAGATTTCTGACAATGATATATTTTTGTAGCAGTATGTGATTCATCTCAAAAGATATCAAAATAAAGCTTCCTCTCAAGCCACAAGGTGCAGATCCACGCTCAACAAGATGTCAGTGACTGCCTCCGACATGTAAACCATTAGTCGATTCAGTTGCACTTGGGATGCACACAGGTGGAACGGCCGATGAGAGGAAGTTATATAGGTACCCAGTTGCGAGGAAAGAAACTGTCTCTTAAATCCTCGATGGAATGTGTAATAAATGTCTGGAGAAAACTCCAAAGTCATACACCTTCTCGTCGATATTAATTGTCGAAGTCAAATAATAATGAACAAATAATAATGTTATGCATGAGTTTCCAATAGTCTATGAAAAGATAATATTACATTTTTGCTTTATCTCGAGTCATTCATTATTGTAATTCCTTAGAATTTGAAATATTTAGACTTTTACTTCATTCGGGCCAATGTTTAGAAAATGGACAACACCGAAAGCCATAATTATTGATTCTAATGATTATATACTAGCGGAAAGAACATTTATTTTTATCACCAGAGCATAGCATGATTAAGTCATTTAAATTAATTCGTATGTACAATGTCCGAATTTTATTTAGATTTTTAATTTCTATTTTCTTAACAGGCAGATAAATACTTTCTGTAATCGAATTTATCCCAAAGCAAAGCTACTAAGAAACAAGGAATTACTGGGCGTGAAAAAAAAAAAACATTATTAAGAAGCGAGAACAATAGAAGAGTATTTACGCTATTTACATTTTACGGACTGTTGCTTGTAAAAATACTTTAACAAAAACCCTACTTCGGGGTTTTTACGCACCCTATTAAAATCAACTGTACTTTGCCCCCCCCCCCCCCCCCCACCTGTTTACACTTCTCCCCAAAATTCGGTTTCGATTGGTCAACGTATGGCTATTTTAGAATATATGACGAACGGGAGGACCAACAGAAGTTATAAAATTTTATACATAGATTTTCATTTATTTATTTTTTTGTTCATTTTTCTTTTATTATATTTTTCTTTGTTCATCTGGCAGGCATTGTGTTGCTTTTACCAATTCTTTTTTTGATATATATATATATATATATATATATATATATATATATATATATATATATATAATCTATTATACTCTGTGGTGAGTAGATAGTAGTATTTAAAGCGTATTGTAATGTACAATTTCCTTATGACTAAGAGAATGACAGAGAAACTTTCTCTCTTTTTCTCTCAACACATACATCTTTTTCCTCTTTTTATTCTTCCATATTTCTGGTAACTTAGATATAACCCGGACATAGCTTATGGTATCAACTGACATCATGCGAAGTCAACCAATCACTAACACTCTATCCAAAATCAAACCAGAGACGCATAGGCGTTAAGTTAATATAAAATATAAAATGAACAATGAACACGTGCATAGCAGTTGGTCCGCAGTTCGCCCACCGGGCATGTGAAGTTCGAGTCGGCTGTCGGAGATTCAAACAACATACCAACCAGCCAAAAGAAGACTACCTCCGTGCAAACCAGAGATGTGCATAAATAATCTTTACGAAAAGAATATGGAACCAAAAAAAAGACAAAGAAAAACAAAACAAAAAAAAACAAACAAAACAAGGAATGAATTCAAGAGTACAATTCATACACTCAATACCCAAAACATAATATAACATAGCACAAACAGCAACTTGATACTACATTCCACCTGGCACACACATGAAGGAACAAATATGCTCTATCTACATGAATATACATATACACAAAAAAACAAAAACACTTTATAACCTGAACACAGCAATACATATATAATAATGAACATTCGCATGAATACCACAATGACTCATACAAAATCATACTAAAGATACAAAATACAAAAAGATCAGAAAGGATAGTCATTCACAGATAATAAAAAATGTAACCTTATGGAATAAAAAAAAATAGTTAATAAAACTTAACCTTTACTCATTTATTATCTCAACCTCGTCTTTACCATAAGTCCTTCCTTCAGCCGTGTTAAGTTTTAGTATGTCACAGCTATAATAATGCCTAAAGCGGAGAAGACCTATATATTTCCTCTCTCTTTTCAAGTAACCCATTAATACAAATGTTTATGGAGAAAAATCTATTAATATAAAATAATTTCTAAGGAACAAAGTTCAATAGATCAATTAGATAATTGATAACGAGGACAAAACGCAGCCAAAATCGATCAAATATCACTCTAAAATTTTCAATATTCCGGCTTCGAACGCAACTGCATACTCGGATTAAGATTTTATCATTTATAGTGGCTAGTAGTGTAGCAAAGATTTCCAGCGCTCGGAGACAAATACAATTTTGTCGCTCCCACTTGAGATATTTCACTATTACATTGAGTTATAAGAATTTTTTTTCGTGGGGGAACCAATTGTAATGACGAATGCATCATCCTGACTACTCATCATACATGATAGTTGAGAATAAATTTAAAGTGCAGTGATATAATAACTCTCTCGCTTGTTGGTTATTGTGACATGTGGGTGCTTCCTTACTTTGCTCGATTCAGCAGTACCAGCAACGGAAGAAATCAACATGGAACAACAGGAAGTCCCAGAACTCATAAAAATGCTTTTCCCACTTTTTCTCTTTAGCGTCAGTTTAGTTCTAGCTGTAACAAGCGGAGAAATCTACTCAAGAGCTCTGTTAGTTGTGAAACCAAGCTTTTACCAGCAAAATACCACTATTTTAATACAGGCTCGCGAATTTCTTTCCATCTTTTCCTCAGCTCGCTGGCCAATCTCTGTGAAGGCAAGTTTTTCATTGGTCCAAATAAATTTTCATATAGGCCCGCAAATTTATTTTCATCTTTTTTCTTAGTTGTACCGAATTTGAAAGGAGTGGGTCCAGAGAGTTATTATTTTGTACTCTCTACACCTCCAAATATAGGTAAATAGTAGGACAGACTGGGCTCTTCAGTAGTATTTGGCAACTTATCTAGAAGTGCAACAACCCTGTATTCAAAACCGTATATAACCCTGGTGAACCACCTGCTATAGAGCTAATGAAAGAATCACAGAGTTTTCAATGACTACGGTTGGCGTTGATTAATTCTTTGTATATAGTTCTAATTCAATTAGTTCCAGTTTTACAATTATAATAAAGCTACAATATTAATTTTGGCTTAAGTAAAGTGGTAATTGATTCTTTGTTATTGTCAATCAGACCGTAGTAATTCACAAAACATATGACAAACAAAACTTGACTTGTCTAAGAGAGAAAAAAAAACGTTGCAAGGGGACGCTTCTTAAACCTATAAAATAACCCGCATTTTTTTCCATATTCTCTTTTACCGATTCTGGCTATAAGATGTAGTCTTACATAGGGAAAACTGTCCCCCACTGGGGCACGTTAATTTCATGTTTATTTTTCTCTTATCTTTTGTACTCTCTTACACACACTTGTTATGCACACACAACGAAGCACGTTCTTCTCATAACCAGTTTTTTTTTTCATTACATGTAATTCTTTTGTTAATACATGCATTGTCGTTTGTTTTATATTATTTTGTGTTACTCATTTTTACCTGGACTCACATTAAGTCCGCCATTATTGTTTGTGGGATAAATTTTCTAGGAGCTCGTAAATATTACTCTCCAGGGTGTTCATCCTAGGGACTAAATATTTATTTACCCAATCATACCAGCAATTCCGCAAGACATATATTGGGCTGAATCATATATAATTTCCGTTTTTGTTTATCAACGGCTTTGTTCTTTTCGCTAAGAGTATCTGCAATCTAATCACCCAGCTGGCTTACTTTCCCTATCTTTTCTAGGTTTCGATATATGGTAAATTGTGATGTGTTTAACTGACCTTTGCTCCCTCCTGACTACTTTGCCATGACTGTTTTCCACTAATGACTTTATGGCTTCATTATCATTAAAATACGATGAATGCGATTGTCTGCCGCTTAGTGAAGTCACTTCATACAGTGATGAGAGTGGCTAGTCATTCATTTTGTTTACAACAGCCAAACCAAGCACTTGCTTTTTCTTTAGCCTAGGTCAAGTGGCCTGTTCTGAGGTTAAATCGTCTCCCCTTCAGCAAATGCTACAGTTTACAAGTCCATGGTTCCGTTTCCGTTTGGTAACGGTATATATATTTCCTGTATATAGAAATAAACTCCGGCTCACAGTCCTCAATTTGAGAAAATCCAAGACTTGCCGTTTGCTCTTCGTGGAATATGTCCTCGTTTGAGACATAGTAGATGAATCCAGGTCATTTGAATCTAGAGTCTTATACATGGTTCCTCCAGAAACAGAAAACATTCCATATTATATGTAAGACTCTTCCATTTTGTTTCTTCTTGTACTCAACTTTGCTGTGTAGATATATGATATATTATTCTCCATGTCAGACACATGTATATTTGTATATTTGATTTCGTGTTATGTCATGGTAGAATAAAAATCTTTTAGAGAACCTGTGATGATACCAACCGAGCAAAAGCGATGGACCGGATGTTTTCACTCTCACAACCAAAAAGCAAATGACCAAAAGTCGTCGGTGCGCAGCCGGCCTCGCGCAGATGTTCTGGTTGAAAATTAAAAATTAATTAAATATTAAAGTTCCAGTTCGCGAGCCTACGCGAATTTTATTTATCGGCCAATGGGAAGCCCAGAATCAAATACGGATATGAATTCCCAAATGATCTGCTGCGATCCAAAAAGAAGATATAAAAAGCTGATACAGAAAGCATCGCCAGACAGGCATACTGGCTCGAAACCGACGAGAGTAATTAGTATTTCCCTTGACCAAGTCAAGTGGCTTACTATGCTCACCTCCCTTACCTCTTTCCTGCTTCCCTGTCTCAAAACTACTTACTGACCTAAGGAGCGAATACATCAAAGACATTCCTTACTTACAACGTTCCCACATTCCTAAGTATTAATTCTCTTTTCAGCATTTTATTGCCATGAACATTTTACCGTCAATTGGACCTATACTTCAAGTATTACTTTAATTGTAAAAACCTTAATTGATATGTGTATATATAAAATATTATTTTTCAACTCAATTTGCTTTTCTTGACTTATAATCATTTTATGACTTATAGTGGGCTATCTACAACGAGGCCAAATTCCGTTAATCTCCAACAATACACAACTACCCTTCACTAAAACGGACTCTCCACTATAAACTGGAAAAAATAGATAACCCGCTATAAACCAAGCGTGTCTCTCATTCATTTTTTCTTTCAGCCATTCCATTTCGTGATATATACAAAATTAGATTAATTATAAAAAACTACGATGTTATTATATCATGGATATAATAATGTCCAGAATGGAAGAAATATAAATGAATGAATAAAGTTATCTCACCGTCACACCGTAATTTTACTTCCAACGACGTCTCTCCAGAACGAAACTTTGCAAACTAATCTTGTATGAGTTATGAGTCCTTGACAATAAACACTACATATTTCTTGTGTCAGCATGAAAGCCGCCATATTAATGCTTTCAGTACGAAAAATAGAAAGATTAAAATTTAGCGCATGCCGCGACACAACATCATAAATCGTCTTGTATTTAGTTAGTAGTGTGTTCTCAAATAACTGGCGCACCCTGTATTTCTGGTGCATCTGCAAGATAGGTAGTGTTTATTAGATCAGCTTGATTCCTTGATATTATGGAATTTCGTTTTCAGATACCACACGACTTGTCTGAGTCAGACGTTTCATTGTTAAAAAAAAAAAACATGAGTCATCAACGGGATTGGAATTCTCTTAAATGTCTGCTCTTCTGAAAATTAATCGGGAAATTTTTAGGCCTTCTCCTAATATCTGTGACTTTATTGTAGCGCTAAATTGAAGGCAATTTCAATTTTAAAAAATAGTAACACTGGTAAAAAGTCATACTTTATTCAAATATAGAAGATTTACTTAGTGCAGACAATCTGACTTTCTTCCAAAGTATACGCCCCACTTATAACTTCATAGTGTTTTATTTCCATATTCTACAAATAATGAGCGGGTCGTATAAAAGGATTTCTTTCGAGGAGAGAGGGTGGGAGAAGAGTGGGCAAAAAAAAAAAAAAAGAAAAAAAAAATCGGGAGTGTTAAAAAGATGACTTTTTTCTATTGAAATTGCTATCATTTTAACTACGTTCCCTCCTTCGCAATATTTATTGTTTTAAAAAGCGATAATTAAAATTGTAATAAAACCTAAACATATGGAAGTGAATTTATACAGTTTTATCCCGACCAAAGGAAGTATCCCAACAACATGATAATGACTCTTTGGATATATTATATCCAAGGTTCTTGGGATGAAGGAAAATGAATTAAAATAAAAGACGAGTGTATTTTAGCACATAATAAAATAACTTTTATTCATTTACTGCCCGAGAACAGCAAGGATTAGTTTGGATTTAAACCATGAGTTCCATGTGCATATCAGCATGTCAAAATTGCTGAAATCAGAAGTAGTGCTTTGCCCCCTACCGGACAAAGGAAGTAACTCAACGTATTTTGCGATATTGTCCTTAATAGGGGGAGTAAATCAGCATCCCCCTAACAGGTTATAAATACACTAAATCGCCAAAACTTATTGAGAAAATAAATCGAAATAAAATTGATTAACTTTTTTGGTTTTAATTTTTAGTCACTATCTGAGGTATTTATTTCCAAATTATTTGTGTAGAAAAAGAAAACTGGAAAGGACTGTTTGTAGTCTTGAAAAAGGAGTGCTTCTGAGTAATACAGGTTTGCAGAATCACTTCTACATGCATGTACATACTTATACACATATTGCCATGTACGCACGTATATACACATATACGCACATACTTATACATTAGTACCGCACGTGAAACCTCTTTTTCCCGCGCTTCATTCAGAAATATATAAGCTGATCTTCACACGTGTTTAGACCAGTTGGAATCTGTTGTTCGGAGCTAACAGTCCGAATGCCGTTAGTTCCTTTCCGACTCACATACTGCGCTAATTGTGTTTAGCAATTAGTTACACCAAAAACATTTCTCTCTCTTACAAGCATACTTTACTACATATATAATTATATTCAACTACTGATTAGTACAAACATCATATTTCTCTTTTTCAGGAACTCTTCCAGTATGAACATTCATACATTTTTTCAACATACAAGAGAGAACTTTCTCCACTAAATCTTGCATGCACAAAGTAATCATTCCTGTAACTATGTTTAATACATTGTTATTATTCTTGTTATATTGTTCTCTGAGTTGTTTTTTTTTATTAATGTGGTGGATTGGACAACCAGTCTACTTTATAATGGTGACTCCGCTTTCAAATTACTACCACGTTGTCCAGTCAACAACAGGTTATTTTTCTGTGTTCATGAACATCCGAGAATGACAGAACTTGAATAAACATTATGAAAGGTTTATCTCCGTTTGTTGCAATACGCCATTAGACGTATATTCAGTCAGTCGGTTAAGTGCTATACGTGATACACGCTTGGGCGATCATGTCTCTTTCGATCCATGAGTGACTAGACAGAAATATTTTTCGCAGTATGTTACCATTTCTTTTTGCTGTAGACTAGTTACCAAGTCAATAGAACCCAATCTGTCTTGCTGAAGGCATTAATCCATCTCTTCTCCCCACATAGCTGGGGAGATAAGAAATGGATTAATACCTTTTTCAAGTGTAATTAGCGTGTAAGTGACTGAAACGAATTTAATTGGAATTCGAACTTAGCTCTCTGATTTCTCATTCCGAGCCGATATTCATTGCACCACAACACACATCCTCCAGTAAGCAAATAAATCCAATTTAACCCGTTTTTGCTCGTTTTTAGTGAAGTAGAAAAATGGGATTGGTTTCTAAACTAAAGAATAAGGCGCAACAGGCTTTTAGACTCGATTTGGGATTTAAACCCCCCCCCCCAAAAAAAAACGCGTCTTATACACACAGAATTACGGTATTTTACATTACTTATAAAAATGTTTATAAGTAATGGATATCAGCGAGAAAGGTGAAATTGGAAAACTGAATTCAAATTCCGGGTTCGTCTGAAAGATTCATTTTCCCATAAATGACATTGGGAAAAGCATGAATCAGTTTCTTCACCATCCAGTAAAAGAATAGACTGGACTCTCTAGCCACCAACCTAATAAAAAAGAAGTCTGAATTCAAAGCAGCCGAGAAAGCAACGTGAAACCGCTCGACTATATTTTCCAAAAAGGTGTGGCAATTCACAGATAAAAAAACAAAAAACAAAACAAAACAAAACAAAAAAACAAAACAAAACAAAAAAACAAAAAAAAAACAAAAAAAAACTGTGGTGTTCGCCTACGTTCTGCGGGGAGAGGCTATAAAAATACCTAGCAGTATAACGAGATGTCGCACCTCTAAAAACCTGAAATATATTTTCCCGCGCACAGAGGTATGTAGCCAGTATTCAAGCATTAGTTAACTTAGACATTTAGACGCCGTAACGTAAACAACGCAGGGTAACCCGGTGAAGGAGTCTGATGTTGGATAAACTCGAAACTCCTAAGGGATGTTGAATAAACCTGAAACTCCTATGGACCACAGGACAACACTGATGGTGTGGCCGCGGTCATTTTACAGATGTATTTATATACAGACTAGCAGTATAGCCCGGCGTTGCTCGGGTGTAATGAAAGCTTTAAAACTAATCCATGGTCCTGGAGCTTAGACTCTTTGAACGTTGGCACGAAAGACTAAAAAGCAATAGTTGTTTCCAATTAAAGCAAAACCGTAGACTGAAAGAAAAATGAATGGATGTAAATCAAATTTTGGTTTCCTGGCATCGATATCAAATTTTCTGCACTATTGTAAGAACTGCAACCTTGAAACTTCTGAATATCATTTCTTATGTCTTTGTCTATCAGTGTATCAAATTTGATTAAAATCGGACCACTGCTTCTATAACCCGATTTTTTCGATTATCGATTTTCGATATTTATCGGGGGTACCTCGACACAAAAACTAGCTAAGAACACTCGCAGACGCTTATAGTACAACTGTGTAAATTTTCAAGAAAATCGGTTCAGCCGTTTCGGATACACACACACAGACACATTTATAAATAAGTTTAGATTTAGACGATATGATCCCGGGATCAGTTCAGTGCAGCAAAATCGACTAGTTCAATTTTTTTTTTCTGTAGTGGATGTATATTTAGAACTGTTTTTTTTTTTTTTTTTTTTGTAAAAATAAATAAATAAATGCACTAAAATTTAGATAGTTCTATAAGATCATCATTCTAATCAATTCTTTATATTGTTCACTCCAATAAGAGCACTCTCGGGCGTGACCTAATACGAGAATGCTTTTTGTAATGTTTTTATACTGCGATGAACGTCTGAAATTAACAGAGCGTTAGAAGCTAAAACATTTCTCACGGCCTATTTGCTTACTCTATTCGGTTAAGCTACATGTGGTGAATACGGAATTAAAAGTAACCCTTTTCTTCACTTTTTACAAAAAAATCAACATTACGTGCGTGTAGTGATACTGGCAAATTAATGTGCCTAATTTGCATGTGTGCAAGAGAGAGCCTATATAACTCGTCACTAAGAATAAGTAACAAGCTTAGCGACCGACAAATGGTAAATTTCACGTCACAACAATGGCGTCGCCGATAGGATCTCAGTTGTCGCTAGAAGATCCTGATTTTGTAGATGCATGGATTCGCTGTTTTTTCTGCCAGTGTGAGAAGTAAAAAGCCGAAAGACAACAAGGAGAAGGGAGGCGAACATGAAATTACGGATTTATTTTTGGCTACAGCGGGATCCGAGGCGATGATGAAAGTCACCACCATGGCATATCCCACAAACTTGGAAGACCTGACTTTCGAAAAAATAAGTCACATTATAAGGAGAAATATGAGGCCCAATAAAAGACTGGTAGTGGCAGAAAGAACGAAATTCATGTCTTTGTTTCAAGAAATTGACGAACCAATTATAAATAATCTACACCGTCTACGAAATGCGAGTAGTTATTGCGAATTTGAAAAACTCGGACAAGCCGGACAAACTATTGAAGAGGACTTAAGGTTAATTGAAGGTATGTGCAATGCATCACACCGATATATTATAAAATAATGGAACAACTACAAATAGGAAATGTCTTTAAATACATGCGTTGACTTTATACAGCAACAAGAATTAATACAAAAACACAACCATCATAAGAGTCAACCTAGCGAACAAATATACGCTAAGACTTACATGGTAAAAAAGATAAAATATTCATATTGTGGACGGGAACACGAAATAAAAATGAAAAATATCCAGCATTTGGAAAAACCTGTAAAAATTGCTTTAAAAAAAAAAGAACCACTTTCAAGCAGTATGCACAGTAAAAAAAAAAAATGTTGAAAGAGCGGAAGAAAACAAAACCAATATGGACGTCTTTACATTAAAAAAATAATATAGAAAAAAATTGAACAAAAAGACATTAAAGGTTAACGTTAACAACTACAATTTATATATGCAAATGGATGCTGCTAGTGAT
Source organism: Ascarosepion bandense (assembly GCA_037127315.1). Classification (NCBI taxonomy): domain Eukaryota; kingdom Metazoa; phylum Mollusca; class Cephalopoda; order Sepiida; family Sepiidae; genus Ascarosepion; species Ascarosepion bandense. The sequence goes on from JBBBDQ010028472.1 coordinate 456,664, forward strand.
GTAACGCTGATACCAAGAAATTTTTGGGAACGCATTGGAAAGCCACCCTTACGAAAGAGCAGTTTACAACTCCGCCAATTTGATGGCTCGGTCCTAAAAGCTTTAGGATACATTGAAGGTTCCTTGGAGGTAGAAGGTAAATTTAAAGTAATTAAGGTGATAAAAATGAAAAACACTGAGTAGTTAAAAAAAAACTACAAAGCTAGTTTAAAATTAAAGAATGTCTCTCCTTATTATAAGGGACGAAGAGTACCAGTAAATATGTTGCTATTAGTAGTAACAAAACTACGAAAATTAATAGAACAAGACCTTCATGAACATGTCCCTACCCGGGGGGTAACAAGTGGACATTATCCATTGTAGTGGTGAGGAAGACAGATGGTGATTTACGTATTTGTGGAGACTACAAAATAAGCGTAAATCATAAAATTTGTTCGGAATCGTACCCATAACGCCAGTTGCATTGCAGGAACTGGCAGGAATGAGCGTTTTTCCAAAAATAAATTTAAAACCGGCATACCACCAAGTGCCGATAGACGATAACTTCAAAGAAATAACCACGATAAATACGCCAATAAGGTTACTAAGATGGAAAAGTATGCCAAATGAAATAAAAACCGCTAACGCCATATTTCAAAGGACCATTGAACAGGTTTTAGGAAATATGAAAAATATTTGTACCAAGATGCTATATGCATAGGAGCCACTGATAAAATAGAATTAAAAAAGAAAACCGGCATAATCTTGAATAGATTAAAAATGCTGGAATGACAAATGAAAAAAATGAGTAAGCAATTGTTTTAACTTAATTTTTTTTTTTAGGTTATTCCATTTCAAGAAAGGTCTATCACCGGACAAAGCCGTGATAGAAAAATACTGAAAGTAGCTACATCTACAAATAAAAAAGAACTGGAGTCTTCTTGGGATTGGTAAATTTTTTTTTTATGGGCGATATTTACCAAAATACACGAACTCTACTGAACCGTTTACAAATTTAAGAAAAACGAATGTTGAATTTATTTGGTCAGAGGAACAACAAAAAGCTTTTGACAGATTAAAAGAATTATGGCAAAGAAGCCAGTAGTGAAGATGTTAAAAAAAAATAGTGACGTTAACCACAGATGCAAGAGAACATTCAATATAGGGAATATTATCACAAAATGGACAGATCTAGGTCTTCTCGAGAAAGAAACACTAGAAAGAAAAGTAATCTTTCGTAATAAAAGTCTAATCAGTCAGTCAGATGGGAGTAGAATTTAGACGAGACCGCAAGATGTGACAAAACTTCAAGCCACTGACCCGGACATAAGGTCCCGTCACATATTTGTTCTCCTTCACGTGTGCTAAATTTTTATATCTTCTTCCTTATCACTATTCTCGCAGTCAACAAAAGACAGCAACAACAAGATACTTCAACTGACTCCTAAAGATTAACGCTAAGTACAACTTTCCTCTACTGATTTACCTTTTTCATTTCCTTGCCGGCCATAGAAAAGGAACACAGACCTTATTAAACACATTCGCTACTTACAACTAGAATCACTACATACAACTACAAGCTCAGGATTCACCCAACTTCTTACTACACTTTCTATCTGAACATTTAGCTCTTACCAATTGATGTTATTCTGTTCTATTAATAAAATTCTACTTTAAAATATAAACGAAATATTTTATTTTTCCAACCTTCTGATGATTACGAATAACCCCTAAGTTGTAGGGAGTGTTGGCTTTGTTTGTGAATTAACCTTGTCCATGACATGACTGTGGTGCAGTGGATATCGGCACGGAACGAGAAATCGGGGAGTGTTCGAATTCCAGTTGAATTCCTTGCATTCATTTACGCGCAAATACCCTTGGGAAAGATATTAATCCGTGTCTTCCCTCCAGTTATGGATTAAATAACAGAACAGATTGGGTTCTATAACCTTGGCTGGCAATCAATCTATTGCAGAAAGTAAGCGTGTATCACGTATGGCACTGAACTAACTGACAAGACATGACTGACCATCCCTCCCTCAAGTATAGTGACTTAACGCACGCACATACTTTCTCGCACGCACACACACACACACACACACACACACACACACACACACACACACGCATAACAGTAGGATGTCAGGCTCTGCCTAGATCTGCCGAACCTTACAAGTATGGGAGTTCCGGTTTGTTCAGAAAACCGTTCAGTCACGGCCAGTATTCCTGCTACTTCATTGAAAGATATGAAGCTCTTTGTTTCTTTTCGCCTCCAAGGCGTGGATAAACAACAAGGAGTCATCTGTCACGCTTTTGATACCGCATTCCAGATCTTTTAGAAAGCAGAACTTTCATCGTTCTGTAACAAAAGACATTTACAAAAGATGTAGAGCACAAAATTCTATATTCTACAGCGAACAGCTGAAGCTCAAAAAAAAGTAGAAAATATACACGCATAAAATCGGATCAGAATCATTAAAAACAGATTTCGGTACAAAATACTTCTGGTAGCCGATTGGACAAAAAGCCAATTGAACTTTCAATGACCCATGTTTATGGTTCTTGGAGCAAAAAAAGTTTACGTTTGGAGCCGATCACGTGTTTGAATTAGTTATTTATTCACATTTTCGGTTGCAGACAAGTCAGTCAGAGACCCTACTCGACCACTGAAGAGACAGTTCATCAGCAAGATACTTCAGCTAATTCCTCAAAACTAACGCACGATGTGAATTTTTTTTTTTTTTTTTTTTTTTTTTTTCGGATCATTCATTTCTACGGTTTTTTTTTCTTTTTTCTAAAACAATCGCATTACTCTTAACCAAACAAACTCTTTGAACTTTGATTTTACTGCCATAAGACTCTAAAAAAACAATTTATTGTGTATGTATGAAATGTTTCTTTCTATTTTTCTGTAAAACATTTCTTTCCATGTTTTTTCTTGGTCGTGATCATTTGTAAGATATGCTACATGTGAAATAACTTCCTATCCCATTAATGTTCTTTTGTCACATTTGTAACATGAGGACATTGTTATGCAGTAAAATTTTCTAGTCAATTTTCTTGTGTAGAATTTTTTTTTTTTTTTTTAATTCGTCATTTAAACAAAATATTGCTGATTTATCGAACTTTTGAATTTTCTTAAGACTTGTGATGAATGCATAATAGCTGATTAATTTGCTTGTAATTTTCATGTAGGTTTGAGTATTTTTTTTCTTTTACATCTTTCTATAAAAGTTCATCCCAGTTTTCAAATTTTAAAGTCTTCTACAGTTGCCTTTGTTTATTCGGCTTAAACTCTTTCTATTCTTTCTCAAATATCCCAGTCCATTCCTAACCTGCTTACAACGATACATTATTACCATAGACTTCAGTGGTCCATTGCCTCAATCATGTAACGCATTTTCTTCGATTAAACATGTAGAATAAACAATATCGAATGTCTATTTAATATCCAAAAATGCTTTTCATTAAAATAAAGTATAAATTTTTTTGATCCGTAATCAATTTTTAAAGAACATTCACATACGAGCGATAACGATCGGAGTAAACTTTAGATATATTTCTAAGATTTCCTTTACATTGGACAAAATTAATGGTGGCGACTTTGAGTCAACTTTTATACAGGGATGTTCAACTCATAACGCATGCTTTAAACGTGTAGCATTTTATGATTAGATGTGACGCATTGCACTGCGGTAATTCTTGCTAATCTGTTTACAATTTACGCTAATAAGCTACGGAATTGTATCCTTATTTCTTGTGAATGTTTACAATTTTGTCTTTTTTAAATTCAGCTTCTCACCACAATACAAAAGAAAAGCAGAAAATTATAGTAAATACGAATGAGTTCTTATTTACAGCAAGACTTTCAGGAAAATTGTGTATTGCTTGTATCAGTACTACTTTGTATAAAAGAAAATATAATCGTAATTATGCAACATTAAAACTGAAATAGAAGGGGAAACTGAAGCTTGTTGGATTACCCCCCCCCCCCCACACACACACACTTGATTTAACAAGACGCTGTTAGTGTCTGCATGTTTGTTTTGTATCGCGCGCACACATACAAACACACAATAGTTAGATTCTAATGTTTTTTGTTTTTATTTTTTATTTTTGCATGCATGGAAGTATATTTTATTTCGTGGTTATCATTTTTATTGGTCAAATATAAAACATGAAAATAATCGCCTTGTTGAAACTTATTCCATTTCTCTTCGCCTCTACAAGTAATGACAGTCCGTCATTTAGATGTGTAAAATTTATTTGCCAGTTTTTGGTCAACTAAGAAAATTATCCGCAACAGATCAGTGGCTACATGCAAATACGCATGTATCGCAACAAGTACGACTTTTGGTCTGACTTTGGAATTAAGAAGAAATAAAAAAAAACAAAATATATTTGCTTAAAAATATGGCGATGACCAAAACGTTTTACGAGATTGCTTTAGTCATTTGCTTTAGTCATGGAAGCAATGCAAAAATAAACATATTTACATAATTTCCAAACATTTAATGAGAATACAACATCTGTATAACGTGTCGGGGCACATTTGAAAGCAATATGTCGACACGGAAATAGGATCTGTGCAAACAGTGGATGAAGCCTTAGGATCTTGAAACTAATTCGACGAAATCGGAGTTCGAAAGTCATCTGATAGTAATAATTTTCTACAACCGAAAACATAACCTCCCCCACTTTTTTTTTTTTTTTTTTTTTTTTTTTTTTTGAGCAACAGTTACTAGCTGTTATCCATGTCACTCAGTCCTCAGCATGAATTTATGATTTAAGAGACGCTTGACTGGCTGGCAACGTCCTGATGAATATTAAGTTATTCTTTTCTCTTCGCAGACACTCCTCTCAATATATTAAAAATTGAAAGGATTCACACAAAACTGTACACTTTATTATACGCCTGATCTATTAACTTATATTTACACAAAAATGTTTCATTATATCTACAAAAAAGACTCTATGACGTCATCTGCCTTCTGTGTCTGAATGAAAAGCAGCAGATTTTAAGATCCACTAAAAATAAAGTACTACTGAATCGTAGAGATGAATTGACGGTTTTATGTAAACATCGAAAATATTTTTCTCTAGAATTTAATTAATTGCAATTGTTTATTTATAACTTATGCTCCAATATGTATTTTATTTTAATTTCGCCCCTAGCAAGGTAATATAGTGAGCAGGGGGTTTCATAAGAGGTGAATGCTGAGAATGAGAAACGAGTTACAGGGGGTATCAGGGAATGGATAAAAGAAGGATGAGAACACTGATGTGAAGAGAGCTGCATGAGAGTAGAGTGGAAAAGGAAAAGAACATGATACAAGGGTAATCAGGAAAAGGATGTGAGGCAAAGAGATAAGTGATGGCAATGGACATTGCATCTAAATTCCTGGAGATTGTAACTGTCAAGGAAGCAAGTATACAGAAGGGAATTCCACAAGTGAAAGTGCGAGCAAAGAAGCTACTAGAGTAGAAGCTACGGTTACATTTGATCGGTTTCACTGTAAAAAGCTGGAACCTAGTCACTAGTCTAGTAGCTCAAGTAGTTTCATGCAGAGGGGCCACCAGGGAGCTAACCTCACCGGAGCAGAAGCCGTGAAAGTATTTGCAGAGGGAAGCCACATTACGTCGGTGAGAAAGTGACTGGAATTGCGCCATCAGGACGGGGTCAATTATATTGTAGATTATCCGTTGGATTTTGTCAAGAACCCCGAGATGAATAACAAAAAAGAAGACTCTATGACATCATCTGCCTTCTGTGCCTGAATGAAAAGCAGCAGATTTTAAGATCCACTAAAAATAAAGTACTACTGAATCGTAGAGATGAATTGACGGTTTTATCTAAACATCGAAAATATTTACATAATTTCCAAACATTTAATGAGAATACAACATCTGTATAACGAGTTGGGGCACATTTGAAAGCAATATGTCGACACGGAAATAGGATCTGTGCAAACAGTGGATGAAGCTGGGTTTCTGGTATATTCTCGGAGATGCTGGAAATCAACCGATTGAGAATGACGCGTGCCAAGATCTCGCCAACAATAGACAGGTGAGATATGTCTCACTAGCTGCCACAGTCGGATTTGCTACTCTTGCTTTTGTAGCTGAACAAGATATTTGATACTGTCAACAAAGTGGCCTTGTGGACAGCTGTGATAACTTTAAAATTATTTTGCTAAAATAAAGGACCAGTACAATACTTATTTGGTTTTGATAACTACAATATGCTTTAATATACCATAAATATTTAATTCTAATTCTCACCTAAATATTCCAGCCCTTTAACTCATGAGGTAGTACAAAATCAAATTAAAAAAAAAAAAACCTGAAATCCAACCTACTGTGAAAAGATTATTGTCTACCCATTTAAATAATGTATGCTCCCACTATGTATCTTACCCAAACAAAATTAAAAAGTGTCATGCCATGACATCAGGCTATTCTGTTGCCTTTTGCGACCCAAATCTTCAACTTCTAATTCTCATATTTCATTCAACAATATTGACACACCTATAAGCATATTCTCTAACTACCACTCCCTAATTTGCTAAATAACCATAAAAAAAATCTTATATCTTCTAAATAAATAATTTTTCACCATTTATTTTAAAATATCTCCTGAGGAAGAACACTATTGTTCTGAAACATGAACATTTTTGTGTAGTTATATAATGCTTTTATAAACCAAAACAAAATTACAATATTACGCTCTATTTTGTATTTATAAAAGTAAATGCGCGAACAGTGGATTTTAATCTACCTGTTCTTTCACTTCCTTATATATATATATATATATATATATATATATATATATATATATATATATATATAACTTTAAAGTGTTCAATATCAGGGATAGAGTGTATGTAAACATAAAATTGAGCATTGAAATCAATGCCCAGTCTGTTTCAAGCTTAAATGCAGTCTTCAGGAAATGGCTTAAGCGACTGCCGCCGCTGGGTATTAACTTCAATGTCTACGCAGGTTTATATATATACTTTGTTTGGGTTGATGAAGACTGAATACAGATCAAGATTTTGTTCTCTGCACTTCTCTTGCACACCACACGACAGACCACAAAAATCATGTCAATTGGGCTTTGACATGGACGGAATCCACACTGGGTTTCTGGTATATTCTCGGAGATGCTGGAAATCAACCGATTGAGAATGACGCGTGCCAAGATCTCGCCAACAATAGACAGGTGAGATATGTCTCACTAGCTGCCACAGTCGGATTTGCTACTCTTGCTTTTGTAGCTGAACAAGATATTTGATACTGTCAACAAAGTGGCCTTGTGGACAGTTCTTCAGAGACTTGTCTGCCTCAGAAAGTTTGTCATGCTGATCCGCCTCATCCGTCTCATTCGTGACAGGTCTGGTATTTTCTGCGGGAGAGGCATCTGAGTCCTTTGAGATCTATGTTAAAGCAAGTGTGAAGTGTTATCGCCCCAGTGCTGATCCATCACTACTTCGCCTGCTTTCTTAGCTACGCTGTCAGAGATAGAGGAGGGAGTATACATCAGGTGTAGACTGGATGAATTTCTCTTTGACCTCCGTTGACTCAGGGCAAAAACCAAGACTATCGAGAAATTGATTATGGGGACCCTTTTTGCCGATGTCGTCATGACACATAAAATCCTCTTTTCAGCTCATTGTTAACAGGTTTACTGAAGCGACTTGTTCGTCCTTACCATAGATTCGAAGCACCTCGGAAGTGTAATTTTCAGCGATGGTTTCTCAAAAATAGAGATTAATACCAGGATCTGCAAGGTAAGTCAAGTCTTGGGCAGATTGTGGGCTGGTGTGGTGAATCAACACAATATCTAACAGTCCACCAAGCGCAAGTTCTACAAGACAGTTGTTTTCACTAGTCTTCTTTATGAATACGAAACATGGGCCATTTATAGAAACACATCAAACTGTTGGAGCACTTTTACATATGAAGCTTGCGTCCTATTCTGAACACCAAATGACGGTATAGGATCACAAACCTCGTGATCATGAACCGCGTAGAAACCACTAACACTGAAGTCATGATCTTGAAAACTCAACTCAAATGGACGGGGTGTGTCATCTGGATGGATAATGAAAGAATCAAAAAGCAACTTCTCTAGGGCGAGCTCTTTAAGGGGAAAAAGAAAGCATGATTGGCTATTGAAACTTTTCAAAAACAGCATCAAGGCCAACATTGCACACACTGGAGTAGTCCCCAATTAGCACAGGATGGTGTGCCTTGACACACAAAGCAACAAAGACATTTGAGATCAACTGATGTAACAGTATCAATGAGACCCATGCAAAAAGGGAGATAGCAGAATCGCCCAAACTTCCTTTTTCTCTTTCTCCATTTTGAATGTCTTTGCCGTTCCCACATTAGACTTCGCAGTCACGTTCGAATTCACTCCTGCACATAGATTTCGGTAGATGGCAAAGTATACCTAGTAGAGCTTCTTACTCTCTAAGTCAGTCCAAAGACGATGTCCCCTGACATGAAGGATCGTTTGATTGCAGTCATGGTTGTTGATTGCATTGAGGGAATCCTAGGCTCTAGCTGTTTTCTTCAGTCTAGAAAGCTCTTCGTCTAGTGATTCCGTACCATCACCGCCCAGTAGTTCAGTCCAATGTACAAATTTAGCCTAACACAAGTCGAAACTCGCCATAGTTAATGTGTCTTAGTTGAACTCTGGTTTTTAAAAGATGAAACATTTCATGAAGTAAGAACTACAAAAACTTGAAAACTTTTTTAATTTCTCCATTTAATCGAAAACAGTTGTGTATGAATAATAAGGAATAGAGTCAAGTTGTATATGTAAAGCTGGTTGAACCACCGTTCTTAGAGTACAGAGTGAAGTTTGTCTGTAGTTATATATGTAGATGTGTAACTCACTCTGCCGTAAACAATCCTTTATCATTGACATATTTAACAACATGCCAACTACTTTTCAACTCCCACATCACATTTGCCCAGTTCCGAGCTCTGCCTCTTATCATTTTCATCTCGGCCACAAGTCGCTAGCTTCACTAGCTTTGTTGAATAATACCCACTTTATGGGTGTTCCGATTTCTTTTCCCTCCTCGGTTTCCCTCTATCTCTTCTGCAAATACTTTCACGGCTTCTGCTCCGATGAGCTTAGCTCCCTGGAGCCTCCTCAGTATAAAATTACTCAAGATACTAGACTAGCGACTAAGCCCCACCTTTTTACAGTGAAACCGATCAAATGTAACCGTAGCTTCTACTCTAGTAACTTTTTTGCTTGCACTTTCCATCTGTAGAATTCCCTTCTGCATACTTGCTTCCCCGAGAGCTACAATCTCCAGGAATTTAAATGCAATGTCAGTTGCCATCACTTATCTCTTTGGCTCATATCCTTTTCCTGATTACCCTTGTATCATATTCTTCTCCCTTTCCACTCTACTCTCATGCATCTCTTTTCACATCAGTGTTCTCATCCTTCTCTTATCCATTCTCTGACACCTTATGTAACTCGATCCTCTTTCTCACCTCTTATGTAAACCCCTGCGCACGAGTGGCAGTACTGCCTTGCTTGGGGTGAAATGATTATAAGAAAATAAAATAAATCTCTAAAAGGTTTTATTGAATATAAAGAAAACTGTTTGAATAAAATATCTCTATTATCTAATGGAACATCAAGTTCTATACTGCAGAGGAGCGATTTAGGAATTTGTAGTCAAAACTGCTAAAGTAATAACTTGCCAATCGACTGGTATTTAATATAGGGTGATTTGAAAATTTGTAGTCCCAGCCTCTACAGTACTAGTTAACTCTTCCTCTATTCTCCTGTTGGGCTGCTGAAATGCGGGTGTGTTTCTTGTGTCTGATGTCTGCTCTTCACCAAGACTGATGACTAAGCGAGATGTGCGCAGGCTTTATATAGTTTTTTTTTTTTTTCGATAAAAATGATTAATGACTTCAATTTACCCAGCCAGGTCTCGGAAAATGACAATTCACAATGCCCAATTACATTACTTCTATATTCCCATAAATTGACCAGCTGACTTTGTTACCAGCAAATTTATTCGACAGAAATCCAAAATAATGATAACTTTAAAAATTGCAGACGATTGTCGCAGAAAAGGGATATCTTAATCTTAATCTTGCTGATAACCATATCGTATTTCCTTTGTATGTTTAAAATCTTCCTAGATATCTTTCTGTAAAAATAATTGAGTTTTTGAGCGATCAACGTAAAGAAATCCCAAATCTCGGGGTTTCACACAAACCAGGTGTTTTGTCTTTTGTCTAAAATAATTAAAATAATTTATTTTCTGTGACCAAACTCATTTTCTACAGATATCGTAGCGTAAACAAATTATATTTTCTCATGATCAAAGAATTGCAAACAACATATTAATTTTTTTTTTCGTATCCGCGGGAAGTGGATAGTGTTAGGTGTCTTAATTTTGCTCAATTTTACTGAATCTTGTAGAATTAAATCTGAATTCGATTCTCCTTGGAACTATTCATAATTTCATTTTATTATTTTAAAATATAACTTTTAATGCGTTTCGTTTTTAATTTTCTTTTCACTTATTTAGCCTACTTTTCTGAGAATTTAATAATAATTATCCAATTAGTAGTTCCTCCAAATCACCATTCTACAATTTCATGCATTTAAACATTTAAACAGGATAGTGCCCTGTTACAGTTGATTCGTCAACCCCAATTTTGTTACGAATATCTTAGTATCGGAATGTCAACCATAATAAAAAGTATTTTTGAGAAAAAAAATTATAAAACAACTTAGATGAGGTTATAAGTAAGGAAACATTATTATTATTATTATTATTATTATTATTATTTTGTCATTTTTCATCATATTTCGATTTCTGCTATGGTCGCACTACCTACCAAGTTTGCGGGAAGACCTAAGGCAAGTCGTGGTGTGTCGTTATGGCTCCAGTTCATGTTTTTCAATCCCCCCTATCATCTCTAGCGTTACATAGACAAAGTTCTCCTTAGTGTGTGGGCTGTACATAACAAGACAATTTTTTGTATATCTCTTAAGCTGGGATTTCCAGGGATTCTTTCAATGTATTGTTTTGTTCCTTTTTTTATCATTCCAAGTGCACCTACTATCACTGGTATGATTCTTGTTTTCAATTTCCACATTTTTTCTATTTCAATTTCCAGGTCTTTATATTTTGACAGTTTTTCGAATTCCTTGGTTGCTATGTTACAATCCGCTGGACAAGCCATATCAATTAATAGGCAAGGTTTCTGGTTTTTAACAATAATGTCCGGCCCATTTGCTTCAATTTTTTTGCCTGTGTAGATGGTGTAATCCCATAGAATGGTTACATCTTCTATTTCTGTAACCGGTGCTGGGTGATGTTCATACCAGTGTTTGTTTACAGATTTTCCATGGTGTTTGCACATTGTCCAATGTAAATATTGCCCCACTCTATCGTGACGGTTTTTATATTCATTTGGGGCAAGTACAGAACATCCTGAGATTAGATGGTCTATTGTTTCTTGGTGTTTATCACAGAACCTGTATTTTGGATCCACATTATTATGTATAATATTTGCCTGAAAGTTCCTAGTGAAAAGATTTTGGTCTTGTGCTGCAAGAATAAAGCTTTCAGTCTCAAACTTTAATCCAGATACACGTAACCATCGATGAATATTAACTTTATCAACATTGGATTTATTGGCACGTTCTGGATATTGGCCATGCAGAGGTTTGTCTTGCCAGCGTTGTTTCATCTGTTCAAGAGCTTTATCTTTGGCTTTCATTTTCATATTTTTTACCGCAATAGTTGGTTCTTACCTTCTGTTTTGCTTTTGTACAGAATCTACTAAATGTAAACCTTGTTTGTATTTACTGCCTTCTTTTATTATTGAATATTTTTCCTTTCTTTCTTCATGTTGCTTGACTAATTGTATCATCCAATCCTTTGTTGTTTCTATGTATATTAGTAAGTCAATAGTTGTTGTCTTGCATGACAATTCTAGCTGAATAAGACCTCTTCCACCTTCTTTTCGGGTTATGTATAGACGGTCTATATCAGCCTTTGGATGATGCATCTTATGCTTAGAAAGAAGCTTTCTTGCTTTAGAATCCATTCACCTGATGTCATTTAGAGTCCAGTTTATTGGACAACTGGGATTGTAAGGCTATTAATGGCCATAATTCCGTTCTAAGAATTCAATTCAGTTTTTAATATCAGTCGTAACCTTCTATAGTACTCTTTACGCACTATTTCTTTCATTTTTTATGGTGAATTTTTTCACTTTCATTTGCACCTAGGTATTTATAAGCTTCTTCTGGTTTTAATTCTTTTATTGTTACAGCAGGGTCTAAGCTAATTGAGAATGTTTGTTGTAGCGATCCACGTAAAACTGTAGCTTTAGCACATTTATTCAAATTGAATTTCATTCCAGTCTCTTCGCTGAAGCATTTTACAATTTGCAGAAGACCTTCCAGCTCGTTATCATTCTTAGCATACAACTTTGTCATCCATGTAAAATAGATGGTTTATTTTCTTTTGGGCTATTTTATAACCACATTCTATCTTGTTAAGTTGGCTGGTAAGTGCTATTAGTGATATGCAGAATAGTAAGGGAGACAAAGAGTCACCTTGAAATATACCTCTTTTGATGTTTATTTCACCAGACTTATAGGTTCCATTTATATGATTGAGGTAAAGGGTTGTTTTCCATATCGACATGCATTGTTTGATGAAATTGACGTTGACGGGTGATATCTTGTATATATTTAAAGTCTTCAAGATCCAGGAATGTGGTACGCTATCGAATGCCTTACGATAATCTGTCCAGGCAGTACTAAGATTTTTCTTTGCATTGTAGCAGTTTTCCAGAATCATTCTGTTAATAAGGAATTGGTCTTTACATCCGTAACAGCCACGTTTGCACCCTTTTTTGTTCAAGCGGTAATATGTCATTTCTTTCCAAGAAGAAATATGTTTGTTTTGTTAAAATAGATGTTAATAGTTTGTATGTTGTCGAAAGGCATGTAATTGGTCTGTAGTTTTTCGGGTTGTTTGTGTCACTATTCTTGGGTAGAAGAAATGTAATTCCTTTGATCATCCATGCAGGAATTTTAGTGGGATCGTTAACCATTATTATTATTATTATTATTATTATTATTATTATTATTATTATTATTTTGTAGTGTAGAATTTATAAGTTTACCATTCGTCCATGACCTTTTAAATGATTTTCTTGCACCACTTTTAAAACCTCTCTACCATTTACTGAATATTGAGAAAATCCACCCCAATAACCAAGGCCACTCTGATTAGGTATTTCATCCATCTATCCGATCGACCACAGTCAAAATCATAATGTCATTGTGAAAAGCTCGATATTTCGTTGACTACATAGTATATACTTTACCAGGGATACATACTGTTTTGAATTTTCCATTTCTTAGACTGGTTGTCAACCAATGTTAAAGAAACTAGTCTACTCTTCTATTTAATCCAGAGCAGACAAAGATATTTGTGCGAAACTGAATGTAACAGATTGGCCAAAATTGAACTCGGATTATTGATTTCTCGTTCCGAGCTTCTAAATATTATACTACATGCATATTCTTTCTACTAACTTAATAAAATAAATTTTAAACGCTATATTGTAATGGATTAATTTCTTATAATGGTACAGCCTCATTGAATGCTAATAAGGATTCTGAAATAATAACGTTGTGGTGATACCAGGGACCGGATGTTTGCCCTCAGAGGTCCAGAAAGCAAATGACCAAAACTGGTCTTTGCGCATCTGGCTCCACGCAGATGTTCCGGTGGAAAACCAAGAATAAATAAATATCAAATTACTTTTATGGACTCTTTTCGCGAGCCGACATGAATTTGGTTTATCGTCCAATGGGAAGCCCAGAAATAAATCCGGGTGTGAATTCCCAAAGTGACTTGTTTGGACCCCCAAAGACGAAATAAAAAGCCGACACAGAAAGCATCGACAGGCAAACAAAGTCATAGTTCCGGCAACCAATCAGAAACCTTTCACTACCAAGATGTACGGAAAGAAATAAACAAATAATAATACGATCAAAATGTCACTATTTCTAAATATAGTTTGACCAAACAATCAGAGCGCTTTCACAACCATGAACTGCGAGAAAATGAGAAACAAGCGGCCTTTTCAAAGCGAATCTATAGATGTGTATAATCAACCGAAACCAGTTGATAATTTAATTGTGTCCATTCTCCAATGTCATCGTAACATACCCAGAAACGAAATACGATATTTACACGATGAACTGACAAACGTACTTTCCTTCACCACGTAGTCATTTGGATACATACATATGCTCATATATATTTACTTCCATCAGATTTTTTCTCTCTATCCCGCTTATGCACTAGGACTTTTACACTTGAACTCTTGAAACTTCAAAGTTTGCCTTATCCTTCTGTATAATTATATTGTGTTATATAATGATTTACTTCATATCTATTAACACAGGGCATGTTTTTTAATCGTTACACAATGACAATATACACCCAAATCAATTATACCTTATATATGGAGGTAAAAGGCGTTGTCGTAATATAAATAAAACATCCATAAATAGTAACTTCCATAACCAGCCATAAAGTCAATATGACAAGGTGCGATCCACCCTGAGAATTTGAAAATTTGTCTGTCAATTTTTCTAACATTTTGTGTTTCGCTGGGAATTTCACACATATTTTCATATCGCTCCATTAGAAAATAAAATAAAAATATTTTTCTGTTGTTGTTATTATTATTGCATTCGGTCGCGTTTGTTTGTTTGTTTGTTTGTTTGTTTATCTATCCGTCCATGATCTCAAGACCCGCTGGATAGATTCGGATGAAATTACAGAGATAACTGGCCTCATGACTGGCACAAGCTGATTAGATTTTGGTTTCTATCCAGTAGGGGATAAAGTTTCTAGTTTATTTTTCCGGGCTTATTATTAAAAATTTAATTTTTGCCTTTCAAATGCTAAGTATTGAATTACCTCCCCTAGATCATTTTAAATACTGAATTACCTCCCCTATTTCATTTTAAGCGCATTTGATTTTGAGAGCGGTCGAATTCATTTTTCTGTATTTTAACTTTTGAGAACAGTCTAGTTCATTGCAGTCTTTTCAATCACTGAGATGCTGTCGGTATTAATTTGGCGAATGTTTGCGATCTTTGATTGCTCTTTCTAGCTATTATTATTATTATTATTATTATTATTATTATTATTATTACAACACGAAAAGTGCGATTTAAGAAAAAGTCAAGACAAAGCGTTTAACAATATTCAGTATGTCTGTTTTCTGCAAGTTACAAATGCAGACAGGTATTAATAAAAATATTAAAAAAATATTACTATGATGATACCCAAAATAGGCTCTGGGAATTTGAAGATTGAAATTACTTCTTTAAAGTAAATAATAATAATGATAATATTAATGACGTAACTATTCCAATATTTTGCAACACTTCGAGAAGAGTAAGACTTAAGAAAAGAAAAGAGTGTTTAAGTTTAACAATATTTCAATCGTATGCCTTTCTTCAAGTTATGTTTACAAGTGAATACAAGTATAAAAAATATTCTAAAAAATACAAGTTTTGTACAAATGAGGCTTGTCTTGAGAAAAATGGTTGCGCTGATGAGCAACACGATAAGATAAAATGTGGCCAGCATTAATGGAATGCAACTGAAACGTGCTCATCTTGAAATTTTCCGTCACTTGATAACAGGAATTGATTAAAAGGTATAGCAAATTTTATGGAACTCCCCTGTCATTTTGTTTATTTTGAAGTGAGACCTTAGTAATTTGCATGTAAGTTAGTAAGTTGCCCTGTGTTAATAGGTATGAAATAAATCACGTGGGGTTGACACCACTTGGTTTGCCAGGACGTAGCTGTTGCTGTTAAACAATTATAAAATAAACGGGACACTGTTTCTTCCTCACCCACTCAGTCAGTTTAGGTGCCATGCGTGATACACGCTTGGGCGATCATGTCTTGAAAGAGACATGACTGACTAGGCAGAAGATTATCCCGCAGTTGGTTGCCATTGCTTTCTGCGGTAGACTGGTTGCCGACCAAGGCTATAGAACCCAATCAGTCCTGCTATTTAACCCATAACTGGAAGGAAGAGACGGATTAATACCTTTCCCAAGGGTATTTGCGCGTAAGTGAATACAATGGATTCAGCTGGAATTCGAACTCGGCTCCCCAGTTTCTATCACAACGCACATCCTCACCCACTACTTTCCTTAAAACGAATTCAACTGGCTATTTATAAAACACATAGAAATATCGCCTTGTTGAAATTTATTTCATTTCCTTTCACCTCTGCAAAGACAATCCGTCGTTTGGATGATTAAATTTTGTTTGCCACTGTTTTTAGTCCAACTAAGAAAAGTATCTGCGATATGTTGGTGACTACCCGACGTGGTATAACATGCGAATGCGCACATAACGCAACAAGCTCGAGTTTGGGTATGAATTATGAAATTTGTTGCGGGGTCGTCGGATGAAGCCGACCCTGCAAACTTGATTTTTGATTAGTGTGAACAGCCAAGACAATGAGGAGACAAAGGCTGGAAATGCTTTGGGACGTTCCGTCTTCGGGCCCGGGTTGAAGCGGTGAGCGTGAAAAAGAGCTCGAAGCAGGATCAGAGTCAGATGTGTGGCGGCTTCGATGGCTGATCGACTGCCGAGAAAGCTGGATCAATGCCAGAAGCGGCTATTTGTGGCCGCGACAAATTAATTTATGATTAAGAAAAAGGAAGACATATATATATATATATATATATATATATATATATATATATATATATATATATACTTAAAGATATAAAAATATGGCGATGACTCAAACGTCCTACAAGATTGTCGCCGGCTTGTGAGGATATCTTTTTTATCCGGATGATTGAACTCTTTCACACATGCATGCACATAGCACATAAACAAAATTTCTAATCGTTAGATTTTAATGTCTTTTTTCTTTTCAGCTATTTTTACATACATACAAATATATTTTTATTTCTTGCTTATTATTATTATTATTATCATTATTATTTCTTATTAGCCATGTTTTAAAACCCATGAAAATATCGCCTTGTTGAAATTTATTTCATTTTCTTTCATCTCTGCTAAAATTAATGACCCTTCGTTTAGATGTGTAAATTTTGTTTGCCATTTGCTTTTAAATCCAACTAACAGCAAATTTTTTTTTGCCTGCATGGCCGATGCTAACCTCAAAAGAGTGAATAATTGCGCCTTCTCGGGCTAACGTTTTCCTCTGACATGAAATGGAAAATTTATATTGAACCAATTGCTAGGTGTGCTGCTAGAAAAGTTGGTTCACTGTGTCGTGAAATCTATTTTTCACTTTTATAAGCCTCGGCAAAATGTCATCATATTACAGTTTAAATGTTTAAATTTAACCGTAAGTTCTGTTATAACGAGCGTTTGGTTGCAAAAGAAAGAAACAAACAAAGGTTAAGATTTCAATAACGTGCGTTGGGAAAAATTCAGAATATATACATAGTTTCGTGAAAGGTGTCGAACATTTTTCATGTGGGGCTTGCCATTGGCAAGGAAAACGATTAGGCGTAGAGTGTTGACGATAGAGCTTGGATTTAACAGATTTATTGGGTTGGTTGACCGTGGTCATAGTTAGAGCCAACAGAGAGGCCTGAAATTGATTATTGAAACAAGGTCGGTGTCTTTGATGGGGTTTCACGTACGCCATTCTTTAGGGTTGAAATCGACACAATTTGTGTTTGATGGTCTAACTGTCGTGTGACGAGGCTGAAGTGTTGAAGCCGAACGGTCTGGTAAAGTAGGTTGGTAGATTAGTTGATCGTGGGTACAGTGGTGGATTGATTCGTAGTAAGGCGCATTAGTTGCTGAGGTTACGGTGGCTATGATGGTGGTAGATAGTGAAGATTGATCGAGCGGAGTATCTAGGGAAATCACGTTGGAAGCCTGATGACGTCGAAGCTGGCCCGTCGGCCGCATTCCGTGTGTCGAGTGAGATTAGTGAAGTTTGTGTGGGATGATGGTGATGAAAGAGTCATTTATAGCGGTGACGACGACGACAGCAACAGGTGGACTGTCGGGCAGCAATTATGTCGGTCGTTAAGAGGGACTTTCTTTTAATCAAACCTGCTAGTCTCCAGAGAGTTTTTCCGGCGAAAACGTTCGTGATTAGCCATTGCATTTATTTTGTGAGCTTGATCTGATATTCGGATCGTCTGCGCAGAAAACGACTTTTTTATTTTGTGTTTTGCTTTGCTAGAGTTCACATCAAACCGACTTGTAGTGTGAATCAGAAAGCGATCTAATTGCAGCGGAGTGTATCATTTGTATGTTGACAATTTTCTCCCTCACTTCTCGCTTATGAAACTCTCTTTCAGCTTCTTACTTTTCAGTGTACTTTGAGTGTGGTGATACCGAGCAAAGCGAGGGACCGGATGTTTGCACTCTCAGGACCAGAAAGTAAATGACCAAAACTGGTGTGTGCGCAGCCGGCTCCACGCAGATGTGCCGGTAGAAAGCTAAAAATGAATATCGAATTCCAGTTCGCGAGCCTACGCGAATTTTATTTATCGGTCAATGGGAAGCCCAGAATTAAATACGAGTGTGAATTCCCAAATGACCTGCTGGGATCCACAAAGACGATATAAAAAGCCGATACAGAAAGCATCGCCACGACACAGACAGAGACACCGACAGAGACACCGACAGACTCGAGAAAGCACTAGCGTAATTAGCACTTCCCTTGACCAAGTCAAGCGACTTACTGTGCTCGCCGCACTTCCCTCTCCTATCTTCTTCGCTGTCTCTAAACTACTTACAGACCAAAGGAGCGGATATATCAAAGACATTCCTAATTTACAACGCTCCCACATTCATACACACAAATTCTCTTTTCAGCATTTTATTGCCATGAACCTTTAACGTCCGTTGGACCCATCCTAAAAGGATTACTTTAACTGTAAAAACCTTAATTAATATGTGTATATATAAAATGTTGTTTCTATACTCAATTTGCTTTTCGTGTTTTATAATCCCTTTTTATAACTTATAGTGGGCTATCTACAACGAGGCCAAATTCCGTTAATCTGCAACAACACACAACTACTCTCCACTAGAATGGATAACCCACTATATGAGCTTCAAAAATTTCAATGCAATGTCAATCATCCTCTTCTGTCTTTTTAATTCCTGTTATTTTATTGTTTTCTGGTCTTAATTATGTTTGCTTATTTTCTCTTATTCTTTCACACTTACTAACTCCTTCTGTAGTGGTTTTATTGCCTTGCTTAAGGTGAAATGATTTTTAAAATAAATAAATAAATAAATAAATAAAACGAAAGATCCAGAACAATATTCACGTACTTTATGGGTGGAAAGGTGGGTAGATTCGGGATATTTTGTTCAAGTATTTACTTTAAAAGGTGCTGTTTTAAAACGTTTCTCAAGTTCTGTTGATATCGCATTGTCATGTTGGACATCATACCTGTGACCATTAAATCTTTTGTTTAAATTTTCAGTTTTACAAGCCACATAAATCAACTCATGATTTGTGTATTTGGCAGCATATATCAAATCAAATGGTAATCAGTATAATTGCCACCGGCTGAAGAAATCATAATGTTTCTCTTACAATTTGTGATGGAAATGTGAAGAAATCTGACATAACAAATAAAGTTTTTCGCTTCTCTATGACTATTTTATGGGGTACTATGGAGTACTATTTGTATTCGTTAGAATTTGTCTGATGTTTTTGATTCGTTTGAAAACAAAGCAAAACACAAAAGCTGGGTGGGAAAATCTTCTTAAAATACGGTCATCATGCAGTACTTTCAAAATGCGTGAAAAAATTTGGTGTCAGTTTATGTTCATGACTTATTGAATTCGGCCAGAATTTTAATTGTGCTTGTCGGCGTTTTGATCTGGGATAAAATTTAATTATGGTACCAGGTAGTCTTTATTTTCTTTTTTTTTTTTTTTTCAGCTATTTCATTTGCAGTTTGTTTCAGTCAGGACTCGGGATAACCGCGCTGAACGTAATCTGAACTGAATGTTTCCAATAATCTTTGATATTCGTCTTACTCTTATGTACAAAAAATTTGGAACTTAGAGTTTTATTTTATGATCGTATCGTGTGATAAAGAATGACCAGAACAGCGGCGAAGATAAATATGTATGGAAGATATCCTAACTAACGCCCCACCCTAGGGAATGAACATAATGACAGGAGAGTTCCATAAGATTTTTGATTAATTGCTATAAAAAATCAATTGACGGAAAATTTCAAGATGAGAACAATTCTTCATTCATGTTACTCCCGTTTCAGTTGTATTTCATTCTTAAATGATTTTGTTTCAATTCATTCACTTTGTCGCGTTGATTACCAGGATAGCTTCTTTTTTTCTTTTTTTTTTTTTTTAAAGATAAGCGACTTTTGTACAAAGACCTTTATTTTTTACTTGCATGCACTTTTTTAAAAACATAACTTTGAAGATAAACATATCGAAATATGGTTTAAAACTTAAACATCGTCTTTTCTTTTTCTACATCGCGTTCTTCTCTAAGTATTGCAAAATATTGTCAATGATTTTGTTTATTATTATTGTTGTCATAATTTTTTGTTTAAAAAAGTAATTTCAATCTTCAAGTTTCCCCAAGCCTTTTTGGAGTAAATGTCATTTGCTCCTAATTTTATTAATTCGGATTTACAATGATGCAAGGGAGGTAACTGAACAGTCCTTCATTCACACTTCGCAATATCTTTCTTCTCTAATCATCGTGTTGGGTTTTTGACTCAAAGTATGTGCTCATGTCCAGGGGACCGTTACATTTGTGACACGTGCATTAGGTAACGGCCCCCTGGAGCTCAGACGAAAAGGATCAGAATAAATTACTGAAGCTGAGCAGTTTACTAACCTCATTGTTATTTTGAATACTGGCCTATGTTACATGCCGTTTTCTTTACTTTAAAGTTTTAAAAAGGTTTCAAAGTTTAAACCAACTTACATTTTTTTTAGTCCGTTGATTTTTTTCAAGTTAACTGTTAATAATAGATGTTAGCGATGCCCACCAAAATGAATGCCCTTTCCTTTTGCTTTTTGCATAAATAAATAATTGTGATAATTTTTTCTTTCTCTTTTTTTTTTTTTTTTTGGTGAGTTGGAGAAGAAAATTGTCTGAAATTTAATGATACCATTTCAAATTTAAAAGTGTTTTTTAATTTCCTTTTATAAACATTATTAATCATTTGACACTATAATTTGGCTACTTTAAATTAAAAATGTCAGCTTTTTTAAAAAAAATTGATTAACTAAAAAAAAAAAAAGAAATATGGCAAGATGTGAATTATCAAAAAATATAAACATTATATTTGTCGATAATTTTTACATCACTATTTTTTTAGCTAATCGATTTAAAAATAAAATAAAACTTAAAAAAATTTTTAAATCAATTAGCTAAAAATTACAACCTTGTAATAAAAAAAATTGCAAAAATTACTCTCAGAAGATCTCAATGAATGAAACATGACTACTGCGTAAAAAATGACTAATTAACAGGGATTTATTTCCCCTATTTAAATAGTTCGGGTTCTTGTCCTCATCTTTATTGTCATATTCACAATGTTTAGGCCATTGTTTGCTCTGGTCTTCAAGTAATATATGTTGGAATTCTGAACTGAACCCTTTATTTTTAGTCCACGGAGGTAGATTGTTCTAGTTCCATATGCCATGCCTTTTTAGGATATATCAGTTTCAATTATTTCCCTTTAGTAACTCAATTCTTCTTCAGGTGATATACCATGGAATTTTGTACTGAACCCATTATTTAGTCTACTTATATTAATTGTTCTAGCTCCATGTCCCATGCCTTTTCTGGATATCTCAGTTTCAGCTAATTCCCTTTAGTAACTCAACTCTCCAAGTTGTTGTTCTTGCAACTCTTTGAGTCAAATCACTTCAACCAACAACTTTTATCCAATGGCAATATGTCCCTGGGGACATTAGTGAATTAATTTTTTAGACTTATAACCTAATATCTCAGTAATTTTCTTTTTTTGTTTTTAACCAGAGCACATACTACAATTTTTTGTTATTGTTGTTTTTCTCTAGCTCTCTGTATTACTGGTTCACATATTGTATTCATGTCGGTGCTTGACTGGCTTAGGAGATTTGGCCTGTCATATACACTGATTCCTTATGTTTTCATATTTTCCAGTGATGTTTCTCTTATTTCAAATTCATCCCACAGAGGGCAGTGGCCTCCCTTTTCTCTCTCTATATGATCATCCATTCCTAATTTTCTTTTATTTCCCCTTGTGTTATGGCTTTGGGGTGTTCCAGCAACCTGTTTCTCCTTTATGTTTCTTGTCATAGCTGCACAAGATGATATACACACAATCCTTAATCAACAGTCTGAATGATATAGTGTAACTACTTACAATAACTCATCTCATAAATATAGACAGATAAGAATTTATATTTGAAAAATCATCTGGTATATATGTTATATTTAGAAAAATAATAAAATTTATTTTATAGCAAAATGAATAGAAGAAATTCTGTTTAAATTTTTAAAAAATAATGTGAATAAAGAAGGATGTGCGTTGTGGTGCAGTGGATATCGGCTCGGAACGAGAAATCGGGAAGCCAAGTTCAAATTCTAGTTGAATCTATTGCATTCACTTACATGCAAATACCCTTGGGAAAGATATTAATCCGTCTCTTCCTTCCAGTTATGGGTTAAATAACAGGACAGATTGGGTTCTATAGCCTTGGCTACCACAGAAAGCAATGGCAACCTACTGCGGGTTAATCTTCTGCCCAGTCAGTCATGTCTCTTTCAAGACATGATCACCCAAGCATGTTTCACATATGGCATTTAACTGACTGAATGTGAATAAATTATGAACAGAAAATATCAGTTTCTTCATTCAGAATCAAAATAATGATTACAAAATAGAATTGGTATTAATTTGACTAATGTCAATAAAAAATTCAGGATATACTTACACAGGATGTGGCAGAAATATTTCTCACATTTTAAAATGTCACATGTATGGTGCTAGTGAACTTAGACAGTTGACAGTTGTGTCTTCTTCTAGTCAATGTCTTTACTATTCACATTGTTTCTATTTCAGGTACCATCAATTACCATCATGGACGCCATGGCCATATCTGACTACCAAGCACACCGGGCACGGGTCCAGGCCGATCCGTGCAATCATAGTGAAAATCCGGGCACGGAAAAATGTCATCGTCAGAAATCAAACTAAATAATTCACAAAGAAAGAAAGAAAGAAAGAAAGAAAGAAATCGAAGAAAACATCCGAATGAACGCAATAAAAATCTGTTTATTTATTAATTTTGGGAGAAAAGACTGGTTATACTCAGAAAGTCCAAACCCGACTTCCTGCTTTCGTTCACGTTCTGTGCCTAATTTCCATTGGAATAGCTGAAAAAATCCGCAAAAATCATAGTTTCTGGAAATGGATGACACTGATGACGTCATCACATTGTCAACTAATAAATCCGGGCAATTTTCTCTGTGCCCGGTGTTTTTTTAGCATCAGCTACAGCCCTGATGGATGCTGTGCATTTGCTGTTGAAACGTTTTTTAAGACTAGTGAATCTGTATTGGTAACACAGCTTTTTATGGTCATTTCATAGTATTATGTTATAATGATGCTGTTCCAGATAGAAAATTTTAGGACCACAGTTTCAGCACTTAAAAGAAAAACCAACTGAAAACCTCAAAACGCTCAAACTTCCATGTGATGGAAAATTCTAGAAATCATTTATAACAGTGCCTAGTGAATAGTAAAGGACCATTAAATCTTTTGTTTAAATTTTCAGTTTTACAGGCCACATAAATCAACTCATGATTTGTGTATTTTGCAGTGTATATCAAATCAAATGGTAATCAGTATAATTGTCACCGGCTGAAGAAATTGTAATGTTTCTCTTATGATGGAAATGTGAAGAAATCTGACATAACAAATAACCTTTTTTGCTTCTATGACTTTTATGGGGTAAAATTATCAAAAATCCCAATGGAGTTTTGACTGAGTGTGATTGTTTGTATTCGTTAGAATTTGTCTGATGTTTTTGATTTGTTTGAGAAAACAAAGCAAAACAAAAAAGCGAGGTGGGAAAATCTCCTTAAAATGCGGACATTTTTATGAAAAATTATGATAGCCGTCATGCAGTACTTTCAAAATGTCTGAAAACATTTGGTGTCAGTTCATGACTTATTGAATTCGGCCAGAATTTTAATTGTGTCACAGCTGCACAGGATGATATACAGACAATCCTTAATCAACAGTCTGAATGATATAGTGTAACTTTTTTTTTTTTTTAATCATATCACCCCGAACAAGGCGGTAACGCCACTGAAGTGCAGGGGGCTACGTAGGAAGGAAAAGATTGGAAAAGAGAAAGCCAGAAACCACATCCTAAATAGGGAACAAGGGATGATCCTCTTCACCTGTTCAATAGACATGGGGGCTGACTAAATATAATAGTTAGAATCATGATTAAGGCATCTACTGGTCATAAAGTGGGGGACCAGTGTTATATTGTTATGAAGTAATAAACTGATCCCCCTCTAATTACTACTTAATAATATAATACATTTCTTCCCTAACTACCTATAAGTCAAATAATAGAAGAGACTTGACTGGCAACCAGTCTGCCGCAGAAGGCAATGGCGACCTACTGAGGGATGGTATTCTGCCCGGTCAGTCATGTCTCTTTCGAGACGTGGTCGCCCAGGCGTTTACCACGTATGGAACTTAGCTGACTGACTGATATAGCTATATTGATGATTTTTAGTTAAGGATTATCTATGTTTTTGATATGAAAGAAGGAAAAAAAGCAAGATCAAAAGAAATACGAAGAATTGAACCAGGATCACCCCATAACCATTTACCAAATCAACAACTTGATGCATGGAGAAAACTTAGGTGGAAGATTTCACGATTTCACTAAGCAAATTCACAACTGATAAAAGTCTCAAGTGAATACATCAGCGTAGAGGTATTATTTTAAACTAAACTTTGAGTATGCTGTATGGATAGAAAAACTGAATGGTTATCCTCACTAATTGTCAGTTTTTTGTAGCTCCTTGCCAGACCAACATAAGATTATCAAATCTATAAGTATTTGCTCTGTCAAATGATGCTTAGTGAGCACGTCTCGCAGACGATTGTCAAAAAATTACAATTGTCCACTTATGACCGTTTATAAAAAACAAAAAAAAACATATAGGAAATTAATAAAATTTTAAGTTGGAAGACTGAAGCCAAAATTATTTTCTGTAGTTTTCTGGTAGAAAGGCATTTAAGGCAAGCAGACGTTGCAATAGAGTGCTCTGTTTGATATCAGAGATTAAGATAGAGCATCGACAGTGCATTGGATCATTGGTTACTTATCTAGAATATACTTTTTTTTTTGTTCTAGTTGCAATAATTCATCTCATAAATATAGACAGATGAGAATTTATATTTGATTTATAACAATGTATAGTGAATAGTAAAGGATGCCATTTTAAATAACAAATAAATAAAAACTGTAGTTTAAACAAGAGTGAATCATTTTTAATAGCAGTTATTGTGATATAAGAAATATAAAGTAGCATGCCCTGAGAGAGCTAATTCTATCATGCAAAAGGAACATAACGCTGCCATTATATCAAAGAAAGGAAAAAGCCTAATGGTTCGTTCTGACCAATTAAGACTCAGAATTGAAGAGGAAGATGGGATGGAAGAAGACCTTGACAGAGAAGAAAGGATGAATTAGTTCTTCAAATCAGGACAATGCAATAGAAGACAAACTTATGGATGATAGAGGAAGTGACTCAGACACAGAAGATGAAATAAGACCAAAATCTCGATTAAAACGGACGGCAAAACCTCAAGGGGAAGAAGAGGAAATAGGTTATAGGAGACGTTCAAGATCAACCAAAGGCATTAAAACTCTTCAATTCAGGAAGGTGTAGTGGAGTGATAAATAGGGTTGTACCGATTTGTACGTGTTAAGTAGAACAGATATAAAGTGTATAGTAAACTAAAAAACAGGCAAAAAGTTGACTACTGATCACATGCCAAAGAAGAACACAATACAACAGTTACCTTATTTTTTTGCCAACCTTTAAAATATGGGATGTATAACAAATTTATTAACTCATCTATTTCTTTAAAAAATATTCCCATTAAGTTATCTGGTGATGTGAGATTTTATTATGCAACTTGAGAGTCGTTCATTATATTCTAATTAAATATATGATATAGTTTCAGTTACAGGGTGGTACAAAAGTAGATAGACAGTAAATGATAACATTTATTTTGAAATTATGTATACAATTGTACGTGCTAATACAAATATTACATTGGCAATTAAATTTTACTGTGTACAATCAACACAGGCACTCAAACTGTTGTACAAAGCTTTGACAAACATTTTTGCTCAAGTCTATTTGTGCATTTGTGTATTAATGTCTTGAAATGCATCTCTTATATAATTTTTCAAATCACTAACACTTCTTGGTTTTTGACTATAAAACTTGTCTTTGAGTACTCCCCCAAAAGAAGAAATACATTGGGGTCAAATCAGGTGAATGTGCTGGCCAATCAATTGAACCTCTTCAGTCAAACCTTTTCTCAGGAAATGATACTCATTGACTGTTCTTGAATAATGCACAAATACCATAGTTATAATGAACATCATTGTAATAAGATAACCAATGCACAAACCTATTCCACCTACTGTCCACCTACTTTTGAGTCACCCTTTATTTAAATATTGTCAAGGGTCATAAGAATGAAATAATAATGAAAGAGAAAAATAATATTGTAAAGTTATTGAGTAATGAGAATGCATTGTTGAGAATTGTGAAAAAGTTGAATTTAGATAACAGAACAATAAAAAATAAATGAATTGAAAACATTGACAAGAAAATAAACATGAAAAAGTATTTGAGAAGAATTAAAAAGGGTTATAAACATGAAAAGTGGATTGACCAGCAATAAAATATTTGAAGAAGCTTGTTTTGCAAATACAAACAGAGGAAAAAGATTCAGAACATTATAAAAATCTGCTGAAGACATAAAACCAGCAAAAATACCACCTTTAAATAAGCATCACAAAGAGAAACATTCAAGGTGAAAATAGATTTCTTAATGGTAACTGTTTGTGAGTAACAAAAAGCAACACTGGATCAACCTGATGACTGAGCTAGAAGTTGAGTCAGTAGTGCTTGCAAAGAAAAACTTTAAAAATCTGTGGTGATACCGACCGAGCAAAAGCGATGGACTGGATGTTTGCACCCTCACAACCAAAAAGCAAATGATCAAAAGTCGTTGGTGCGGAGCCAGATTTGCGTAGATGTTCCGGTTGAAAAATAAAAATTAATTGAATATTAAATTTCCAGTTCACGAGCCTATGCGAATTTTATTTATCGACCAATGGGAAGCCCAGAATCAAATACAAGTGTGAATCCCAAATGATCTGCTGCATTCCAAAAAGAAGATATAAAAAGCCGAGACAGACAGACAGACCGAGAGAGACAAATGTAATTAGTAGCTCCCTTGACCCAAGTCAAGCGGCTTACTATGTTTGCCTTCCTTACCCGTCTCATCTTATCTTTCGCTGTCTCAAAACTACTTACTGAAGAAACTGACCGTCTTTGGTCATGTCTTCACATTGATTTTGCTGGTCTGATGAATGGATCATACTATCTTATTGCTATAGACAGCTTTTTGAAATAGACACAGATTTTCAGATGTAAGAGTCTAACCACACAAGTAGTAGTGCAGTTTTTACATGAACTGTTCATGAGGTTTAGAGTTCCTTATTTAATTGTTTCTGATAATGGTACACAATTTACATTGAGAGAGTTCAAGGAATTTTGAAGATGTTTGTGGTAAATCACATTACAACTGTCCCTTACCATCCTAGAAGCAACGGCCAAGCAGAGCATTTTGTGAATACCTTTAAAAGAGCTTTAAGAAAAACAAATGGTGGATCCACAGATGCAGCAATACAACAATTTCTGCAGGTGTATAGAGCTACACCAAATAAAAACGTGCCTTCAGCCATGACTTCAGCAGAGATTATATTTGTACATAAGATATGTTCAGTGTTTGATAAAGTGATTCCCAGTAAGAAAAATATGACAATATGGGAAAGAAAACTGGGAAGGACTTTTATGATATTAGTCAAAAGGTTTTTTACCACATATATCAGGTAAGTAAATTGTATTGGGAAGTTGGTGCTATTGTCCAAAGAATAAAAAAAATGATATATCAGATTAAGGGACCAGAATTAGTGCATAAAAGCACTATAACCAAATTAAAAAGAGGCATGAAGTTCAAGAGAACAATATGCCAAATGAAGTGGAACCTATTTATGTTCTCTTTGATACATTTGATGTATCCATTCCACAAAAAGCTACTGAAATGTAGGTCCAGAAAAGGTGTAGTAAGAGGAAGAGAAAAGATATGGAAAAGATTGACATTGACCCTAAAAAAGAAAAATTATTGACTCAGGAAAGAACCAATCTAAAAAGCAGGGTGTTGTATACCTACCTGTATACAGGAATGGGATGTTCCTATTTTCTTATATATGTGGACACTATTGCAGAAAGTAGAGTGTTTATATAGACTAGAAGTTACTATCAGTGTATCTACTTCATGCAGCGTGCAAGTCATGTATTTGTGATATACTATTATCCCCAACCTCCATTTTAGTGATTACTCACACAGTAACCTTTTAGGGTTACAAAACTGTCCCTACCATTCCTTGTTCTGCCATCTATTTATACAAGATTGTTATGTAGGCTACTTGCTGTTTCCCCATCCTTTTACCCTTCAATATATCTTATGAGTATCACATTTTCCAAGTCTCTTTTTCTCATTATGTGTTCCAGTAATTTCAACTGTCTCTAATTCTAAGTATAAATGACCTTTTTGTTTTCATTTTCCCCAAAACATCATTGTTGCTTACACAATCCACCCATGATATACTCAGCATCCTTCAGTAGAACCACATTTTTCTTGCTTCATGTCTTCTGTGAAGAAATTGTTTGGCATTCACTGCCATATAGAAGAATTGATATTACATAGCACTTCATCACTCTTTTCTTTGTTTCAAACAAATTGTTCTTGTTTCTTAGTATTTTGCTTAGCTTTTGGAAGACATCTTTTGCTATTTCAATGCATCTTTGGATTTTAGTGTCTTATTTTCCACCCTCTGCTAAAACACTTCCCAGATAGTTAAACTTCTGTATTTGTTTGATTTTAACATCTCTAATTCATAGTTCACATCTTGGGCTTTTTCTCTTATTGACAACCATACATTAAATAAAATTGGAAACAAATTAAATCAGAATTTTATCTTTTTTCTGTTTTGCATTGTTGTATATAGTATTCTTTTTGTTTTCAGTCATAATCTTGACAAAAGACGACTATATTCTAAAGTTGGTCTGGACAAATGAACTTCTTTATGTTTTTGATATTATTAATATGTTGTGGTTGATACATTCTTCAGTCTTCATCATGACAATAGTAGTGACAGAAAAAAAGGGATAATTAATTTAATGACTGTTAGCATCCAGAGCTAAGATGAAATTCAATTGTCTAAACACAATGTAGAATTTTGATGATTCTTCACAAAGTTATAGATAATATATTTAACAGGCAAATTCATAATGGAATGTTATAGACCAGAGGCCGGCAACCTTTTAGAGAGTGGGCCAGAAAACTCTGCAGTATCTCAAGGGAGAGCCATGATATCAAATGAACTATAATAAATTATCTCGATATCAGACCATTCTGTTTAGAAGGCTGTCTTGGTTTGGAGGTAATCAATTTACAAAACAATGAATTTTTAAAATCAAAATTTAATTCTGAATCCACTGCTGATTTCTACCAGAAATATGTTTTGTCAAGCAGAAAATATAAAAGCCTATTGAATAAAACAAAATGATGTTATCTTTATTTAGAAGTACATATACTTGGGAATAACTTTTTTCAAAAATGAAATATTTATAGGGAGTATCTTATCTATTCTTTTCTATTTGTAGTGCGATTCCGTTCTAGTGAAGGGTAGTTTTATACTGTTGCAGGTTAATGGAATTTGGCCTTGTGGTAGCTAGCCCACTATAAGTCATAAAATGATTATAAATCAAGAAAGGCAATTTGAGTAGAAAATATCATTTTATATATACACATATCAATTAATGTTTTTCCAATTAAAGTAATAACTTGAAGTATAGGTCCAATGGAGGTTAAAATGTTCATGGCAAATAAAATGCTGAAAGAGATTTAAGGCTTAGGAATGTAGGGATCGTGTAAGTGTGGAATGTCTTTGGTGTAGTCACTCCTTAGGTCAGTAAGTAGTTTTGAGACAGGGGAGAAGGAAAGAGGCAAACGTAGTAGCTGCTTGACTTAGGTCAAGAGGATATTGATTACACTCTTCTCCTTGAGCAGCAAATTTATAATGGTCTGTTTTAGGCTACATATTTAGGTGGCAAATTTATTATGGTATGTTATAGACAATATATTTAACAGGCAAATTTATGACAGAATGTTATAGATAATGTATTTAACTGGCAAATTTATAATGGAATGTTATAGATAATGTATTTAACTGGCAAATTTATGACAGAATGTTATAGACAATGTATTTAACTGGCAAATTTATGACAGAATGTTATAGACAATGTATTTAACTGGCAAATTTATAATGGAATGTTATAATGTATTTAACTGGCAAATTTATGACAGAATGTTATAGATAATGTATTTAACTGGCAAATTTATAATGGAATGTTATAGACAATGATGGAACATTATAGACAATATACATAGTGATTGAAAAGTAACTCTAATTTTATGTATGAGTGGCCAGCCAGGAGTCTTGACTTAACACTTTGTGACTTGTTTCTTTGCAGTTGGTTAAAGGAGTATGTCTACTCTACCAAACCAAGACTTTAGGAGAACTAGAAGTGTGAATACAAGAAGTTATGTCTTCCATACCACAAGAGTTTCTGGTAAAATCAGTTGACGCGATTCCTGGGTAGCTTGAAAAGCTGGTAACAAAATTTGGTGCCCATATCAAATTTTAAATAAAACCTCATGCTAAACACTTTTCTCTCATATCCACTTCTTTTAAAAATTATAATCAATTAATAAATTATAAGTATTTCAGGATGGGGAGTTAATTTTCAATCAACCTGTATTTAACAGGTAAATTTATGATGGAATACTATAGACAACATATTTAACAGGCAAATTTATATTATTTCAAATAAATTGAATTTTAGCCACTCAAAAAATAAAAAGTTTGCATGTCTCTATCTTTTTAAGTTAGAAAATGCTAATATTTTTAAATATCTCATCATAAACCCCTAGGTAGGAATGTTGCTAAATTTTGATCTGAAATTTTCACTGTGTAATATTCAATTTATGTACTTAATAGTTACTACAGAATTAAGCACACTGACAAAGAAAAAGTTCATGTTGAAAAATATGTTGTGTAAAATAAATGCATTTTTTTACCAATAGACCACAGACTTATTGATGTACTTACATATATAAACTGAAGTGCCAAAACTTATGCAACAGATGAATATGGGATGGTTTTACTTTCAGTCAGATGATTTATGTGTGACATAATAGGTAAAGAATTAGTGTAGCTGTGGCAGTCATAGGATGCAAACTGGATTTAACACAGCCTGTCAAATAATTGTTAGATGCCAAGATGATGGTGCAATGTAACTCTGAGGTGGCAGATGCTTTAGGTTTTTCTCAGGTAAGAGCATATCAGGAATTTGTAAGACATGAAATCTGTGGGTTTGTAGTGAACAAAACAAGTTCTAGATTAAAAAAAAATTCAAATGCTAAGCATTGACTCATTGATTTTGTTAAGAAAAAAAAAACGAATTTTCTTGAATTTACAAACATTGCTTAGTACACACAAAACTCGTGAAATTTCACACCTCAATGTGAAATGTTTTTTGGCCAATAGAAAACAAGGAAACATCTAAAAAAAAACCCAAAAATTCAAATAATCTTTATCAAAAACAAATTTCTTTTACGGACACTTTTCTTGAGCCGATGCGAAGTTTGTTTGTCGCCCAACGGAAAGGTCAGAATCACCTCTGGGAGTGAATTCCTGAATGACCTGTTCGGAGCCCCAGAAAACGAAACAAAAGGACATAACAAGAAGATAGTCGCAGAGAGAAAAATACGAGCGTAATTAACACGTCCCTTGACACATGTTAAGTGATTGTTATTATTATTGTCACTTTCACCCTCACCTCCTTATTCTCACAGTTTACCTGTCTGCCTTTTCTTATGCTTAATAACTGGATGAAACCCTTTAAGACTGAGCGATAACTTCAAAGACACTTCTTCCTAAGGTAATGCACACACATACATGCATACGTTCCTGCCTACATACACATAAACTCATTCTTGCAAGGACTGCTACGAACATTTTAACAATCTTCTACCAACAAAAAAATATTACTTTTATTTGTAAAAACCTTAACTGATTTATATATATATAAAATTGTTGTTTCTATATACAATTTGATTTTCTTGTTTTGTACCCCTCTTATAGTGGGTTATCTAACAAAGCCAAATCAAACCAAATTTATGTTTCAACACACCTACACTTCTCTATAATGGATAACCCACTATAGGTTTTCACATCTGACACAAGAATGGGACTGCTAGCTATTGACAAGGAAAGTAATCATCTAAGGGGAATAATATATCAAATCACATTCTGAACTGTTGTTCTCATCTTTATTATTATCATATTTTGGCCATTGTGCCTCCCCACCAAGTCTACAACAGATGCTTGTTGATATGGATAAACCTAAGGGAATTTCAAATTGAGACTTTCATTTAATCCTTGTTTTCATTCCACTGACCATTTCTAGTGAAATCTCATCTTGTTCTTATTTAGTACTGTTCAGTTATTACTTACCCTATTTCCACTGAGCTCAAGTACACATTTCTGGCCTAGAGACTGAACTCACAATTATTATGTAACCAAATTTATGAACCAAAACTTTAATCCACTAGCTTATTGTTTGATGGACAATTTTGAGTGGAGAACTTGCAACCTTAAACCTAACCCACCTGCTCATGAGTGCTGCTGCATGTTATGCTTGCCAAAGTCCCTGAAAATTAATGAATTGACAAGCATTTGATGAAGACTAGAGAGCAGAATGGTTGAAATGTTGTGATAATAACAACAATTAAGACAAAGATTAAGACAATTGTCCAAGTATAAATAATATAAATATTGATAATACTCCATTAAGAAATTCAAACAGAAATGCACACCCAATTTTAATACTGGTGCCACACGACTCATCAGAAAGGTGTACAGCGTCTATTTGATTTTGCAGTCATTGAACAAGAGTAAGATTACTTACATCGTGGCTTTGACTACTATGCTTGACCTAGTTTCAGGAACATAATCATTGGATCATCAAAGACTGATGCTGTGTCATCTGAACAAATAAGTCAAGTTTACAACTTTCATGTAGACAGATGAGTTTGTGTGTAGAGGAGACCACAAGGCTATGGATCCAGCAAACTTTAAAAGTTTGATACTTTGAATTTTCTTTGGACCAATAGAAACTTTGCCTTTAGAGATTGGTCAGTGAGCTGAGAAAAAGATGGAAATAAATTTACAAGCTGATGTAAAATTGCTTTTGGACCAATGAAAACCTTGTTTTTACAGAAATTAGCTGTTGAAGCAAGAAGAAAAGAAAGTAGTGAGCCTAAGTGAAATACTCTTTTATCTAAAATGGAGAAAAATGAATCAGACAAGTGTCTGAAGTTATGTGAAAGGTTTTGTTTCAGTTCCGCATGGCCAGCATTGAAGTACTCAACAGTGTAAAATTGCTTGCCAATTATATTTTCAGCCTCTAACCAGCACGCAGTTCTCTCAAAAATCCAAGAAAGCTAAGCATTCCAAACTATCTCTTGTCTACTTTTGAATTTGTACAACCCATATATCCTTTCAGTGAGCAACAAACTCTCTTACCTTTGTTTTAAATAATTTTAATATTATTTTGTCAGATTATTTAATCTGTTGTATGAACATTTCCTCTTCATGACAATATATTAAAACTATGGACTTTAAGCACTGGAATCCTTTTTGGAAGATGAGCGTAACAATTTTTTTAAAAAACTTTAAATGACCTTGCTCTTGAATAATCAGCATTCAGAATATAATATTTGCCAATATTCTGGCTTGTCCAATGAAGTAATCTGATTGGCTAATTTTTAACCTTGTTAAACAAACAGATACTTCCAAATCATGAAATGTTTTACATTTTTTGTTTCTCATTTGACTCATGTCAGTTAAAGATTAACAGGAAGACAAATAAATGTTTCATTTTTATTTAAATAAATATTTTAAAAATATTTTATATCTGAGACAAAAACAAGAGAAATCATGATGTTATACCTCATCATTTTCTTAACAAAATTATTAGATTCTTTGGAAAGTAATATCACATTTTCAAGATAAAATATAATTGTTTTATATTATTTACTACAAATACCAGTGAAAATTTCACAGTTTACATATTTGAATTTTCTGATGAATCATAATTCTTAAATTAATGATTGAATAAGCTAATGGGAATTTCTATAATAATAAAATATCTGTAGAAATTCTATTGCAGTATTAAATATCTGAGCTTAACAACTTTAACAAAATATTGCTATAATGAATTATAAATGCTGGTCATTATTTAAAATAGTTTTATCTTTCTTTCATTTTCTCACTGAAACCAAGTAGCATCTCTGATATGTCTTTTCTGTCTTTTCATATGATCAAAATGAAATAGTCCCTTATTTATGAGGTATTGGAAGGCCATAACAGTTATGCTAAGGGAAGTACAAGCAAAATTATAATAAGTACCATTATCAGTAATTACAGCAGACCAACTAAAGGTAATTTTTCTTTAACCTGCTAATAATTTTTTTCCCTATTAAAAAAAGCTGTGAGACCTGATGCTTCTTTGAAGGGTATAAAAATGTTCTAGTTTCATGACTATTTTCTCCTAGCTTTATTTTGCTGAGGGAATTCTTGCAATGTCATGATGGAGATACCACTTTTTCTATTCACCAAAGCTATTCATTTCTTGTCTAATGAATCATGGATATGCTCAACAGTATATAGTGACAGTTTCCTATCCAAATACATTAATTCCCAGTTGATGATATATACATTGTTTCATTGGATGCATAGCAAAATTTCTTATGTATGAAACCCTGATTTCAGTGTTGAATTTATTTTGACAGTTTGGTAATCACTGTTTCTTCTTCTTTTACATGCCACGTTTCTTCAAGATTTTGGCTTTTCTGTTCCTTGTAGCTTTTTCTGTTCAGTCATTTTGTTACCTCTCTTAAATCCATCCATTTACCCAACCTCACTAGATAGATTATTCATTGTTTTATTCTGTCTCTCTTGCCTACAATCTGTCCTGCGAGTATCAAATTTTCAAAGCCCTCTTTTCTCATTATGTATCCTAAGTTTATTATAAACATACAACACGCATTTCTTGCTTCCTGGCAAAGAAAAGTGAAAATTTCATTCCTGGTTAGCAGACTGTTCCAAGTGATTGAATGCTTCACTCAATTCTTTATTAAGTTCATCATAGGGAACCCAAATCCTCTCCTTAGATACCTTTCCAATCTGCTTGAGATGTTCATGTATAGTCGAACATGATGCATTGTATCTTCTTGCTAAATCTCGTGTACTTTGACAAGGATTAGCTTCAACAGATGCCTTTAAAAGATCATTATCCAAAATAGTTGGCCTTCCAGAGCGTGGTTTATCAGAAAGATCATAATCACCTTTTTTAAACTTGCTAAACCATCGCTGACATTTTCGCACAGTCATTGCACCTGGGTATACAGCACAAATATTTTTTGTTGTCCGTGTTGCATTACTGCCTCGATGAAATTCATACAGCATGCAATGGCGAATATGACACTCATTCAAGTCTTTGCCTCCCATGGGGTTACCATGAAACTATAAATGATGACCAGTCTGACAACAGAGAGAAAGCTATATCTCCCTATTTACTATTTATTATTTAACCTTGATTTTGGTTGATTTTGACTTGCATGTTTTAAATGTGATATTACTTTCCAAAGAATCTAACATATGTTGACATAACGATTGTTAATTAAAAATGTGTGTCCTTCATTAATTCAAAATTTGAATGCCAAATAGTTTTACATGTAGAGGTATTTCTAGTCAGATTTGATGGTTGGAAATGTTTTTCCTACAAGTCTGCTGCTTTGATCCTCTTCATCATCTGTAAAGAAAAAAACAAAAAAATCAAATCAATGATTGTATAATGCCATATTGCAAAACTCTTATTCTTATAGGATTATATTTGGCATACACATAAAAAGTATACATACTTCAAGTCAGTTGGGAGTTTTGAATATAGCAATTAAGTCATTAAGCACTTATGCTTTTAATAAAGGCATGAGACTTTAAAATGCCACTCATACTGACATGCATAAAAATAAAGACAATGTAGAGCCAAGATAACTTATTCAAAAATAGTAAGCAAACAAGGGTCACCAGGTAGAAAACCTAAGTTCATTGAAATACTTGTGATTACTGTTCACTAATAACTCTGTAATAGTTAAATGTCACCACCTTTTCTACAGTCTGTTTTTTCGTACTTTTCGTTTGTGGAACTCCCTACCATTTGCTTGCTTCCCTGAAAGCTACAATCTCCAAAAGTTTAAATGCAATATCAATTACCATCTTCAATATACTTGATTACCATTCATTTATCCTTTGTTTGACATCACTTGTACCTTGTTTTTTCTTTTGCTGTAACCCCCAGTGCACCAGTGGTGGTCCTGCCTTGCTTGGGGTGAAATGATTATAAAAAAAATGTACAATTCATGGTTCAAATGAAATGTCATGTTACTATTTCAATTATTTTTGCTTAGTGTTCTTAAAACTTGTTATTTAAGCAACTCAGCTTGATTTTAACACAAGTCCAAAATTAAGGGACACCAAGTGAAAATCAAGATCACAATTCAATAGTAATGATCTGCTTGTTAACTTTTAATCTACATTAACTTAGGAAGTATATATCTCTATATATATATATACTTCCCAAGTATATAAATATATATATATATATACTTCCCAAGTGTATAAATATATATATATATATACTTCCCAAGTGTATATATATATATATATATATATATATATATATATATACACTTCCCAAGTGTGTATATATATATATATATAATACAAATCAATAGCACCTCTCAAAATATGTAAAATGACTAGAATTTAATATATTTCAAGGTGAGCAAAATTTTTGTCAAGAAAATGCTCAATAAAGAATTAGAGTGATAATATTCTTTCAAATGTTGAGTTTAAACAGGATAATAATTCTATTTGATGGTATGTTTGCACAATTTTTAAGTCAGTAGTAAGATGTCATTTGAAAACCTTTTATTTATTTTCTCTTTATAGATATATCAAGTAATTTTTTTAAGTAAATGAACTCATAAATCCTCCTAGACCAGCTTGTGTTCAAATCAATTACTACTTCTTAATTGAAGCCTTCAATAAAGAGAGGAACAATCACATCTCTACTAGATAACTTCCTATTTACAATGTTTAAATAAGCAGCATTATGAAACAACTGTACTTTCATATTTAATAGATTTTCTTTGTTGGGTCACTGACAATAAATAGTAAATAGATTTTGTGCTTACCATAGCCCAATGGTTAGGAAACAAGATTCACGTGCCAAGTCACTTGGGCAGTGAGTTTAAGCCTCACTAAGTGCCCCTTTAACTATGGCCTTGTGCCAGATTAAACTAAGCTTACCAAATACTTCTGAAGAGATTAAAATGTACAATCTGCTTAGGATGTTTTTTTAAAGGTTAATCAATACAGATTATCCAAGGAAGATTAACACTTAGCATTTCATATCTTTCACTGCTGGATTAAACTTAACTAGAAAAAATTTACACGTTCTCGTTTGCTTGAGATTTAAACAAAGCTGGGTATATATAAAATATAAATATATTTTTTGTTATTTAATATAATTGTTCAGTATACTAGTTGCCCTATTTACATTATTTGGAGTATTGTCCTGATCTTCATTGCCATTTCCACGATGTTTCGATCGTTGTACAATCCAGGCTTCTTCAAGTGCTAGGATTTTTTAACCAAACCCTTTATTAGGATCACTGGGGTATATCATTCTCATTCCTTGTGCGAACCTAATTCTGGCAGTCATGAGTTCAATACCAGGCTACGGCAGTGTTGAACAAGTAACTTAGAGAGTCAGGCTAAAGGGAGATAACTTACGACTACTAAAAGCGGCTTTGCAAAGCTGAGGACAACAGTCTGAATAATGTAAATAGAGTAAATACTACCTCATCTCAGAAATATAACAAATATTAGTTGCGATCATAAGCAAAAAATCTTTATCATCCTAATTGTTTAAAATTTCAGAAAATAAACAATTGTTAAGTTAAAATGATTTTAAACAATAATTAAAATATTAAGAATGTTATGTAGTGTTACTAACTCACAAGAAGTGGTAAGCACTCAACTGCCTCATGGGCAATAGCTGTAACTATTTATGCTCCTGATGACTTCCTGTGTAAATGAGTCAACTCATCTCTCTGTACTGAAAAGGTTTTATCCCCTTATTTTCCCTGGTACTTCTTCTGGGAGCTTTTGTCTCCTTGCTGTCTTCCTCCCTCTCCCTAAGTGACTGTCTAGATATAGGAGATAGTGATCTTTTTCTTTTATCATAAGAGTGTTCCTCCAACAATTGTTCATCTTCAGAGTCGATACTGCTCTCAATTTCACTGTCATGTTTGTCTTGTGTTGACATGACATTTTCACTTCCATTATTTTCAGGCTCACTGTACATTTCTTCATTGCTATCATATTGCAATCTAACTTGGTCTGCATGTGCTTATATCCCATTTCCATTTTGTTCTATTATCATAGTGTTCTGTCTACTTTGCATTATTAATCTTGCCTTTTTTAGATTAGATTCACTATTTTTTTTATACCATATTTTTTCGTTAGTGACATAAGACATGGTCAATAAGGTTTTAATTTGTCTATCCATGAGGGTAGGTGGGTTTTTCGATCTTCCAGCAAGTGGTATTATCTTATAGCTTAGCAACAATCTCAGGAAAAATGTTTCTATCTTTTCTTTTCATTGTAGATATATTTTCAGTCTGTTTTAACAGTTTGTACTATCCTTTCTGCTAACCTGTTTGATTGCAGATAGTCTGGTGGGATTTTACATGGTTTGCTTCCAATTTTGTTCAAATATTGACATAGTTCTTTGTTATAGAACTCTAGGGTGTTGTCGAATACTAGTGTTTTTAGAATTTAATTTCTTGAAAATATTATCCTTAACACTTGTTTCATGGTCAAAATGTTTTTGTTAGAGATCTGTATTACTTCTGGCCAGTCTGAAGAGGCATCCACTAGTATTAGTATTATTAATCCCACTCCATTAACATGAGTATGATATTGAGACTCTTTAGGCCATGTATGTGTTTTTGGCTGTCTGAATTTTCTTTTTTCAATGCTCATTTTACACCTTACACTTAAAATACTATTTGTGCTTACTGTAGCACAATAAGAAAATAGTCACGAAACTAGAAATTTTGTTCATTATTTTTCAAATGAAATACACAAACAAGTTTTCTTATCAGATCTAAATTGGATGCCTTGATCTTTTGTTAGAAAAATAACAAAAGTATTTGCTTTTACTTACACTGTCTTCAGTTCATCTTCATCAATTAAATTGGTTATCAATTGATAAAATATCCTCTTTGTCGTCAAATAAACCTGATATTTTTCTGGAGTCTTTATTTCTGCAAGAGAATCATACAAATTTTTAGGAAGGAAATTAAATTCAAAATTAAAAAATTTGTTGGTTACTGATAAAATTAAAAATTTTATTCAGGTTTTAAAATAATAAAAAAGCATAAACACAGTATTTGTTTTTACACTGATAAACACACTAATGTAATGAATCAATTTCTCAAATATTAATTTTATATCAATTCTAGTATTCTTAGAATATTTACTTGATTCCAAATGAATAGATTTTAAAACATATTAAAGACTAAAAAGCATTTTTGCATATATCAAAATTTAATTTCATCTCGCATAAAACCAAGTAGGGTATAAATAAGTGTAAAATGTCTATGTCGCAGTAAATGGAGAAGGTTCTGATAACTTTGATTGGTTTTCTGCAGCTTATCAACTTATTAATGCATTCAAACCTAATCAGAATTTGATAAATAGACAAGAAGTTTTAATACAGATAAAAAGTAGGAGATCAATTCTACATTACAACCAACATATAAACTGATCCCTCATTTTCTGGCCATGGTTTCTATATATTTATGTTCCAGGGACTGTAAATAGATCTAAAAGACATGCCTGTGTAGCCAATCAGTATTTCATTGATTTATTTACTATGGTTTATCAACTCTTAAAATATTTTTAGATTGTAAAAATTTGTGGATGGGGAGAGATAATAATTGGTTAGTGGCATGGCCGTATCTGACTACTGGGCACGGGGCTGGGCCGATCCTTGCAATCATAGTGAAAATCTGGGCAAGGAAAAATGTCTTCATCAGAAATTAAACTGAACAATTCACGAAGAAAGAAAGAAAAACGAAGAAAACATCTGAATGAATGCAGTAAAAATCTGTTTATTTATTAATTTTGGGAGAAAAGACTGGTTATACTCAGAAAGTCCGAACCCGATTCCCTATTTTCGTTCATGTTCTGTGCCTAATTTCCATTGGAATAGCTGAAAAATCTGCAAAAATCACACTTTCTGGAAATGGATGACACTGGTGAAGTCATCACATTGTCAACTAATAAATCCAGGCAATTTTCTCTGTGCCCGGTGTTTTTTTAGCATCAGCTACGGCCCTGGTTAGTGGTACAAGTCTTACTAACCTACCATATTTGGGGGTAGAAGAAGTGGATTCAAACCTTTCCAAAGGGTATTTGTGTATAAGTGAATATAACAAAACCAATGAGAATTTGAACTTGGCTTTCTGATTAACAATTTTGACTCATTATATGTTACACCACCCACACATCTAAGCTTACAGCACCTAGTATTTCCAAGTGGTTACCCATCCAAGTACTAACCAGGTACAATGTTGCTTAACTTCGGTGATAGTACAGAAACCAGTGTTTCAACATGATGTGGCTACATAAAACTCTGTATCTAAAAATCATGATTTTTATTTGGCCTTGAACACCAACATGTGCACTATACAAGATTTTATACATTTATATAATATGTTGTTTTATGAGAGAAAAAATATATAGTTATTTCAGTTATTTTAATTCATTATTAATATGTGTAAAACACACACACACAAAACACACACGCAACAATAAAAAGCCTTTTTATTTACCATTATTCTTTAGGGAATCTTCTCTTTCAGCAAGTTCATATTCTAAAATTGTTTCTTCTTGAATGACATTGATTTTCTCTTCAGCAGCTGATAATCTAAATAAATGGAATAAGTGTCATCTGGCTGACAAGAATTGTGACAATAGTGAAAATGTAGTGTGAATGGATTATAAAAATAGAAAAGCTGCAACCATTGTCATGGCAACAGAACAGAAAGCATCTGTTCCTTTGCCCCATTTCAATTAATAGCTCACCTCATAAAAACATAAAAATTAAAAAAAAAAAATCCACCAAGCAAAATTTCAGCCACATGCTTGACACAGTAAAAGTTAAATAACAAAAACAAAAAATAAAAAAATATCACTAAATTTTTTTTCAAAGATTTTCTTTTTATTTTCTAATAGCTGTAAGTTTTTTCAGGTGCAGAAATCTAACCACAGTAATAGTTATTTTAATTTTGTAAATAAAAAGATGTCATTGTTGGTTGGTTATTTTGTTTAGCAGCATATCTACATCTTTATGGGTTATTTAATGCTGAAATCTAAATATTTTGTACGCAATTATATATTTTTGTGGGGAGATAATAATTGTTTTAGTGATAGAAGTTTTACTATTAACCCATAGCTGGGGAGAGAAGAGGTGGATTCATACCTTTCCCAAGGGTATTTGTAGTTAAGTGAATATAACAAGCCCAACAGGAATTGAAACTCAGTTCTTTAATTAACAATTTCAAGTCATTATCCATCATTACACCACCCACACATCCAAGCTTACAGGACCTGGTATTCCCAAGCAGTCACCCATATTGATACTGACAAGGCTAAATTGTAAGCATTTAGTAACTATCAATACATAGGTTTTTATGAGATCTATTTAATTTGTAGAGCTGTACTCATGGAAATTCCATAATTTTTTAATAGTTTTTATTACTGAAACTAATTATTTTAGGTTGGTGAATTTTATATTGCTTTATCATTTCAATGAAATTAAATGCCCTTGTGTATTATTGCTTCTTCTATCTTCCCTTTCTTTCTAGAAGCACATATATAAAGCTTCAACACACATACCCAAAGTTATAAAAAGGAGGGCGAGAAAAATAATCTGTCCACTACTACCATACCAAGAATTTGTGAGCAGTGGACAG
Organism: Ascarosepion bandense; assembly: GCA_037127315.1. Lineage (NCBI taxonomy): Eukaryota > Metazoa > Mollusca > Cephalopoda > Sepiida > Sepiidae > Ascarosepion > Ascarosepion bandense. Next base: position 499,332 of record JBBBDQ010028472.1, read on the forward strand.
GAAAGCTAAATTTGTGAACAAGGGACAGGCAAGCTAAAATTGTGAATTTGTGAGTAGGTGACAGGCAAGCTATTACAGTGCATAACATATATGCTAAGGAACAAGCATTTATTTATTTATTTAAATATTAACTTAATTAAGAGGCTCATCCCTTGTTCCCTGTTTAGGATGTGGTTTCCGGCTTTCTCTTTTCCAATCTTTTCACTATTACGTAGCCCCCTGCACATCAGTGGCATTACCACCTTGCTTGGGGTGATATGATTAAAAAAAAAAAAAAAAAATTATGATTGTTATTGCAATATTTGTTAAAGTTGTTAAGCTCAAATATTTAAGTATCATAGGGAATTTTTATTGGTATTTCATACTATCAGTCAGTCAGTTAAGTGCCATATGTGATACACACTTGGGCGATCATGTCTTGAAAGAGACATGACTAACTGGGCAGAAGATTATCCAGCGGTAGGTTATCATTACTTTCTCTGGTAAACTGGTTGCCAACCAAGGCTATAGGACCCAATCTGTCTTGTTATTTAACCCATAACTGGAGGGAAGAGATGGATTAATACCTTTCTCAAGTGTATTTGTGCAGAAGTGAATGCAAGGAATTCAACTGGAATTCTAACTCGGCTCTTTGATTTTTCATTCCAAGCTGATATCTACTGCTCAGAACTAAGAAAATTCAAAACAGGAAAACCATCAAATTTTCACTGGTATTGTTAGCAAGAAAATAAAAGTAGTCATTGACATCTATATGGGTCATGCATTTCAAAGCAATAAGCCCTATACTGAATTAATGTTGTTTCATAGCTTTGATTCACTGCAAGTCCATTCATTTGGCAGTTTCTGTGAAGATATTGCTAGGAGCACCATATCTAGTACCATGGGACATCCAGTCAAGATGGGACTCAGGTTGCTAAGCAGTGGAGTCACACAATAAAGCCAAGTGGATATTTTTGGTTTCAATCTCTCTGAATGATTTCTAGCTCAATTATGGAACTGTATTAATGTTATTTCTACTTAAGAGAATGATTAAAACAAAACTTTCATATTTTTAATAAAAAGAAAAAAATAATAGGGGATTATGTCTAGAAACCCTGGTATGCAGTGGAGAACTAAAATGCTTGAAAAGAGCTTAAATTTTGCATTTATGCTAATAAGAATTGTTTTTGTAGGATTTTCAGTGACAAAGATGGATTCAGCCCTAAAAACAAACATAGGAATAGAAGTCTAGATAATGAATTTCTGATGAATACAAGGAAAATTATGTTGAAAACTAATATTTAGTGCATATGGTTTTAAAAGCAAGTAATGATCAATTTAACATATGAAAGGAACTGAATATGTCTTTTTTTACATTTTGCAGATTTAAATTGTCTTAATATTTAGGAGCTTCTATATACAAAATTCTGTGACTTCTGTCCGTTCATCTATTGCACCCTCTAAAATAGTCATACATTGACTGATCAAAACCAAATTTTTAGGAGAAGTGTAAACAGGTAAGGGGGTATACAAAGTACAGTTTTTTTACTAGGGTGCATAGCTTAGTACAATAAATTTTATAATCATTTTTTGGAAAAAATTACAAGTTTCATTTTTGACATACAAAATATTTCCACTATTTTAAAAACAATTTAATTATTAAAATAACAAGTACTTATTTAATAAAAACGCAAAATTGATTTTAGCGTATCTTTTCTTTAAGTTTTCACATACAAGAATCCAGTTTCCCCTGCATTTGTGAGAACTATAAACAAATCACATGGCCAAATGCTGAAAAGTTGGAATTTGGCTCCAGAAAGAAATATTTACACATGTCCAGTTGTATGTTATACACTCAAGAGTAAGAAATCCTAAGAATTTATTCTTTTGTTTTAAAAACAAAAAAAAGAAATTAAAAAAAAAAATATTGTTTACCAAGAAGTCCTATAAAATTAAATTAAAGAAATTACTAAGCTGTGAAGTAGGGTTTTCATCAAAGTATTTTCCCAAACAAATCAGCTTATTCAAATTTCATTGACTGGTATGAGAAATTGAATGAAACATAGAGTTTGTAAATCTCAACAGAAAATGTTAGTGATAACTTCAACACTTCTAAATACTGTGAGGATTTCAACAAGCATCAGTATGTAGCAAAGAAAATTCTAGTACATTAAAAAAGAGAAAAGATTTTGTCTTGGGTAGTTTTGTTAGTGCTACTCAAAAGTTGGGAGAGTGTCAGAGTAAATAAAAGCAGGTAAAATATGGTGAAAAATTGTGTTGACTGGATTTTCTGTTTATAGGACCCCAAAATCCACTTGATATGAATTAATTTTTTAAAAAGAGTGACAAGTTAAACTTGTGTATCACTTATAACATTAAACAAGGAAATTCCAATGACTTTACCAATAAACATGAAGCAGAAAAAGCAACTATCCAGAACTGATAATTTAAGAATAAATGATTAAACATGAGCAGATTTTTATTAACTTCAATCATAATTAGATAAATACTTGGAATTTGGACAAAGACCAATTCTTACATCCTGAGACTGTTTACTTTCAGACTAGATGCAGCACATATCAACTGGGAAATGTTTAAAAAAAAAAAAGTCAAGTGTCTACTCAAGAGCACACTAATGGTTACTTCACATTATTTGCAAGATGAATTGCCTTTGCCCTAGATTTTTACATTGTTTGGAGTTAGCCACAGAATGTAGGAGGGTTAATTTGTCCTGGTTGATATGCTAGAGTTCTTTCTAAGACAATGATTGTTCTTGGACCTGTCCCCACTGTCTCCTGTGGGTAAATCCTACTGCATTTATGCAGCAGTCCTCTGTAACACCTTGAATGCTCTTTCCTTTCTTTGGCCTTGCTTCATATGTTGGTATTGTAGTTTCCAAGTCTCACCCATCATTGTCAGACTACCCCAATGTTAGTATGCTGTTTGGTTCTTCCACACATGGTCATATCTAACAACCTCATGTTCAAATAGTAGCAATGTGTTAACTGATCTCAACTTAGTGGCATTGAATTCTTCCATTATTGATAAAACTGGTAATCAAATCTTGAAAGTTTTACTCAATACACTGACTAAACAGATTTGCTGAACAGTCTCTCTATCATTTCTATTTGAATCATGAGAAAATGATATAGCAGCAATGGCCACTGGAATTGAGGCATGATGCCATATTGGAAGCACCTTAAAACCTTCCAAGCAGCTAGCTGTTGTCAATTGCCTTGAGCTATACATTTGAGTCATGGTGTTTTAAGGTTGCCAGTCTTTCATAGTACTGTCGTAATTCTTTTCAGGGTATCATATCATTGTTCTTAAATCATTGGAATCTCAGATTCTTGAATACTGGTTGATTTTGAATGATTTGTTTTCTATAGCTTATCAACTCTTTGCTGGTTATTTAAAGTCAGAAAATACTTTTAGATTGTAAGAATCTTTTTGAGATAATGATTTAGTGTTACAAGCCTTACTAATTAACCCATAGCTGGGAGAGAAGAAATTGATTTATACTTTTTCCAAGTGAATATAATGAACCCAACTGAAATTCTTAGTTCTTTGATTAACAATTCTGAGCCATTTTTTTACACCACATGCACATCCAAGCTTACAGCACCTGGTATCCCCAAGCAGTCACCCACCAAGGTACTAACCAGGCTCAACATTTCTTCATTTTGGTGATTGCATGGTGTTTTAACATGATACAGCCATAAGTCTTCTTGAATATTGATGATGTGTTTTATCAGCTTTTCTTTCAATAAAGAGTTTTTCCTGGGTTGAATTGCATCCATGATAATGTAGTCATCTTTTCCAGTGAGAATAGCATTCACAATGTTCTTTTAGTTGATGGAGTCATTAATATTAAATCATCTAAAAATGCTATATAAGTTGAATGTCTTATGTTGTGTTGCAATTCATACAAGGTTCGTTGACAGGGTGTGGTCTCTTACAGTCAAACGATTCTGGCTTAAAAATTACCCTTTGGCCAGATCATTACCCATAAATGAACAACAAAACAACTTCTAGCAGTAAAGCAAATTTTATTCTTGGGATTGTAACTTACTGCTATAAATGAGCAAAGTTGAAATGAGGTGTAGGTGAGGGGGGTGCACAGTTCAGCGGCATTCTTTTTTGCTAGTGGACAGAGTAAAAAAAAGCAGCTAAAATGTCAAACAATTGCGTTACTTGGATTTTGTTTGTCAAAACCCAAAATTCCACTTGATATGGGTTAATTTTTAAGAAGAGTGACAGATTAAATTTATAATATTCATTTCAACAAAATTCCAGTGGCTTTCCTAACAAAAAGGAAGTAGAAAAACAACTATCTGAAACTAATCATTTAAAAGTAAATGATTAAACATAGTTTATTCCCCACCCAATTCCAGTGTGGCAAATTGTAACACAAGGTCAGTTTTTAATGTGGGTGACCCAAGCATGTAAACTTTTTTTTTTTTTTAATCATATCACCCTGAGCAAGGCAGTAGTGTCACTGATGCGTAGGGGGCTAAGTAAGAGTGAAAAGATTGGAAAAGAGAAAGTCGGAAACCACATCCTAAACAGGGAACAAGGGATGAGCCTCTTCAATAGAAGTTCAATAGACGTGGGTGGAGTGTTCAATAGACGTGGGTGGAGTGTGAACTGGGCGATAGTTCAGTCTATCTACTCCAATTACTTAGGTTGCTAGTTAAAATTTACCCAGCCCCCATATATGTGGTAACTGAGTAGTAAGTTTTTTTTAGCTGGTCTTTATTGGTCGTACCAACCCGCCAGGGGGTGGTTGAGTATGAGATGTGTGCTGTGGTGTAATGAATATCAGCTCGAAATAAATCAGAGCTGAGTTTGAATTTCAGTTGAATTCGTTGCATTCACTTATCCACAAATATTCTTGGGAAAGGTTTTAATTTATCTCTTCTCCCTCCAGCTATGGATTGAATAGCAGGACAGATTGGGTTTTATAGCCTTGGTTGGCAACCAGTCTACCACATAAAGAAATGGTAACCTACTGTGAGAAAATCTTCTGCCTAGTCAGTCATCGATCGAAAGAGAAATGATTGCCCAAATGTGTATCACATATGGTGCTTAACTGACTGACTGATTAAACGTGTGAGTTTTCATTAACTTCAAATGGTCATAACTTCATAAATACTTGGAGTTTAGACAAAGACCAGTTCTGAAATCCTGAGATACTTTAATCCATCATGATGCTCCTCTCAAGCTTTCATCACTAATGATTGTTTTTTACTAAGAGTAATCCTCTTCAGTGAATTCATATGTGACATCACATACTTTTCTATCTTTGATCATGTTTGCATTTGGATCAGCTGAAGGAACATGTGGATGTGCGTTGTGGTGCAGTGGATATCAGCTTGGAACAAGAAATCAGAGAGTCAAGTTTGAATTCCAGTAGAATTCATTGCATGCACATACGCATAAATACCCTTGGGAAAGATATGAATCTGTTGTTCTCCTTTCAGCTATGGGTTAAATAGCAGGGCAGATTGGATTCTATAGCCTTTGCTGGCAACCAGTCTACTACAGAAAGTAATGGCAACCTATTGCGAGAAAATCTTCTGCCCAATCAGTCATGTCTCTTTCGAGACATGATCACCCAAGCGTATATCATGTAAGGCACTTAACTGACTGAAGAGACATGCCTGCATAAGCTTTGGCAAGATTTAACTATATCTCTCCTTGATAACCTGGTTGATTACTGATATCTGCTTAAGACATCTAAATTACTCCTTTCTTTTTGGATACTTAATACATTGTGGTGCAGTGGATATCGGCTCGGAACGAGAAATCGGGGAGCCGAGTTCGAATTCCAGCCGAATTCATTGCATTCACTTATGTGCAAATACCTTTGGGAAAGGTATTAATCTGTCTATTCCTTCCAGTTATGGGTTAAATAACAGGACAGATTGGGTTCTATAGCCTTGGTTGGCAACCAGTCTACCTCAGAAAGCAATGGCAACCTACTGTGGGATAATCTTCTGCCCAGTCATGTCTCTTTCGAGACATGATCGCCCAAGCGTGTATCACGTATGGCACTTAACTGACTGACTGAATACATTTGTTGCTAAATATACTAGTCTTACTTGATGACTGACCAGAATATTTTCCCTTCACTATTTAACAGGAAGATCTCTTGAAATTTATCATGTTCTGTGAGCACAGTACTTTATGTAGAAAAAGAAACCTTCTGCAAGAGTCCACAGCCAGAGTTCTTACTTCTTCCAGAGTTTCTCTAAGACTTAGCCTCTTCAGAATCTGTGTGCAGATTTTGTATATTTTGTAAGTTATGCCAATGGTCCTAGAATAGACCCCACTTGAGTTTTTTCATTAAAAGTGAAGTTTGCTATGTTGAAAGGTGTACGTGGCTTAAGTAAAAAGGACAATTACTCAGCTGAATGTCCTTGATGGGGGCATCATATATTGCTGTTACAGTCATCCATATCTTCCTCAGAACATATCAATTTCCTGCTTTTAGGCCTCTTTATGTTCACTATGAACAATCAAATCACCAAATGTCAAAATAGTAACTTTTAATTTTATCTCAGAATTTGAATTTTACATAATTTTTGAAGTCAAAAATGCTTTTTTACCAAGCATTTGAATCCACTAATATTAAGGCAAATATAGCAATTCAATGTTCTTTATTGAATTACAAACAGAGATATCTTTAACCTTGTAACATTTAATTTATCAGAACTGCCCCATAAATATTGACTCTCTATGTTCAACTTGCCATAACCTGGTTCATGTATACTCTGCCATAATACATGACGACATTATTGCAAATGACACAGAAAGTCATGCAAACAGTGAGATTTTGAAAGCTGATATTTAAGGAGAAAATTTGAGCATGTTGAATGATAAAGGGTTAAATTGCATGATGGGTATTGAAAAGTTCTCGGCTTGGCCCACTTCCCAAAAATTTGGCCAAATAGTGAAACATTAGATTTTTATTTTTTAATCCTTTCTGGGCTGGTCTGGGAACTTTTCAGTATCCCCTCTTGTGTTTTCTTTCCAGAAGACCTCACTGTCTTGTTATGATAATCAACTAAATCTATTTCAGTTAATTTTGCCTGGGCCATTGAATTCTAAAAAGTATCTTGATACTTCATCAATTCACAAAAAAGATTCTGTTTACCTCATTATTTATAATATAGATATATATAACTAGTCTACCTACAAAAGTTATAGTAATACTTGTGTTATTTTTTTTCAATTATAATATATTAATATCACAAACTTCAGGTTATTTTGTATTTTCCTGTCTATGTTCAATTAACTTAGTATCTGTCAAAATTGACAGGATTATTTACTTTTGCTATACATTATTTACACTTGGACTAGTGTCCTACCCTTTATTGTTATTATGTTTCTTCCATTGCACCCTTTAGCCTTCATCAAATTCTTATCGATCCAGGTAACCTTCAGGGAATTTTAAACTGAACACTTTATTTAATCTAGGAGGTTAGATTGTTCTCATTCTGCTATCCATGTCGAGGGATATCTCATCTAATTCTTATTTAGCACTTCTTAGTTATTGCTCAACGTGTTTTCATTACCCAGCCCAGTGATTGAACCCCTTTCGATATTGATGGAGTCTTCCTTCCAAACCTGTTTGAAGTGGTGTGGAATGTTAACATTTTGATTATATCATTATTTTCTCTTTGAGTTACATGTACTATCCATTTTAATTGTTGCTGTTAATAGTCCTCAAATGATGTGGTTTCTACGATTTAATAGTTCTTTCTTTGTGATTCTATAGAATACCAGTCCATAATGTTAAAAAAAGGATGATCTTTGCCAAGACCTTCAATCTTTACTCACTCAAAGTAACTTTGATGTTAGGAAGGAGTTCCATAGAGCTGACAGTTTAGATATTTTTGAATGGGTTTCATGCCATGCATGGCAACCAGATAAAAGTTTTAACAAGAATATTTAAAAACACAACTATAGTTTACAGGTTGATGCTTTGGTTTCATAACAATTTGAACAAAATTACCCCTGGCACAGGCTATGTTCAATTTCTTTTTCTCCTATATCTAATTTTTTTTTATAGCTGATCCATATAATGAGGTATCTGAAGTATTTAGTAATTTATTAATTCCACATCCTGTATTTTTATCATGGATTCAGAGAAGGTACCATCACTGCTTTCATTTCAATTCCAGATCATAGTTTCTGTTTTGGAAAGGTTTAAGTCTCATTTCTTGGAACACTTGATAGAGGATGCTGATATTTAAGACTAGCAATATAGCCTGGCATTGCTTGGGTGTAATGAAAGCTTTAAAACTAATCCATGGTCCTAGAGCTCAAACTTTTTGGACGTTGGCACGAAAGAATAAAAAATTTCCAGTTAAAGTGAAACCGTAGACTGAAAGAAAACTGAATGAATGTAAGTCAAATTTTGATTTCCTGGTATCGATTTATATATATATATATAATTATCGATTTTCTGCACTATTGTAAGAACTGCAACCTTGAAACTTCTGAATATCGTTTCTTATGCCTTTGTCTATGAGTGTATCAAATTTGATTAAAATTGGGCCACTCCTTCTATAACCCGATTTTTTCGATAATCGATTTTCGATATTTATCGGGGGTATCTGGGCACAAAACCTAGCTAAGAACACTCGCAGACGCTTATAGTACAACTGTGTAAATTTTCAAGAAAATCGGTTCAGCCATTTTGGAGTCTATAGGTAACGGACACACACACACACACACAGACAAAGTTCCATTTATAAATAAGTTTAGATCATTCTTCTTCCAAATTTGAACAACTATATCATCAGCATAGCCCTCCATCATCAGTACATTGGCATTGGGTAGGATAGCAAGACCATTGTCTTCTACAGATATATTCATTTGGGAAGCAGTACAAAATGTTTAAATAATCAGTGTCCACCCATCACATCTGTTTGTTAATGTGCAGGTCATAGTCTCAGAAAAGATTAAATAGACTTGAGCTCTTAATTGCTTCATGTCATACTCCTGATAAGGTCTGAAATGTTTCTGTAATGGGGACCTTACCTGGTGTGTAAGATTCTGTAAATCAATACAGTTCCTCTATTAGATTGATGTATTTTGTAAATTCAGAGTTTAGAAGATGATTTCTAATATATGAGAAGAGAAATTCTCTATTGCTGAGGTCATAACCTCCTGTGAGGTTGACAAAGCATGTGTAGTTTCCTATTAGAGAGGTAAGTAATTTTTTGGAGGTGCTTGATGACATATATGCCATCATTGCATCTCTTACCAGAAACCAAAATGAGTCATGATGAGTTGACTTACATAAAATGATGACAGCCTAGTTAATATAATGTTCATTCAAACTTTCACCATGATGAATCCAATTAAAACACCTCTATATGTGTGAGGGTCTTGAGAGCTACCTTTCTGCTTCCATAATGCAGTTTTTTGGTAGTGAAGTTTTGATTCTAAACTTCTTTTATAAAATAGAGGAACTTGTTATTGAATTCAGGGAGAAAGTAAGCTATTTTCAAAAGTTCAGCTTCAATGTTGAGTGATGCTTTATTACTCTATAGTTTTTTAATAGCTTTCTTAATTTCTTCATCAATAGTTTCATTATTGTTCATGTTTGGGGATGGGTTTTGTAATAGTTGGATAAATATTGGTATATGTTCTATTTCAATCATCATCATCATTTATTCATCACACCCAGATGGTGCATAGGGCAGCAACTTTTTGTTGCTGTTTCTGTAACAAACTGTTTTTCACAGGGCAGGGTTGTTAGCCCTGCACCCAACCCCCAAACCTGGAGGACCGGTGGACCATTCTTGGTCCTTACATTTACAGCACCTGGTATTCCCAAATGGTCACCCATTTAAGTACTGACCAGGCTCAATGTTGCTTAACTTCGGTGATCGGACGGGAACCGGTGTATTCAACACAATATAGCCGTAGACCTATTTCAATCAGGCATCTTACATTTAGCCTGGTCAGAGTTGAAATACAACTTAAAGTGTTTTTTGAGACCAGGACATTTTCTATAGGGGTTTTGATTGTAAGATATTGTGATTTTTCACTTTTCTCCATTTTTGAACACATTGTTCGTGCTGTTTGGTTTCATTAATTTCATTTTCAATTTTCCCAAGAAAAAATGGAAAATCTTTTTTGGTATTTTCCCTTCCATTTTTTACCTCTTTTGTTTGTTTGTTTCTTTCTTGGCTCAATTTTTTCAATTCAAGCTTATCATCTCATGGGTGTACATTTTTCCTTCTAGCTCCTCTTGGGATGGTCTCATATGCTTCAGCTAATGATGATAACATTATTAGATTCCTTTGTTTTGATCTAGATTTACTGGCATCAATTTGAACTCTAATTTAACACAAAATTCTAAAAGTACCCTTATACTTTTGGAATTATGATTGTCTGCATGCAAGAGTGATAGACTTAAATCAAATACTATACTGAACAGTATATATAACACCTTATTTTTAATTTCACAAAGCTTTGTCTGGATCAGCAATGCAGCAGATTTTGGTGAGTTTCAATCCAAACTGGCTTTGTGATCAATCAAACACAACATATGACAGAGCCGAGTTTGAAAGGAAGTGATTGACTATTGATTAGCCACGGAGATTTTGGGCATTGAAAGGACACAGGAAGAGGTTCACATTAATTGTTGTTGTTTTTGAGTGTCCACTCTCCTTAATAGTATATTTTTCTTATATTCTTTAACACTTCGTAATCCTTTGTCTTAGTGGCTTTATTGCCTTGCTCAGAAATGGCAGTTTTACTGTCTTCAATTATCTTGCAAAGAGCAACTCCATGGTCACAGTTCCAAAAAGAAGAATGGCAACAGTCTATGCATGTGGCAATTTATATCTTAGGCTTAGATGGTTCCTGTTGGGGATACAAAAGATGAATGTAGTTCTTCAAAATATTGTACATTTGTGTATATTTTCCACCAAAGTTTGGATATTTTGTTTTTCCCTTAATTCTTTGGAAGTGAGTGTTTGTTCATCTTTCAGTAAAATATAATTGCAACCATTGTTCTTGAAATTTTAGTTTGTATTACTTAGATTTTAGCATCATGAAGATAAAATAATAGAAATAAAATTCATGCTAATAAGAACACTGTCCAGATTTATGCAAAATACATGCCATCAGTAAAAATGTCTCAATGTTGCACTAACGGAAAGTTTGGAAATTACCCCTTAATGATCCATGTTCCTATTTGGTACTGGACTTTACAGTGTATATAAAATACCAAGATTTTGAAAAATAAATGTAAATTTCAGTTAAAAACATCATTTTCGAAGCACTACTAAAACTTAAACTTTTTTGTTGTTGAGAAGGCTCACTAAATATTAAGCAAGCCTAATCTAGTAGTGACGAAGTTTTGAAATCAGAGTTCCTTCGACTATAGACAGATTAGCAACCAAGGCCGAAGAGCCCAGCTGTCCTGCTATTTAACCTATAGAGAGGAACAGATTTATACTAGCGACCATATTTAGAACTCTGTTTTACATCTAGATAAAAATATTCTAAATTGGCTACACTCTATTTCAACGTACAACTAGTTCCAGTTTTCATTTTTTTTCATTATGACTAAAAAATTTTTATTAATTTTTTTTGTAAAGAGACTACTTCACACTCCTACCAAGAAAATAAAATAAATTTCAAGGCTAAAAAAAAGTGAAGGATAAGTTTTAAAAAACGGTAAACGGTTAATCTGCGAGTAAAACTTTATCCCCACTTTCCCGAGTATCTAGAGAGCGTAAGTGAACTTCTTGTACAGCCTAACAAAGGATAGGGAAAAATTATTTTAAAAAGTTGAATTAACTTTTTTTTTTTTTTTTTTTAGTTTCGTCATCTTACCTTTTCTAAGTATTTTAAAATTCCTCTATGTAAACCGGCTTTTCATACTTTACACAATGTTTACTCATTTTTTTCTTTTCGCTAGTTAGGAAATCTGTTGTTTGTGTACACTGTACATAGCTATTTTTTCCACATACTTGAACTTTTTATGAAAGTGAAATTAGAAAGAAAAAACTCCAAGACTTGATACCAAGAAGTAAATAATCAACAAAAGCGTGGGGAGGGAGAAAGCCATCGCTTTTATATAACAAGCCTTTTCATTGGTCGATGCTGACATCCTGGCTTTTAAAACTCGGTGACTACAGTTGTACAACAAAAGACCAAAATATAAAATTAATTCCCCCAACTAAAAAAAAAAAAAAAAAAAGAAGAAATTACGAAATCCTAACTGCATTTGTTGTCTTGCTATTTATTTTTTATTCTTTTTAACTGCTAGCTTGTTACTTTAAATTATACAGCACCATAACTCGTATTTTACATCTGACGCGCACGTTTCTTTATGGTAATTGTAAACATTCATCAACATTATTTTTCAGATTAAAACCAATTAAAAAAAGGTAATTCAAATTTAAATTTTAATTGAAATATTAGAACAATTCCTTTATTTATTTGTATTAATGACGTCTATTATTTTAGCGAGATTTAAATTCTCGGAGTTGGTCTCGTTTTGAACGTAACATTATTTAATTTTGCTATACGCATGCGCTTATTTTCTCTTCCTTTTCCTGTACAAGATGTCTAAGAGAGGTGAGTGTTAATTTTTCTTCCTTCAAAATCTTTTACAATCTGCGTGGAAAAAATCACGTTTTATAATTTACGTTTTTTATTATTTTAGTTCTTAAAATGTCTGATATATATAGAATATTTTTTTAATAGTTTGTTTTTAAATTAATTATATTATTTGGAAATTCACGTGAAATTTATATTGGGTAACGTTTATGATAATTTGCTTTTTGCTATATTTATTACATTGATTTAGATACGAATTTATATCCTTTTCATATCTAATTGTTTTCGGTTTATGAAATGTTTAGATTTTTCGAAAACTATTGTTAACATTGGTGTTCACATGGATATGATTGGTTGTATTATCCTTGTAAATGTTAAATTTTATTTAAAAATTAAACAAACTGGAATAAAATTTCAGACTTCACTTAAGGGAATATAATTATTTTGTTTTTTGCTACACATAGTGGTTTAAAATTGTTCGTTTCTACTTAAGGTTGTTGTTTTTAAACATTATGTAAAGAAAAATCTGAACTTCTTTCATTGACTCGAATTCATAAAGTTTGGTTACAGAGACTGTTACACGTGGTTACTACCATTGTTTCATTTAACAGATGAACGTATTTGAAGAGGACAAGCTTTCTGCATTTGATTATGAATGTCATGAGAATCATTTAACAATTTCATTAAAAACAAGATCGCATTTTTAATAATTAATTTTTTTTAAATTAACGATAAAATAGACCAATGTCTCCTATTGTAGTCTGATATACAGATAAACAAAATGAATTGTAAAAAAGCGATAAATTGTTTTGACATTAAACTAAATTAAATGATTTCTATTTCTTTAAATCAATCATTAATCCTGTTCGACAAGAAATATTTTTTGTGGAAGGTTGAAGAATGATTCGGCCGACATGCTATAAACCTGAACGCAAGAGTTCACTTTGAACAAAATTTGAAACCATGCGTTGGATTAAGCAAGCGGTAAAAAGGAAAATAACTAAATTAGAAATTTTGTAAAATCATGTTTGTCTGAATTGAAACATTAACCCCAATAATAGTGAAAGCATTTCAAATTAATCTGGAACTGGATATATAAAAACTTAAATAATTTTTTTTTTTACTATCTTTTCTAGGTCGTGGTGGTACAGCCGGAGGAAAATTCAAAATTTCCTTGGGTCTTCCCGTAGGTGCAGTTATCAATTGTGCTGACAATACAGGTGAGTATTTCAACAAATTCTTCTTTTATTACCATTCTTAAGTTTTGTATTAAAAGAAATGTAATTCATGATTCCTAGCAGCAATTTACAAGTTTAAAATTTTTACATCGTGCATAGTATTAATGATTCTTTTATATGAATTTGAAATATTTAATTCCAGTTTATTCTTGATACAAAATTTGATATTTTTATCAATTTTAACTAGTCTGATGGAATTAAAGTATTCATGGTATCAACTACTTAATCAGAGACAGGTTGCCTTTGAAACATTAAACTGTCAATGTCAAGTGACAGCAAATACTGAAATGGGTAATTTACTGGGGTTAAAGTGAGTATCCAAAGTAAAATCAGTAAAATAACATCTATTTTAAAATTCAAATCCATAATTTTCTTGATAGGACTCAATTAAAAAAAGTCAATGTGTTTGCACCATAAGTATCCTTTCGCATACCCATTTCACCCGTAGACCCTATGTCTTTAAACAGTAAACTTTATCAAGTTTTCTGACATAGCTATTTGGATAGCTTCTTGTGTTGCCAAGACCTGCTTAATTATGAGTTTATGCAAACTTCTAAATATACTGAATAACTTTTTCCTTTCTTGGATCACAATTAGGTCTAACCATGAAGACCTATATTTATGCTCTTAGGTTTGTTTTTTTTCTTGTGTTGTCGCATATTTGGTCTTTTAAATTTTTCTGCATACTCTCCAGAATTTGTTCCCTGTATCAAATGCATACCCTGTACAGTCCAATCAACATCTTTCACATGCTTCTGACATCATTGATATACCTATACATACATTTAGGATTTGTTCTAGTTTTGGTGTGAGCCAATTACAATCTTATGTTTAAATTTAAGTAAAAGAATATATGAAGTTATGAGTGATGTTTGTTTAAATTGGAGGACTTCTGAAATATTTTTTTTTCTCCAGGAGCCAAAAATCTTTATGTAATTGCTGTCAGTGGAATCAAGGGTCGTCTGAACAGACTTCCCGCAGCTGGTTGTGGTGACATGTTGGTTGCTACTGTAAAAAAAGGAAAGCCAGAATTAAGGAAAAAAGGTAAGAATTTTTGTACCTAAAAATTTGAGCTTTTAATACCTTTCATTGTAGGGTGTGGTATTTTGATGGTTGTTGTGAAGAAAAGAGAAAGTCATTTTGAACTTTTCCTTGTAAGAAATTGATTTGCCTTTGTATATTCTTATACATAAACTGACCTGATGCTTGTAATCTTCAGAATGATATATATCAATGGATTGAGTTCAAAAGTATAATTCAATAATTCATTTTTTTTTTTTTTTTGTCTCTAAATTTTGCTTTTTAATACTCTTGAAATTTAAGGCCTAAAGCATCTTAAAGATGCAAACCTGAAATTGCTTAATCCTTAGTGCAAGAGTCTGCATGTATTATCAACTATTGATTCTATAGTAGACTTAGTTAACTTTGCTCTTTTCTTTCTCTTTTGGTAATTTTTATTACTTCATAATATCATGTCCTGGAAATTTTTAATGAATTTGGAAAAAAGTTAATGATGCTGAAAAGGCTTCAGTCTTTATAAAGCCTTATGGGACATTCTTGTTAGTACTGTCCAAGTAACTAGGTTTGTACATAAAGAACAAAACTTGAGACATAACTAATGAAATTTTACACAATCCATTACAAAATCGGTTAAATTCAACATTTTTATTTTAAACCTTTTTAATGGATACTCATAATCAGGGAAATACTGCTTATAATTATTATTATTAAACAGCATATTTATACTAGCTTCAATCAATAATTCTTGTTAGGAATGTATGTGCCATCTGGCGGGATTTTGACCTGCATCCTCTAAGAGAAACTGTCATTAGATATCTAATGTCTTAGATTACATTAGGATTATTGAACAGGTGTAGAGGCTCATCCCTTGTTCCCTGTTTAGGATGTGGTTTCCGGCTTTCTCTTTTCCAATCTTTTCATTCTTACGTAGCCCCCTAAATAAAAATGGTCCCAAACTTAAAACAAACTTTTTCCATCAAAATGTTTGTTATTATTAAGAGGAAAGATCAAAGTAATTAATTTAAAAAAATTTTTTAATCTCTTCTGACATTTCGAAATTGTCAGAAAGTTTTGTTTTGAGTTAGCAGCTAAGAAACGTTACGATTGTTTTTTGCATTACCCACTTTTTTCGGTGACAAACATTTAGAAATTCTCGCAAAAATCAAAAGATTTTCCTGCAGTAGGTTGCCATTACTTTGTGGTAGACTGGTTGCCAATCAAGGCTATAGAACCCAATCTCTCCTATTTAGCCCATAGCTGGAGAGGAGATGGATTAATAATACCTTTCCCAAGGGTATTTTTGTGTAAGTGTATGAAATGAATTTAGGCTCTGATTTCTCATTCCAAGCCAATATCTATTACACCAAAATGCACTTAGCAAAAAGTTTTGAAGAATTTAAAGGTTTTTAAAACTTAATGAATTATAAATGAAAATTAAAATAATTCTTGTAAAAATTCGTTATTCATAATAGTCTTTTCCAGGCTATGATATCCTTAATATATATTATTTATAAAAGCTTATCTAATTAATTGTAGTTTTATTGCATTTTGATTTACATTCTCCGAGTAGTCCTGCATTAACTAATAAAATAAAGTTTGCAGACAATTTAATTTCTAGAAATTTCATAAAATTTAGTGGAGGTAGCATTTTCTGGTCCTGTGTTTTCAAAAGATTTAATCAAAATTTTGAATGTTAGAAAAAAATGAAAAAATTAAGTGTAATAAACACCATTAAAACTGAATTTTAAGATATTTAAAATCTTTATAAATTAAGAAAAATCATCACTTAATTTTATAGTGATTTTTATGGAGGTACGTACTAAATTTGTGGTTCTTTCTAGTTAAAACTAATTTGCTATATTTTTTTTCATCATAGCTGTAGATTGGCATGCTCATTCTTCTACAAAAGGCCTTGCTCTCTGAATAAGGCTAAATTAGTTATTAACTGCAGAAATGATTGGAAAGTTTCCTGTCTTAGTTGTGTAAAAAGGGTGGATTGCTTCATGTGCTGTGTATAGATCCATTTCATTGTGACTTACTATTGATTTTTTTTTTTTTTATGCTTCAACAGCTACAATTAACTAATAATACTAAGCTGTAGTTATTCCTTAGCAACCTCATCTAATTGAAGATAGTTTTTTTTTATTTTATTTTATTTTATTTTATTTTTTTTTTTTGCGCTCAGTTTGTAAAGAAAAAAGAACAAAAAAGATAGTTATTCCAAAGTTAGGACTGGGTATTATTGGATGGAAATTGCAATGCCAAACATACATATTTGATTTTCACACATGCTTTCTTTTTTTTCTTCCCAGTAATGCCAGCTGTTGTAATTCGACAACGGAAACCATTCCGAAGGAAGGACGGTGTTTTCATATATTTTGAAGACAATGCTGGTGTTATTGTCAACAACAAAGGAGAAATGAAAGGTACTCTTTCTGAGATTCTCCCCTCCCATGTAAAAAATGTCCATAGAAAGTAATTAATTTCAATTCTTATATTTACAGTTAAGGTTTAACACTCTGCATTATTTATAAATATTACTTCCCCTCAAAATATAGTGTTTTATATATTAGTTCTGTATATTTGAGATTGCAGTAGCCTGGCTATCAATTTCAGTTATGAGTGTTGTCATAGAAGGATATGACTACACTACCAAAAAATTCAAATTGGCATTTTGCTTGGTGAAAATAGTTACCTACAAGTATGAAGGTTTTCTGCTTGGAAAAAATTTTGAAAATGTGCTCATACATTTGTCATTGGTTAACAAAGAAATTGATAACTTCTTGTTTCTGCTTAATTTGTAGTTTTCATGTGAAATCTTGAGTTTTCTAAATTTTTCTTTCAGGATCGGCAATCACAGGACCTGTAGCAAAAGAGTGTGCAGATTTGTGGCCTCGAATTGCATCAAATGCAAGTTCTATTGCGTAGAATTAAACTTCTGTAATAAATGTGATTGTAAAACAAAAAAAACTTTGTTCATATTTGGTTACTATTATTTATCATGAATGTTTTTTCTCTATTGTAGCTGTGAACCACTTAATATTACATTTATCGTTTAACTTTACTTTCAATGCTAGCCTAGTTTTGACAGTTTTCTTGATGGCTCTAATTCAACCATCATGAAATATGGGAGTGAGTTTTACAACTAAGCTTTGTAAATCAACCAGTTTAGGAAACTGGAAACTCTGTACTTTTTGGACGTGCGTTGCGGAACAAGAAGCCGGGGAGCGGAGTTCGAATTCCTAGTTGAATCCATTGTATTCACTTACGCGCAAATACTCTTGGGAAAGGTATTAATCCGTCTCTTCCTTCCAGTTATGGGTTAAATAGCAGGATAGATTGGGTTTTATAGCCTTGGTTGGCAACCAGTCTACCACAGAAAGCAATGGTAACCTACTGCGGGATAATCTTCTGCCTAGTCAGTCATGTCTCTTTTGAGACATGATCGCCCAAAGCATGTATTACGTATGGCACTTAACTGACTATCTCTAGAAAGTTTACTTACCAAAGTTAGATCAACCTACCCTATTCTCCACAAACTAGGTGTATAGGTCTTTATTTAAGAGATTTCATTTTCTTAGACAAATTGCTATCCAAAGCTAAAGACTTACTCAGCCTAACTTTCTTTTTCTTTTAAATGACCCCAGTTTTGGGGTTAACTATTTCCCATTGCTTTGACCCTAACAGGTGCTATCACAAATTGGTTTCTATGCAGCAGCTTGAAAATTGAATGGATTCTTTATACTAATTTTACAAGTATTGGTTTGAGACAGTTGGTTTATACTAGTTTACTGTCAATTACTTAACATATTTTAAGTTTCTATATTACAACTGGCAACACTTGTAAGGTCTACCATACTTCATGTATTAAAATATGACACTGATATTGTTCCATGTCATTGCTATCTTCAGACCCAACTCCACTGCATAAATTGTATCAATGAAAAACTTAGTTTTATTATAGGAGAGGGACAGGCCTATCATTGGTTCTATGCCCACTCATTGGCTTAGTGTCTCTCAACATGTGGCCTTAGCCTGTTTATAGATTCTGGGTGCCGAAAGTATATTCCTCTTTTGATTTAGCAGCATTAGCCATATTTCCATCAATATCATTCTTAACACTGACAGTCAACATCCAGTGTTCATTTTTACATCTAAACCATCTATATCTATAAAGGTTCCTTCTGATAATGAGTTAGCTTTTTAAATGTTTTTATAATAGTGTAAAGAAACTACCTGTTTAAAATTAATAACTTTATTGGCTGATTTTCATATGACTTTTTGAACAGTACAGCATTAAAATTTTACTTTTTGCAAATTCTTCTAATCTGGATGTTGAAGGATGACTACTTCCCTGGAGATCTATAACAAATAATGTACTCTAGCTCTTGACATCTGCATCTGCTGAAGTACAAGGTTGGAGTTTGTGAAGAATTTTCTCTGCACTTGTACCATGTGAGGCTAGCTGGCACTAATGCAGTGTCAGGCATTGTGCCATTCTGGAATAAAAAAAAATTAGCAATGAAATTCTATGACATTAGGGATGATGATATTTAGTTTGTGCAAATGAGGTATGTGTTACACCTGTGTTATCTTGCATAAAAGTGGAATATACTACTAAAATTCAGGCAATTTTTAATTTAAAGATGCCACAAGAATATGTACCAAGTCTATTTGGAAAAAAATTGTTTCTGAAGCAAAAGATGTTTACATGTAGATCTTTAATGAAAATTGCCAATGTTCTTTAAATGCTGACAGTTACATTTGACAAATTAAAATTTAATAAATGTATGTTATTGTTTATAAAGGAGAATGTGAGAAAATACATTTTGATAAGTTATTCTGTAGCTTGACTTGATCCTTGTCAATGGCCACCAATAATGTAGTCAATCCTTGTCAATGATAATCACAACGTGACCCTAGGCTCTGCATTTGCCTTAAAGTTCCTTCTGACCACCATGGTTACCATCTAGCTGATGTCATTCATTAACATGTGACATGACACTGGTATTGTGATGGGGAGCACAATTTTACTTAGCTGGCAGTTGTTTGCAACCATTCACTCTTGCCACGTTTTTCAATCTCAGATGGTGAGAAGAAAGCTGATGATGCAAACTTATATGAAATAGTTCAACAGTCGGGGAGTTACGCAAAAAAAAAAAACCCTTTGGAATAAAGAATTAACTCTGGTTATAAATGTAACAATAACTTGTTTTATATATAATTTGTATATGACAGTTTAAACCTTCCCACTCAATGAGCAAATGACACTGGAATCTCCTTTGGAGTTTGCAGCTTGTGTTTGTAACTTAAATTTCTAAGTTCTGGTCTTCAGAGCTGATACAAGGTCTTTGTGGATTCCAGACTGAGCTGTCCAAATCTCCAGCATATATGGAGTCCTGCATCTAGCAGGGGTGGGGTTGACCAAGGTTTGGATTCATGAGTCTCCCACCTTTAGCATCAAGTTATTTTATAAAATTCCATATTCTCAAAATATATTTGCTCAAGTGATTTCCCTCCCCACAAATTTAGGTGTTGTCCAGCTCTCTTTTGAGTAGTCAGATGAATCAAAGCACTTCTTGATTCAAGCTCCTTTCAAGTTTCATTTTGTACCATAGCTTCATATAGGCAGTGCTAATCTTTCTCTTCCTCCCACTTTCTCCACATCTAACTTCAGCCTACTCCAAGGGCTGGTATACTGTTTTTGTGACAAATTGAACCATCAGATGGTTAAAGGAATTTTTAGTCATTAATCTTTCATTTATAGCTGATTAAATAGACCACTCAAGAATTGTCATGGATGAGAAAGAAAATTTATTCCAAATCAAGTTTTTTTTTTTTCTTTTTTCAATTTTTAATCCAAGATAGTAATTGATTTTTCTTTGTCACTTCTACCCAAATCTTGGTTTTGCCCAATCTTACTGAATTCTGTCTAGTTAAATTTGGGTTTGATTTTCCTTGAAATTATTTTAAAATGTGGATTTTTTTGGCCCATTTCATTTTTAATTTTAATTTTTCAATGTACCTTTCTGTTAATTTCAACAATTATCATCCACTTCGACTCTGCTTTCTTTCCTTTTCTGTTTGCTCAACCTCTGGCAATCCTAGTGTCATAATTTTTCTCATTAAATTGAGCGTTCTATTCAGAAAGTCAATGTGACCTGTGACTGCATTAGATGAATTGTCTGAACATATTTTAAGGTCAGTTAAAGTTTAGACAATAGTATGTTTGGTTATTTGTAAAATGTTTGTTTTTCTCCTCCTCCCAGCATCCTTAAACAAACTGAACTTTATAAATATCTTGGATAACGAATGTTATAAAATCTTTCTTGCTTATCTTTCAATAAAACTGGTTTTCAATGACGCCACCTGCATAATTGATTTTGAATGCCGACATTGAACTTGTATGATCAATCAGATGTATTGTTGCAACAATCAACACTTGATTATCAAAAT
Organism: Ascarosepion bandense; assembly: GCA_037127315.1. NCBI lineage: Eukaryota > Metazoa > Mollusca > Cephalopoda > Sepiida > Sepiidae > Ascarosepion > Ascarosepion bandense. The sequence goes on from JBBBDQ010028472.1 coordinate 520,619, forward strand.
GATTTGCAATTGATTGACAATTTACTGCTTAATATTTAGGTTTTGTTTCGCACCATTTTTAACTTGTAAATCCAGTTATGTCTAATCAATACTGTCATCTCAGTTTCTATGCAGATATTAATAGTTAAATTGTGTAATGTGTTACAACATTGTCTTGAAAAATATAACTGGAAACCAGTCAGTCATTGAAGTGCCTAAGCATGCATCAACAAATCTTACAAAGAATTTGTCATTGTACAACATTAGTTTATAGCATGCAACTATAACAAATCTGTTAGCACAAGGTGGATAACTAAAACTCTGCCTATCAATATTAATATATTAAATAATACAGTGATTAAACTATAGATATGTCAAGTTGTAGTACTTAAAAATAGAAACTGCTGATTATTTCATTATATTGCTCTTTTTGTGTGTCTAAATTTTTGGTTAATATTTGAATTTTTGTCACTATATTTGCCTTTTGAGATGACCTTTGTAAATGCCTCGATCTTTTCAGCTCTTTTAGTCCCCTAAAAACACTGCATTTTGTGATTCAATAGATTCAGCACCGGTAAAACAATGTCTTGAAGATTACTTGCACTTAAAAGAATGAAATTTTACGTATCTTCGATTTCTTCAATCTCAGATGAATGTGTGATAATTGGAGTAGATAGACTAAACTATCGCCCAGTTCACACTCCACCCACGTCTATTGAATAGGTGTAGAGGCTCATCCCTTGTTCCCTGTTTAGGATGTGGTTTCTGGCTTTCTCTTTTCCAATCTTTTCATTCTTATGTAGCCCTCTGCGCTTCAGTGGCATTACTGCCTTGCTTGGGTTGATATGATTTAAAAAAAAAAAAAAAAAATGGAATCACGAACTTAGCACTTTGTTCTTGTTTTAATAAAGTGGAATAAGGAATGATTTTGTGTAATTTCTAATATAAAAAATTTTTTTCCAAAGATTTTAATCTTTTGTAGTCATTCATATCAGAATTACTGGGGCTTAATACTCAACTGATCATTTAAAGTAGATCTTCATGTATTTTAGCTGTTTTTCAGATAATTTTTTTTATTCTTAAAAACTAGTCAGTTATGTGCCATATGTGATACACGCATGGGTAATCATATCTCGAAAGAAATGACTGAGCAGAAGATTTTCTCTGCAGTAGATTGCCATTACTTTCCACGTAGACTGTTGTCAACCAATGCTCTAAAGCCCAATCTCTTATTTAAC